>VSWD01000004.1:29613619-29943265 GCA_033119305.1 Pinctada imbricata
TTATGTCTACCAACATCATCAACTTTATTACGTTTTATCCGAAGCTGTGGAAATGACCTGGTCAAACATTCCTTATCTATATTTACTTCCCGAAGGATAATTTCAAATTGATGATTTATATTAAGCATCGATTCAATAAATCTGTTCCAAGCCGATGGTAACATATCTACCCTCTCCAACATTACCGTCTCCAGAAGAAGCATGTGATGTGGTAGCTGTAGTCCTCGGTCACCCAGATTTATATCCGACAGATGTAACCAACGTAACCCAGACCACGCACACAGGGTATGCACTACATCATGATCATACTCGTCATCACTTGGATATGTACCAACATAATGAATACCATGTAAATGACTCAGACGACTTAACACGTCACGAAATACAGGTTTGTCATCCTTGTTTGTTATCTTAATACGCAATGCAGTCAGACGTGGTAGATATGGTAGAATCTGTATTATACTACTTAGTGAAGCTGGTTCACTACTTTCATCCTTATTGATCTGAATCTTAATGTTTCCCAGACCTAGTGTTTGTATTACTCTGTTGGACTGTATTGCTGTCTGTAATGTACTAAAAGCCTCGGGTGTAAATCTTATAGCGCACAGTATCAGAGTTGTTAGTGAGGAGAATATATTACTGATGTGATGGAAGGTTCTGTATGTGGTGTGTCCTGTTATAAACAGTGATTGTAATGTCACAGTTTGATCTAGGTACTGTGTTAGTAAGGAGTCAGGGATACCATTTTCTACATCAGTTGGTACTTTAAACATAAGAATTGACTTTATCTCAGTATGATGGTGAGTGAGAATATCAGCAGTAGCCCTTATTGTCTCTATTTCACTTTTATCTCTTACGCAAACATATGATACATGATAAGGTAAAACTTGTTTTGAGGCATCTGTACATAATTGTGTGTTGGTTAATTCTCTATGGCAGTTGGCCTGTAGTTTATATAGTAATTCTACGTGGTTGCGGTAAAATAATACCTTATCGAATTCTCTGTATTTTGATACCTCATTGTCATTATTGGCAACATTAACAATACGCTTTGATATGTCACTACCTAATTCCGCATTTAAACCTGTCAGAAATACAAGAATATTACCAAATTGAAGGATATTTTTTACGTTTGACAGAAGCTCACAAAATGAATTTCTATTTTCTTCGTTTTCAGCAATATATACCGCACCTAAGTATTCTTGTACCGATTTATGGAAAAAATATATTTTAGCTTTCTGTGTCATTGTACTCTCTGCCTCCTCCCTACTAAGTAGACCAACATCAAATGAAAACTTCAATTCTGATTGAGTTAAGCCTATCTCTTCTATCATTGTTTCTGTCGGAATCTCAAATATATATTTACCAACAATAAGCCCTTTGTAAGCTAGCTTCCCTAATTTAAGTAAAAGAGGTTTATGAATGTGACACGCATTCGAATGGTCATGACTCTTGTCAGCTTGATGACACTTTTTAGTGCGTTCTATAAGCATGTTAACCATTGCAGTATAAAGCATCGTTAAAGAATTTCCTATCTCTTCCCCTTTATACAATATTTGTACACAAATAACAGCAATCAAAGGGATGTTCATGATGGACGTAAGTGTCTTGTTTTTAATTTTGTTTAGTATTGTATCATATTTCAATTTATCTTCAGGTTTCTTAGTATTCAATTCATAATGCTTCAAGAGGACATTTTCTGTCACTTTTTGAAGTCCGTTTTCGTCTAGTCCCAAGATTTCTACTACCCGGTCTTCTGGATTTATTTCCATTGAAATCTCTTCAATTTTCCAGTTCCGCATTGTGATAAAAATCACACAGTTTTTTATGTCGTCGATGATCGGTATCCTTTAAATTTGGTGTCGCTTGTAACATTCAGATCTGGTTTCCACTCATCCAACCCATCAATGAGAATCAAAGAACGATAATTACCCGATTTTAATGCTTTTTTAAGCCAGTTTATATTTTCCTCGTCATCGATGCCCAAAATATCTTTACATATCATATCAATCACATTTCCTCTCGATTTCTCCACGTCACGTAGTCGAACCAGGAATACGAAGTCAAAATTTCCAATCTCCTTTCCCCACTCATCCTGTGTCCTTGTCCGCTTACTATGAGCATGATACCAATGTTGAAGCAGCCACAGACAGTAAGTTGTCTTTCCACGAGCGGCGTTTCCTATCATAAAGATTTTCTCCGTTGGTTCTCCGTACTTGCAGAAAAGGTCAGTAGGATTTTCGATATATTTCGTTTCTTTTTCCAAAATCGTATCTTCGTAGTATTGATAACCCATTTGAAGGTACCTTGCGTCTGACTTTATAACCACCTTTGCATACAATCGATCAACAGGAAGGTTTCCGAATGTTTGTACAGGGGACATCTGGATCTTCTCCGGTACCCTCTTACTAAATTTCAGTAATCTTTCTTTGAAGTCCTTGAAAAACCCTACATGTATAAAAAGTATTTGATTAATTATTAGATTACTTCATATCAATGATTTTGTTATCAACAAGTATTGAACAAAAACTTAAGAACTACGCATCCATCTGTGTGGATGTCTCGCATCTAGGAGGCTTTTAAACGCAAAAATCTGGGTCACCGATCACGTGAGAGAGTTATCCGTATAAACACAACATTTACTATTTAAGTGCAGATGACTATCCTTAGTTTGCGACGATTGCCTTCTGGTCTCGTTGGTTTTCCTGTAGTCTATTAGTCGTGGTTTCTGTACCATTCCTGTCTCCTTTTGCACATTTCTGCTCTTTGTCTTCGCATAAGTGTGCTTCGGTGTTTTGTTGTGGGTGCTTACACCGAGCCACGTAGGGGACCTCCTGCTTCTTATGTAAATAATTTCAATTTTCAAAAAGGCTTTCAAACCATTTCATAATAAGAAAGAGCATTCTACCATAGCTAGAATGTGTTCATTTGGACAAATTGATGGGAATTATGAGTATTTCTCAAATTAATGGAATTTGCACATAAATGTATGTTGCCCCAAAATTAATACTTCAAAGATATAAATAGTTTTATTATCTGTCAATAACGACGTTTTGCCGTAAACGGGTTTCAAATACTACCATTTGAACATTTATATTTTACTTAAACAAATTATCAAGTTTGGGGGTTTTTAAGTCTAGGGTACACACAATTCCGGTAAACTTCAGAAATCGCTATTTGCATATACAGTATGTATATCCCGTATTCAGGTAAGAGTGACACGATACGGCGATCAGTCAATCGCTTGAATGAAATGTATATCGTTGGATTACTACGAAACGTAGTAAACCACGTATTTACTATCTTTTTTAAAATTCCCAGGATAGAGAAAGGATAATTTTCATAAAAAATATATTATAAGGTTGACCTTGTATATAGATATTATATTGCGTTTAAATAACCATATTAAGGTCAGGGTGGCGACTTTTAATAGAAATGAGGTGGAAGAAAGATGGATAAGTCCACATGTAGAGGAACATCTCGAACTATTCAGACCAAAAAATCAAAATTTGCCTGTCTTGTATTTTGGCTACAAACGTCCATTTTTGGCCTATTTTAACATTTTCATCATTTTAGAGAAAACAACATTACAACTTTACATACCTCTCCAATGCATGAAATTTAAAAAAAAGTCACATATTCCCTTTATTTTTCTGGATCCATATAGCTTGTGTGTGAATTTAATCCTATTTTGAAAAAATTCTGATAAAATGAACATTACTAAGGAGTGTATTTTCTTATACACGTAAATATGATTTTGACGGTTCCCATGACACTCGGTGATGAGAATACAATCGCTCAAGACAGTTGCCATTTTGTGGTTTTCTTGAAAAAGTGTCAGTGCGTTAAAATTTGCCTTAATTTGGGTAGAATTTAAAGGATTTCTGACTTTTCGGTATCCATCAACTTAAAAGAATTATAAGTCAGTAACATTTCATACGTAAAACGAAATTTATTGGTTATTACTTGCTTGAGAAAAATCTGAACTGCTCAAACGAGTAACTCCAGCTCAATTGTGATAGAAACTACCGCGAATCATTATCTTACGGATACTTCATTCGGTTTCGATCAAATTTAAGGTACTAGATGTGTAATGAATGAAATCATATCCAAAATGTGTATGAATCAATTTCATAGTGCTAAATCGCTTTTGATGTTGCGTAGACTTTTATACTACAATTATGGTAGGTAACGAAAAAAAGATTTTTTAATTTGGTCATTTTTAGGAGTTATCATCACGCGATGGAGAAAATTTAAAAAATTAATTGCGAAAGATCTAAACGCTGAACTTCCGGTAAACTTCAGAAATCGCTATTTGCATATACAGTATGTATAAATACATGTATATCTCATATTCAGGTAAGAGTGAACACGATACGGCGATCAGTCAATATTTATGTTAGATTTGATGAGGATCTATACAAGCAGGTTGTAGGAATTCCTATGGGTACTAACTGTGCGTCTCTTGTTGCAGATTTATTTTTATACACTTATGAAAAAGGATTTATCCAAAATCTTCAAAAGCAAAGAAAAGTTGATGATCTGAAATGTTTCAATAACAGTTCTAGGTATCTGGATGATATTCTTACCATTGACAATCCTGCTTTTGAATTATATAAGAATGAAATTTGTCCACACGAATTAACACTTCACACGGCAAACGTAACAAATACAGAATCACCGTTTTTGGACATAAATATCAAAATTATAAACGGAAAGATTCATACAAGTGTATATGACAAAAGGGATGATTTTGGATTCAACTTAGTAAATTTCCACTGGCTTGACGGTGATGTTCCAAGATTACCGTCATACGGCAATAACATATCACAGCTCATCCGGTAGGCTAGAGCATGTACTGATATTTTGGATTTTCACAGTAGAAATTTACAAATTACCAAAATACTTTTAGGTCAAGGTTTCCGCTTTCATAAACTAGTAAAGACTTTCTGGAAATTTTACAAAAATTACAGTCCACTTCTTTTAGAATTCGGATCTATACACGCAACAGAGTACATTACTTTGGGTATTACACAACCAGTCTTTTATGGTAGTATGTTAAACAAAATAAGAAGGATCAAAGGTAGGCAGCATAACCATCGAAAATGCGTCAGAATTATCAAACGCCTTTTATACCGTGGATATGATCCTAATGTCACCAGACGGACACTAGGCTTGGTACTTGACCAATCTACAGTCTTGTACAAGCGCATCCTTGAGACATGCACTCTGACTGACTGTGACGACGGGACTCCATGACGGGCCCTGTCCAAACCTCTTTGGAGAAGACAGGGTCCCGACCACCTGTCCTCTTTGAATGTCAGTCGGACTCCTCTGGTGATTACATACATGAGCTCGCTACAGCCGGCAGAGCTCGGACTGTATTACGCATGCCCTCTTTATATATACATTTACATATTCGTCGGTGTTTCTGGGGCCTCTGCGTTTCGCGCTCATGTTTGTGTGACGTCATCTTACAGTTAGGAGGTTGTTTTACACCACAGTTGTACGTTCTTCGAGACCTCTGGGTAATTGGAGAAGTGAGAGGGTTGTGCGCACGTAATCCAGGATAACAACACCATTTGCTACTTGTGTGACAAATGGCCGTCCAAAGTCGGCGTCTGTTGCCCATTGGTCTCGTCGGTTTATGTGTAGTTTTTTGTGTTTGATGTTTACATGTCGTGTGTCTCTTTTCCGTCTCGTGTTGTACTCGTCTTTTGTGTTTTTGCATCGGGTGTTTTGCTGTTTTGCTGTTGATGCTGCAACGGGGTTTTGTTGGAGATATCCTCCTTTCTCTTATATCTACACTTATTTCGTGTTGCAGTGTGGAGGTGGTGAAGCAATTCCCCGCGACCCGATGTTTGAAGTGTTTTAATTTCATAATGTTCTCTAACTTGGCTTTGTTGTAGTGTCTTCTATGTAGGACTCTAATTCACTTTTCTTCCATTATCTCATTATGGCATTTTTAATGTCGCCTCGTATTAAACTAACCCCTTAAGATTATCCTCTGTCACCACAGTCACTTTACCATCATCGACATTCAACAGTAAAAAAACCTTTTTCCTCTCCAAGAGTACTCTTATCACCTCTCAAATTTAGAACCCACAGTCGTATTTTACGCACTACTCCATCAGCAGGCTCTACATTCAACAACAGACACAGAGGGTTCTCAATTATTTCAAAGTGCAACAGCAGAAGATGATCTTTGTGTCACCTCATCAAATGCGACTCCACAATAACATCTAGTATAAATGGGCAGAAATTCAAAATCGAGGTAGACCAAGACATCGGTTGATCGTCTCCAGATCTTATTTACGCTATGACTTGAAATGCCAGGGGATGTTGCGTACAATATGTAGGTGAGACAGGCCAACCTTTAAAATCTCGTTTTAGGAACCATTCTTATAAGATCAGAACCTCACGTCAACAAAAACACAGACACTTTCTTTATAATCACTTTATAAAATATAATCATTCTATTTCGGATATCAACATTACCCCAGTTCAGACTTTTCCAAAACGTAAAAATGAAAGTAAGACCGAAATTAAAAAACGCCGACTACAAGCTGAACTTGCCTGGATCACCAAAACTTCAGAGTGCGTACCATCTTGGTTTAAACGATCAAATCTATTGACAAGGAAACATTTCCTCAGCTTCTACCAATATCAACATCTTTTCAATTCGCCCAAACACTGAAAGGAAATACAGGTCGCATGAGAAAAGACGAAACAGACAAAAAAGAAAACGATCCAGAATCTACCGTTCTCTCAACGATTTACTTACTATAGCACGCAATGGTGGCAGACATGAGCTGTTACATGCTCTGTCGTCAATACCAGTTATGCACTTGAAATCTATCTTGGATGAAGCAGAGGTTGCATTCTTAAGAAACACTAACTGATTCAGACTTAATATCATCGTCTCATTCGCACAGTATAAACTTTATCCTATTGTGAAAAACACCTCCCCTAAAAGACGATTCATAAAAATCCCGTTTATTAACAAAGGTTTTGATCTTCTAAACATCTCTAATGTTTTTCGGGATCATCGCGTACAAAGTACCATTCCTCAATATTTTGAAAATTTAGAGCCACCTCTTATTTGTTATAAGTACATGAAACCTATTCGAAACTTTGTTTTTAATTATAATAAAGTTACATCGGATCCTGACATACTTGAATCGTGTCCTGCTTCTTGAGAATGTTCAACTTCTAAATATCTCTACAAACCAGCTGGCCATGTTGTTACAGGTAACTTTTCAATTATCCAAGACAGACAGATCCGTGGTCGTCTTAAAAAATCACCTAAGTATAGAATCCCATCCAAGATATATTTTGTCAAATGCCGTGAGGTGCTTACGGAAGCCTTCGATAATTATACGAAAAGATGGTGTAAATCAGAAGGAGTTAAACCGCATGCTCTGAATGACTGGAAATACCTCATTTTAGATATAACGGTTATTCGTATCGATAACTTCCATAAAACCCCTCATCTTTTTCAAAATCCACGTTCCAAATCAGAAAGATATTTTGAAATCCAAACTAAGTAAATTAAATGAAAAATATGTCTTTGCACCAGCTGATAAAGCAGCCAACAACACCATTATCATTTGAAAACGTTACTACATATCAACTTTGCTTTCATAACTTTCGTATACTAATACATATCAAAAGCAATGAAAGTGCATCTAACATTTAAAGCAAGCATAATAGTGAACTGTCTTCATTCAATATCTTTATTTCTATCTTGGATCTCCCAACACTATATTGCATACCAAAACTGCACAAGTCCCCTTACAAATTTCGATTTATTGCTAATTCTAGTAACTGCTCCACTACAATTTTATCTAGAAATCTGACGTCAGCACTTACTGATATTAAAAAACACATAACTAGATATTGTGAAACGGTTCTGAACAGGAACAATGTAAAATTATTTTGGTCTATTAAGAATTCAGGGGATGTGATTGACAAAATGAAATCTGGAAATTTCCCAGCCAATACGATTTCTTCATACGACTTCTCTAATATGTACACCGCACTTCCTCATGACAAAATTAATGATCGATTATCTAATCTCATTAAATGGTGTTTTGATCGAGAGCGGAAAACTTACATTTGTACATCTGAATCGAAGGGTTTCTTTTCCTCGACAGACTACACATCATACAAATCACGGACATGTAGTGACCTGTGTAATGCCTTGTCCTTCCTCTTGGACAATATTTATGTTAGATTTGGTGAGGATCTATATAAGCAGTTTGTTGGAATTCCTATAGGAACTAACTGTGCGCCTCTTCTTGCAGATTTATTTTTATACACTTATGAAAAAGAATTCATCCAAAATCTTCAAAAGCAAAGAAAAGTTGATGATCTGAAATGTTTCAATAATACTTCTAGGTATCTGGATGATATTCTTAATATTGACAATCCTGCTTTTGAATTATATAAGAATGAAATTTATCCACAAGAATTAACAATTAACCAGGCAAACATTACAAATACAGAATCACCGTTTTTGGACCTAAATATCAAAATTGTAAACGGAAAGATTCATACAAGTGTATATGACAAAAGGGATGATTTTGGATTCAACATAGTAAATATCCCCTGGCTTGACGGTGATGTTCCAAGATTACCGTCATACGGTATTTACAGTGTTTACATATTACAGCTCATCCGGTACGCTAGAGCATGTACTGATATTTTGGATTTTCACAAAAGAAATTTACAAATTACCAAAATACTTTTAGGTCAAGGTTTCCGCTTTCATAAACTAGTTAAAACTTTCTAAAAATTTTACAAAAATTACAGTCAACTTCTTTTAAAATTCGGATCTATACACGCAACATAGTACATTACTTTGGGTATAACACAACCTGTCTTTTGTGGTGATATGATAAACAAAATTAGAATGATCAAAGGTAGGCAGTATAACCATCGAAAATGCGTCAGAATCATCAAACGCCTTTATACCGTGGATATGATCCTAATGTCACCAGACGGACACTAGGCTTGGTACTTGACCAATCTACAGTCTTGTACAAGCGCATCCTTGAGACATGCACTCTGACTGACTGTGACGACGGGACTCCATGACGGGCCCTGTCCAAACCTCTTTGGAGAAGACAGGGTCCCGACCACCTATCCTCTCTGAATGTCAGTCGGACTCCTCGGGTGATTACATACATGAGCTCGCTACAGCCGACAGAGCACGGACTGTATTACGCATGCCCTCTTTTTATATCCATTTACATATTCATCTGTGTTTCTGGGGCCTCTGCGTTTCGCGCTCTTGTTTGTGTGAGGTCATCTTACAGTGAGGAGGTGGTATTACACCACATTGTACGTTCTTCGAGACCTCTGGGTAATTGGAGAAGTGAGATGGTTGTGCGCACGTAATCCAGGATAGCCACACCATTTGCTACTTGCGTGACAAATGACCGTCCAGAGTCGGCACCGGTTGCCAATTGGTCTCATCGGTTTATGTGTAGTCTTTTGTGTTTGATGTTTACATGTCGTGTGTCTCTTTTCCGTCTCGTGCTGTATTCGTCTTTTGTGTTTTTGCATCGGGTGTTTGGAGTTTTGCTGTTGATGGTGCAACGGGGTCTTGTTGGAGATCTCCTTCCTTCTCTTGGTATTTTTCAGTGATGTTTGATAAATTTTAATTTTTTGAAATTGTTCATTCATCAAAATTTGAGCGCCCATCATTTTCTTGGAAAATGTAGCTGAAATATTTGTTTTTCCATAAGCTATAAGGGCCGATAACTCTTCTGGGAACTGATTTTTTTTTCAAAAACACAGGGAAAAATTTTCAATATTTTTTATTTTATAAAAAAATCAAAACGGATTAAATGGGTGAACAATTCCTTATTGTACATCCAATGGTCCATGCTGTAAAGGGGTAGGACCACGAAGCCTCTAAAACGGCCTTACAATTTACTTTAAAATTAAAGTTGATGAGAAATACTTGATATATCACATAAAATAAAATTATGATGAATATTTCCCGCTTATTATAAAAGGAACATATCACGGACCGGAGTACCCTAGGAAGACCTATGACATCATTTTAACGTTATTGATAGATAATGGTCAAAGAATTTCAACATTTTCAAGAAACATGTAGGTTTTGTAGAAATTTGACGGGAAATTGCCGATTTTGGGGTTTTCAAAGGGCTCAAAGCTGCTTTTACATGCATTATTTACATGATCTGGATACATGATTTAGTAAAGAACTTAACAAAGTATCAAGTCACAAAAATACTCAATCAATTCAAATGTTAAGAAACAGGGCCGATTTAGGTGCTTCGTGGCCCTACCCCTTTATTTGCTCTTAAATGATGCTTATGAATTTGGAGAGTTTATCATTTGTACGAATTGGTGAGTAACACTATTGGTGGACCAGGATTCCCCAAGGGCACATGTAGCCAAATTAGATCAATTTCGGTCAGTCGTTTCTTCATACGCATTTTGAAATTTCTGTTTTCAAAATTTTCTCAAATTTCTGAAACCTTAGTCCTGTAGCATCCTATTCCAGTCATCTTGCAACATCTTTCGGTATTTTTCATACATTGTTTAGATTCAGGATCACTGACGAGGGTTTAATTACTTGACACGCGCAAGTCTGGCCCATTCTGTAAATGTATCTCCTTTCCTATCTTTCTCCTTATAAATTATGCTAATGAATTTGAAGACGTTTAACATGAATTAAAGTCTCGAATAGAGTTAGAAATTATACATTGGCCAAAATAAATTGAAATACCTACTAGTATATAAATACAGCTCAATGAGTGCTAAAATACGATATGCGCAATAATGGTCTTAAATCGTGACCAATGACACACCTAAACAGACTATTGATTTTTTATTAAGATAATTTGTGATCTATATGAATACAGCTTTAATCTATAATCATAGCCAAAATAATTAATATATCAAAATATCCAGGTACATGTTATTTTTATAAACAAAAACAGGCATTCTGCCCAAAAATATAAGGGTCCCTGTAAAGTGAGACACGAAACAGAAACGAAACGAAATCAAAAAGAAACAAAACAAATCAAAACGAAACGAAACGAAACAAAACGATATATCTTATAGAAGAGAAAAGGCGATATAGATGAGAAAATGCCGCCGATACCGATTACGTAAAGTCAAGGTCTGCATGTTATTGCCTTTTGATATTTCATTTCAAGATAGAACAGTTGACGTTTAAAGCATAAATTTGATGGTATATGCCATAATATTATTGCATCTGAGAGGATGAAACTGTGGAGGTGATAGACGTCCTCGTCATAGGCGGATGAAAAAAATTTTTAGCTGGGAGGAGGCTAGTACAGAGGAGACAGGACTGTCAAGTTCTGCAGGCCTTTATTCAGTTTAGGGGACCGGGTCTATATAGGCAAAAAGGACGATTTTAAGACGAAATTTTCAACCAGAATGTTTTTAGAGAATAAAGTATTTTCTACCAGGTTTTAAAGGTGTTGCGTTTTTTATTTCTACTTTGGATTATAATCATTTTTTTACTCAATGAACTGCTCTCGATGGTCTTAAGGATACCACGACTATTAACTTAAAGGACAAAATGTATGAAATACATGAACATATATTTCTTTTCTGTAACTAAAGGAACAATAATTCACTATTTAACCTTGAAGATTTATCGGGGGCTACTGCCCCCAAAGCCCTGTTAAATGCGCTCAAACACCGCTCGGCTTCGCACATTTTCCCCTTTCAAACGCATATTTGTAATTGATTTACTGATTTCTCGTAATAAATGACGGTTGCATGACGTAAAAGTATTTGTTAAAATTCAGTATCATTGTTTTCCATGCGAAAATCGTATTGTGACGTCAGGATTTCCGCGCGAAGTGACGGTCAAATTCAAAACCGAATAGTGACATTTTTATATTGAGTTACAGTGTACAACCCAAATTTTCCCTTTCATATCAAAACCGCCCTCTTTCTGGAGGGTCTACGACGCAAGACACTTGGATATAGGAACGGGACTATGGTAGGATTTTTTTCCCTTTCAAATCATCTTTTTTCCCTTTATACTCCCGGTCCCCTAAGCTGAACAATGGCCAGTTGTGCAGTTTTTAAAATGTTATCAAGAAAAATGAGGGAGATGAGGTAAAATATTTTTTTCCTGAAATTTGCTACCCGATATATTTTCTTATTACGGTCTTATAACGAGGTCATTTATCCGCTGCCCCCCTCCCCCCTTAGTCCACTAGAAAACATGTATGACGTTTAACACTTGTAAAGGTCAACCTCGACTATTTAAAGATACCATCTAGACACAAGAGGTTATTGACATACACATATTGTCTTGAAAAGTTTGTTCTTCGACATTATTCGAAGTAATGATTCCTTTTTATGGCTTTTTTCTCAAGTTATTTAAGTTTTATGTTTTGTTTCTTTTCGTTTCGATCTGTTTCGTTTCGTTTCATTTCATTTTTTTTTTTTCGTTTCGTTTTGTTTTGATCTGTCTCGTTTCGTTTCAAATTGTTTCCTTTCTTTTCTTTTCGTTTCGGTTTTGTTTCGTTTAGCATTTCACAGGGACCTAAAATATAATATACAAAACTTCCTTTAGAAATACAATACATGAATGAACCTCAGATTTTCAGTTGAAATTCATCCCCGCTTGATTTGCGTACATCTTAAGTATATTCAATAAAAATTCTCCCCAAATTAGTGATTTTCGGATGAAACATGTATCATCTGAAAGAGTATGATAAGTTTTACCAGGGAATAATTTTCAATTATTGATGTCCTAATGGATAAGGTTTACTTTCATTAATATACAGAAAATTGCGAAAGTAGCGAAACTTTTGCTCAATATACAATTCTTCATTTGAGAAATGAAATATGTTTAAACTGCACACACAGAAAGCAGAGATTTCTTCTTGAAGTAACATGTTAATGTATAATTACTACGAATTCCAGGAGTTTGCAGGACAATAACAAAACGAACTATATTTCATTTGAGAGAAGAAACTTTTGGGGTATTTTGCCCCATAAAAATGTTCTATTATGTAGAAGTAAAACATCCTGTAGATATATGAGATATATTCATTCGACATTTTGCAGATTTTTCAACTTACTATTCTCTCAAACAAAAAGATTTCTTCATTGCCTAGCATGTTTGAAATTGTTCATAGCCCTTTGACGATATTTTCCAATTTAATCCCAATATAACTTCATTAGAATACAATATCCATTCCTAAAAATAAACTACCCTTACAATATTCTTTCTACGTCTTTCGGCACATTTTAGACATAATTATCTTCACACTCTCTGGCCATATTACATTGTATAGATTGAGGATCACTGACAAGGGTTAAGTACCCGAAACGTTCATGTCTGATCCATGCTGCAATTTTTTTTCTGTTCTTAAATCTCAGTTTAGTTTAGTTTATTTGATACACTCCGGCACTAATAAGTGCAACAAGAGGAACAATACAGTTTAACATGACAAATGATGCTATAGAATTTGACGACGTTTTACATCAAAAACGAAAATGTAGGATAATTGTATTACCCACTTGTTACCAAGGTACGTGTAAGGCCATCAAACGATTATCACAAATTGCGTAATAACTCTTCACTGCTACAAAGAAAACTCTTCATGTTAATCTGTCAACTTTCGGTTGGTCGTCTCTTCAACGCATTCAATTTTTTTTATTAACATCTTATTAAACTTTTTAACACATTGGTCCTGAAGCATCATGTCCCGCCTATCCTGCTACGTATTTTGATACCTTTTTGGACATAATAATTTTTACACTTTTTGGTCATATTACATTGTTTACATTGAGGATAACTGACTAGGGTTAAACACCCGAGACGAGCATGTCTGGTCCATGCTGCAAATTTATCTGTTCTTAGATGATGTTTTCTGAATTTGAAGACGTTTCACATTCTTATCAATACTTCAGACATTGATCTAACCATTGCTACAACACTGGGAAGGATTATTGGAAATCTTGTTGTGTTGTGAGATAAGAAAATTTTGCGTGTTGTAAGTATCGTTAAAGTAATCGTTAAACTTTCAAACCAATTTTATATAAAAACACCATTCTGTTTTTGTGGGTAATTGAAAGATCCATTAAATATAAAACGTCTTCAATGTCACTTGAGGTAGCAGCAAATGAACGTTCGACATTTTATGCAAGCTTCGAAGTAGTACCTTCTGTACGGAAATGTTGTAGAAAAATGAGAAACTGAACTTTGTCTTACTGTTGTATTTTGAAAATTTCAATTGAAACTAAGAAAAAATTGAATCTTAAAAATTCGCGATTTGTGTCCAAAATAATTCAGACCAATCGGAAAGTGAACTGGAGAAATTTCACAGGGACTTCAAGGGAAAACATATTGAAAACTCACTTTAACACACTGTTAAACGCTTAAGAACTATGAAAACAATCGGTAAAATTATGCAGACATTTTTAAATTTACACTGTTTCTTCAAATTGAATAGTATCATTTAAGTTCAAAGTAGATAGCATCATTTAAATTTGCAGCATGGACCGGACATGCACGTTTCGGGTACTTTACCCTCGTCAGTGATCGTCAATCTAAACAATGTAATATGGCCAAAAAGTATGAAAATTATTTAAGAAATAAAAAATGACAAGCCGGGCTGTATTGTCTCATAATGCCCGAGCGTCCTCAGCCAATCACATTTATTACCGAGCCGCGTCAGCGGCGAGGTGATAAATGTGATTGACTGAGGACCCGAGGGCATTATGAGACAATATAGAGCCCGGCTTGTCATTTTTTATTTCTATTCTAATGAGTGTAATTAAAAAGTGTAATGTAATATAATTAAAAAGACATCATACAGCCAGACTCGTCCCAAAAATTACCAGGACCCTACACTCTTGACCATCTCCATTTTAATTCATAACTATTTCCTGATTCATAAAGTTTATATGTAAGCAAGATTGAAGAGTGTTTCGGCGGTTTTAATATCAGAAATAAAAATTCAAAGCCTAAGGCCCGCCTCGTCAGGGATCCGCCTTAGTGATTATTATCTGGCCGTGGTAGATGTTGTTATGCTTGCTGTATGAAATTAGCGGCTTCCTTGCATGAAAATTCGTCCGTCATATCAATCCTGTATTTCAAAATCCTTTTCTTGATACCCTTGATGAAAGGATTATATTTAGTATCCTTGACTAAAGGTGTTTGATTTACAGTTATGTGGTTGAGTTTTTGAAGCGTCAATTCTCTCCGACATAAAAATGTTTTCCGAATTCTAGAATGTATTTCAATATCAGAGTAGCCTCTCAGATATACAACTTCCTATTAATTGTTTGTAAATTATTTCTTTGTTGGTGTTCCGTAAGTGTCTGTAACATAGAATCATGCGTGTCCTTTATATAATTATGTTGATTGTTTTCCAACGATGAGCAGTAAAAAGTTATCACAGTTAATGCCGATTTACAAATTTGTGTTTAATCGGACGTCCAGGTGGCAATTGTCTAAGACTGCAGAGGTTATTTGAGACCGCCATATATAATTAGGAGTTTCACTCTTCAATCTTATGTATCCTAGGGAGCAAGTATGAACTCTCATATTGTAACTTAGCTATAATGTATCGTCATCGAAATTTCACTTTTTGTAAATGTATGTTACTTTGTCCTGTATTTTATCATTCAATGTTGATACGTCTGGTATGAATATTTCTAATGATTTTGTAGTTTTTCGTTGTTTTCTCCTGAATCCGGCATATTATGTTTATTATTTCCGTTGAAACTGCGTGTCGTAGTGGCACACTGCAAGGGTATAATCATGCATATAAGACAAATTTCCCGTCGTTGCAGTTTTACAAAAGAAAACTGGGAACAACGCTCATAAAAGAGCTGAGAAAAGTCCGTCATATAAATCGCTAGGCGAGATATAGAGGATAAATTTACATATATATAGAAAATGTCCAAGCACAGGTACAACGCTCATTAGAGAGCTGAGAATATCCCGTCATATAAATCGCTAGGCGAAATATAGAGGGCAAGTTTTCATATATACGAAAGTTTCCAAGAACTGGTACAACGCTCATGTCAAGAGCTGCGAATATCCCGTCATATAAATCGCTAGGCAAAGTATAGAGGGCAAATAATTTCAGCAACTGTTAGTCCATTAATCCAAAAGTCAAATGAATGGAAGGGCGTTTGGTGTTTATACGTTCGGGATAGGCACGCCTTAGAACATCGAAAGATATCTTCTTGTCCAATGAAATTGCGGCAATAGCAGTGATGTAAGCACGGTACGTTGACATGATTTAGGATTTCAAAGTAACATATTTACATGTGGATCGTATGATTATCAAAGCAATGATATACTTTAAGTTGATGTACAAATCAATGATATCCTATTCCATAGTTAAGTCCAAGCGTTTTCTCATCATTGTGCTCTTTTTGTTGGCGGATCCTATATACTTTATGGTTTCAGATCTGGTCCTATTACATGTAGCATCGGGTTATTTTCTCTTGATCTTTTAAATGTAATCAATGTTTTTTTCTGACACACCTGCGTAGAAGGTTAATTGTTCTGTTCTGTCCAGTAGGTTTTGATTTTCTCGGCATCCACTTGGTCATCAATATTTTGGAAATATTTAGGTTTGACTAAAAATCCAACGACGGGTATTATTCAGAATTTTGTCCATGGATCAAACTTTCACGCTTCTTAGCCAGAGTGATTCTCCCGCTTAAGATATTCTTTATTTCTCGAAGCTTTTTGGATAAGTAATATTCTCTTGATGATCTGGTAAAGTGATTGATAAGTCTAGGTTTCCAATCTCCAAAATCCTTTCTTGATTAGTGTGTAGTTGAAATTCTTTTCTTCCATTTTGAAGTTGTGTGTTTCTTTTAGGAAAATTAATTTGTACATAGTAATCCATGATGTGGTATAAATCTGTGATACGAGTCAGATTTGACTTTAATTGTTAGAGTTGTGGTAATTGGCAAAACAGCTTTGATAATAAATTACTTCCGGAAGAGGTCAGAAAGCTAGGAGCCCCAATAAAATTCTAAACAAGCCGATCGCTTTCAACAAGAAAGCGATTCACCGGATGATGCCTGTGGAACATTGTTCCCTCAATCAAGTGTAATTAAAAAGACATCATACAGCCAGACTCGTCCCAAAAATTACCAGGACCCTACACTCTTGACCATCTCCATTTTAATTCATAACTATTTCCTGATTCATAAAGTTTATATGTAAGCAAGATTGAAGAGTGTTTCGGCGGTTTTAATATCAGAAATAAAAATTCAAAGCCTAAGGCCCGCCTCGTCAGGGATCCACCTTAGTGATTATTATCTGGCCGTGGTAGATGTTGTTATGCTTGCTGTATGAAATTAGCGGCTTCCTTGCATGAAAATTCGTCCGTCCTATCAATCCTGTATTTCAAAATCCTTTTCTTGATACCCTTGATGAAAGGATTATATTTAGTATCCTTGACTAAAGGTGTTTGATTTACAGATATGTGGTTGAGTTTTTGAAGCGTCAATTCTCTCCGACATAAAAATGTTTTCCGAATTCTAGAATGTATTTCAATATCAGAGTAGCCTCTCAGATATACAACTTCCTATTAATTGTTTGTAAATTATTTCTTTGTTGGTGTTCAGTAAGTGTCTGTAACATAGAATCATGCGTGTCCTTTATATAATTATGTTGATTGTTTTCCAACGTGTAATTAAAAAGACATCATACAGCCAGACTCGTCCCAAAAATTACCAGGACCCTACACTCTTGACCATCTCCATTTTAATTCATAACTATTTCCTGATTCATAAAGTTTATATGTAAGCAAGATTGAAGAGTGTTTCGGCGGTTTTAATATCAGAAATAAAAATTCAAAGCCTAAGGCCCGCCTCGTCAGGGATCCACCTTAGTGATTATTATCTGGCCGTGGTAGATGTTGTTATGCTTGCTGTATGAAATTAGCGGCTTCCTTGCATGAAAATTCGTCCGTCATATCAATCCTGTATTTCAAAATCCTTTTCTTGATACCCTTGATGAAAGGATTATATTTAGTATCCTTGACTAAAGGTGTTTGATTTACAGATATGTGGTTGAGTTTTTGAAGCGTCAATTCTCTCCGACATAAAAATGTTTTCCGAATTCTAGAATGTATTTCAATATCAGAGTAGCCTCTCAGATATACAACTTCCTATTAATTGTTTGTAAATTATTTCTTTGTTGGTGTTCCGTAAGTGTCTGTAACATAGAATCATGCGTGTCCTTTATATAATTATGTTGATTGTTTTCCAACGATGAGCAGTAAAAAGTTATCACAGTTAATGCCGATTTACAAATTTGTGTTTAATCGGACGTCCAGGTGGCAATTGTCTAAGACTGCAGAGGTTATTTGAGACCGCCATATATAATTAGGAGTTTCACTCTTCAATCTTATGTATCCTAGGGAGCAAGTATGAACTCTCATATTGTAACTTAGCTATAATGTATCGTCATCGAAATTTCACTTTTTGTAAATGTATGTTACTTTGTCCTGTATTTTATCATTCAATGTTGATACGTCTGGTATGAATATTTCTAATGATTTTGTAGTTTTTCGTTGTTTTCTCCTGAATCCGGCATATTATGTTTATTATTTCCGTTGAAACTGCGTGTCGTAGTGGCACACTGCAAGGGTATTATCATGCATATAAGACAAATTTCCCGTCGTTGCAGTTTTACAAAAGAAAACTGGGAACAACGCTCATAAAAGAGCTGAGAAAAGTCCGTCATATAAATCGCTAGGCGAGATATAGAGGATAAATTTACATATATATAGAAAATGTCCAAGCACAGGTACAACGCTCATTAGAGAGCTGAGAATATCCCGTCATATAAATCGCTAGGCGAAATATAGAGGGCAAGTTTTCATATATACGAAAGTTTCCAAGAACTGGTACAACGCTCATGTCAAGAGCTGCGAATATCCCGTCATATAAATCGCTAGGCAAAGTATAGAGGGCAAATAATTTCAGCAACTGTTAGTCCATTAATCCAAAAGTCAAATGAATGGAAGGGCGTTTGGTGTTTATACGTTCGGGATAGGCACGCCTTAGAACATCGAAAGATATCTTCTTGTCCAATGAAATTGCGGCAATAGCAGTGATGTAAGCACGGTACGTTGACATGATTTAGGATTTCAAAGTAACATATTTACATGTGGATCGTATGATTATCAAAGCAATGATATACTTTAAGTTGATGTACAAATCAATGATATCCTATTCCATAGTTAAGTCCAAGCGTTTTCTCATCATTGTGCTCTTTTTGTTGGCGGATCCTATATACTTTATGGTTTCAGATCTGGTCCTATTACATGTAGCATCGGGTTATTTTCTCTTGATCTTTTAAATGTAATCAATGTTTTTTTCTGACACACCTGCGTAGAAGGTTAATTGTTCTGTTCTGTCCAGTAGGTTTTGATTTTCTCGGCATCCACTTGGTCATCAATATTTTGGAAATATTTAGGTTTGACTAAAAATCCAACGACGGGTATTATTCAGAATTTTGTCCATGGATCAAACTTTCACGCTTCTTAGCCAGAGTGATTCTCCCGCTTAAGATATTCTTTATTTCTCGAAGCTTTTTGGATAAGTAATATTCTCTTGATGATCTGGTAAAGTGATTGATAAGTCTAGGTTTCCAATCTCCAAAATCCTTTCTTGATTAGTGTGTAGTTGAAATTCTTTTCTTCCATTTGAAGTTGTGTGTTTCTTTTAGGAAAATTAATTTGTACATAGTAATCCATGATGTGGTATAAATCTGTGATACGAGTCAGATTTGACTTTAATTGTTAGAGTTGTGGTAATTGGCAAAACAGCTTTGATAATAAATTACTTCCGGAAGAGGTCAGAAAGCTAGGAGCCCCAATAAAATTCTAAACAAGCCGATCGCTTTCAACAAGAAAGCGATTCACGGGATGATGCCTGTGGAACATTGTTCCCTCAATCAAGTGTAATAAAAAAGACATCATACAGCCAGACTCGTCCCAAAAATTACCAGGACCCTACACTCTTGACCATCTCCATTTTAATTCATAACTATTTCCTGATTCATAAAGTTTATATGTAAGCAAGATTGAAGAGTGTTTCGGCGGTTTTAATATCAGAAATAAAAATTCAAAGCCTAAGGCCCGCCTCGTCAGGGATCCACCTTAGTGATTATTATCTGGCCGTGGTAGATTTTGTTATGCTTGCTGTATGAAATTAGCGGCTTCCTTGCATGAAAATTCGTCCGTCATATCAATCCTGTATTTCAAAATCCTTTTCTTGATACCCTTGATGAAAGGATTATATTTAGTATCCTTGACTAAAGGTGTTTGATTTACAGATATGTGGTTGAGTTTTTGAAGCGTCAATTCTCTCCGACATAAAAATGTTTTCCGAATTCTAGAATGTATTTCAATATCAGAGTAGCCTCTCAGATATACAACTTCCTATTAATTGTTTGTAAATTTTTTCTTTGTTGGTGTTCCGTAAGTGTCTGTAACATAGAATCATGCGTGTCCTTTATATAATTATGTTGATTGTTTTCCAACGATGAGCAGTAAAATGTTATCACAGTTAATGCCGATTTACAAATTTGTGTTTAATCGGACGTCCAGGTGGCAATTGTCTAAGACTGCAGAGGTTATTTGAGACCGCCATATATAATAGGAGTTTCACTCTTCAATCTTATGTATCCTAGGGAGCAAGTATGAACTCTCATATTGTAACTTAGCTATAATGTATCGTCATCGAAATTTCACTTTTTGTAAATGTATGTTACTTTGTCCTGTATTTTATCATTCAATGTTGATACGTCTGGTATGAATATTTCTAATGATTTTGTAGTTTTTCGTTGTTTTCTCCTGAATCCGGCATATTATGTTTATTATTTCCGTTGAAACTGCGTGTCGTAGTGGCACACTGCAAGGGTATAATCATGCATATAAGACAAATTTCCCGTCGTTGCAGTTTTACAAAAGAAAACTGGGAACAACGCTCATAAAAGAGCTGAGAAAAGTCCGTCATATAAATCGCTAGGCGAGATATAGAGGATAAATTTACATATATATAGAAAATGTCCAAGCACAGGTACAACGCTCATTAGAGAGCTGAGAATATCCCGTCATATAAATCGCTAGGCGAAATATAGAGGGCAAGTTTTCATATATACGAAAGTTTCCAAGAACTGGTACAACGCTCATGTCAAGAGCTGCGAATATCCCGTCATATAAATCGCTAGGCAAAGTATAGAGGGCAAATAATTTCAGCAACTGTTAGTCCATTAATCCAAAAGTCAAATGAATGGAAGGGCGTTTGGTGTTTATACGTTCGGGATAGGCACGCCTTAGAACATCGAAAGATATCTTCTTGTCCAATGAAATTGTGGCAATAGCAGTGATGTAAGCACGGTACGTTGACATGATTTAGGATTTCAAAGTAACATATTTACATGTGGATCGTATGATTATCAAAGCAATGATATACTTTAAGTTGATGTACAAATCAATGATATCCTATTCCATAGTTAAGTCCAAGCGTTTTCTCATCATTGTGCTCTTTTTGTTGGCGGATCCTATATACTTTATGGTTTCAGATCTGGTCCTATCACATGTAGCATCGGGTTATTTTCTCTTGATCTTTTAAATGTAATCAATGTTTTTTTCTGACACACCTGCGTAGAAGGTTAATTGTTCTGTTCTGTCCAGTAGGTTTTGATTTTCTCGGCATCCACTTGGTCATCAATATTTTGGAAATATTTAGGTTTGACTAAAAATCCAACGACGGGTATTATTCAGAATTTTGTCCATGGATCAAACTTTCACGCTTCTTAGCCAGAGTGATTCTCCCGCTTAAGATATTCTTTATTTCTCGAAGCTTTTTGGATAAGTAATATTCTCTTGATGATCTGGTAAAGTGATTGATAAGTCTAGGTTTCCAATCTCCAAAATCCTTTCTTGATTAGTGTGTAGTTGAAATTCTTTTCTTCCATTTTGAAGTTGTGTGTTTCTTTTAGGAAAATTAATTTGTACATAGTAATCCATGATGTGGTATAAATCTGTGATACGAGTCAGATTTGACTTTAATTGTTAGAGTTGTGGTAATTGGCAAAACAGCTTTGATAATAAATTACTTCCGGAAGAGGTCAGAAAGCTAGGAGCCCCAATAAAATTCTAAACAAGCCGATCGCTTTCAACAAGAAAGCGATTCACGGGATGATGCCTGTGGAACATTGTTCCCTCAATCAAGTGTAATTAAAAAGACATCATACAGCCAGACTCGTTCCAAAAATTACCAGGACCCTACACTCTTGACCATCTCCATTTTAATTCATAACTATTTCCTGATTCATAAAGTTTATATGTAAGCAAGATTGAAGAGTGTTTCGGCGGTTTTAATATCAGAAATAAAAATTCAAAGCCTAAGGCCCGCCTCGTCAGGGATCCATCTTAGTGATTATTATCTGGCCGTGGTAGATGTTGTTATGCTTGCTGTATGGAATTAGCGGTTTCCTTGCATGAAAATTCGTCCGTCATATCAATCCTGTATTTCAAAATCCTTTTCTTGATACCCTTGATGAAAGGATTATATTTAGTATCCTTGACTAAAGGTGTTTGATTTACAGATATGTGGTTGAGTTTTTGAAGCGTCAATTCTCTCCGACATAAAAATGTTTTCCGAATTCTAGAATGTATTTCAATATCAGAGTAGCCTCTCAGATATACAACTTCCTATTAATTGTTTGTAAATTATTTCTTTGTTGGTGTTCAGTAAGTGTCTGTAACATAGAATCATGCGTGTCCTTTATATAATTATGTTGATTGTTTTCCAACGTGTAATTAAAAAGACATCATACAGCCAGACTCGTCCCAAAAATTACCAGGACCCTACACTCTTGACCATCTCCATTTTAATTCATAACTATTTCCTGATTCATAAAGTTTATATGTAAGCAAGATTGAAGAGTGTTTCGGCGGTTTTAATATCAGAAATAAAAATTCAAAGCCTAAGGCCCGCCTCGTCAGGGATCCACCTTAGTGATTATTATCTGGCCGTGGTAGATGTTGTTATGCTTGCTGTATGAAATTAGCGGCTTCCTTGCATGAAAATTCGTCCGTCATATCAATCCTGTATTTCAAAATCCTTTTCTTGATACCCTTGATGAAAGGATTATATTTAGTATCCTTGACTAAAGGTGTTTGATTTACAGATATGTGGTTGAGTTTTTGAAGCGTCAATTCTCTCCGACATAAAAATGTTTTCCGAGTATAAAAATTTATATTTGATATAAAAACCGCCGAAACACTCTTTAATCTTTGTGACATATTAATACAATTTTTGAAACATTGAAATAATTTTGAATTATATTGAAGATGGTCAAGAGTGTAGGGTCCTGGTAAATTTTGGGACGAGTCTGGCTGCATGATGTCTTTTTAATTACATTTTTGACTTTTGGATTAATGGACTAACAGTTGCTGAAATTATTTGCCCTCTATACTTTGCCTAGCGATTTATATGACGGGATATTCGCAGCTCTTGACATGAGCGTTGTACCAGTTCTTGGAAACTTTCGTATATATGAAAACTTGCCCTCTATATTTCGCCTAGCGATTTATATGACGGGATATTCTCAGCTCTCTAATGAGCGTTGTACCTGTGCTTGGACATTTTCTATATATATGTAAATTTATCCTCTATATCTCGCCTAGCGATTTATATGACGGACTTTTCTCAGCTCTTTTATGAGCGTTGTTCCCAGTTTTCTTTTGTAAAACTGCAACGACGGGAAATTTGTCTTATATGCATGATAATACCCTTGCAGTGTGCCACTACGACACGCAGTTTCAACGGAAATAATAAACATAATATGCCGGATTCAGGAGAAAACAACGAAAAACTACAAAATCATTAGAAATATTCATACCAGACGTATCAACATTGAATGATAAAATACAGGACAAAGTAACATACATTTACAAAAAGTGAAATTTCGATGACGATACATTATAGCTAAGTTACAATATGAGAGTTCATACTTGCTCCCTAGGATACATAAGATTGAAGAGTGAAACTCCTAATTATATATGGCGGTCTCAAATAACCTCTGCAGTCTTAGACAATTGCCACCTGGACGTCCGATTAAACACAAATTTGTAAATCGGCATTAACTGTGATAACTTTTTACTGCTCATCGTTGGAAAACAATCAACATAATTATATAAAGGACACGCATGATTCTATGTTACAGACACTTACGGAACACCAACAAAGAAATAATTTACAAACAATTAATAGGAAGTTGTATATCTGAGAGGCTACTCTGATATTGAAATACATTCTAGAATTCGGAAAACATTTTTATGTCGGAGAGAATTGACGCTTCAAAAACTCAACCACATATCTGTAAATCAAACACCTTTAGTCAAGGATACTAAATATAATCCTTTCATCAAGGGTATCAAGAAAAGGATTTTGAAATACAGGATTGATATGACGGACGAATTTTCATGCAAGGAAGCCGCTAATTTCATACAGCAAGCATAACAACATCTACCACGGCCATAATCACTAAGGTGGATCCCTGACGAGGCGGGCCTTAGACTTTGAATTTTTATTTCTGATATTAAAATCGCCGAAACACTCTTCAATCTTGCTTACATATAAACTTTATGAATCAAGACATAGTTATGAATTAAAATGGAGATGGTCAAGAGTGTAGGGTCCTGGTAATTTTTGGGACGAGTCTGGCTGTATGATGTCTTTTTAATTACACATGACCAAACTTAGACCTTTTGACAAAATCGATTCTTGGTAAAAACCAGTTCCTGCCGGTTTTTCTGCTTTCAGAAAATGGGTAGGCGTGGCTTATCGCTATAGGGCCTATATTGGAGAACAGAGCCCGGCTCGCGTCTGTTGTCTTAATAGGGAAAAGGAATCAAGTCATATTAGAATATGTCCTAAAATGTACCGAAAGACGTAGCAGGATGGGTGGGATGTGGTGCTACGGGTCCAACTTTTTAGAAATTTCACGACATTATTCAAATAACAGAAATTTTCGAATGCGTTGATAAACGATCAAGCGAAATTCATCGAAATTGAATTAACTTGGCTACATTTGCTCTCGGGGAATCCTGGGCACCAGTAGTGACACTCAACAAGTAGTACAAATGTTAAACATCTGTGAATTCAAAAGCATCATTTAAGAACAGATAAATTTGTAGCATGGACCAGACATGCACTTTTTAAGCCTCGTCAGTGAACCTCAATCTAAAGAATAAATATATTTGAATCTTTCAAATATCAACTCAAATGCATTAGTGAACATTTTATAAATAGAATATCCTAATTCTCATTCATAATATTTTCTTTAATTTCAGTATTTTTCTTGTTTCATGAATCCGAATTTAGTAAGTTTAAATACACACGGGAACCACGGAGAGACTAAGAACAATTACTAGGCTGACTTGAGGTGAGGGATATTTTCATAACTTAAATTCAGATTTACTGAAACCTGTTTTACTGTTGATCAGATTTCATATCTACCTTGTTTTTCTTGGTTTCTGAAGCACATGGAATAAATGGATGCTTCGAATTTGTTTCTTACCTGGGACTGAAGTATCTAATAGAAAACAGACGAAGCATACTAGCGAGAGACAGAGAGAGAGAGAGACAATCGATAAGAGATAGAAAGAGCGATAAGAGGTTTTTGTCTGGAAGGTCTCCAGAATTTTGTTCCTTTTCGTCCGGTCGACCGGAAAGTAGTTTCGTAAGAAGAGAGGAGAGAAAGCAGCAAGAAAAAATATTGTAAAGATTTTACGCAATGCACTCGTTTGTTTATGTTGATTTAATTACTTAGTTGGCGTTATGGTTAAGCGGTTTGGTTGTGCTTTTTAAAGCTTCACTTGCATTTCAATAGCTTCCGTCAATGCTACTCTAAAAGATGTGATATTGAACAATATGTCTTTACCTGTGTTATAACTACATGTCTATCATGGTTTTAGTTCAATTGTTATTTCTATTAGTGCAATTTTCAAATTCAAATCAGTATACTTACTGGAATCCTTCAAAAGCGGTGTTGACCCATCAGACGTGCCTTGTGGATAGTCACATTTCTCAATATCGTCATCATACTTCCTTCTTCTAACTGTCATAATAAGATGCATTTTAATTAATCTTCATTGTACAAGATGCAATTGTAGAAAGATAATATCCTCAGACGAATGAAAATTATACATCACAGTGTCATCAAATGAAGGTGAAATTCTAGTGTCAAGGTCTCAGGTGAGTAAATCAAAAGAAAATTCTGCAATGCAGATTGAAAATATAAAATATGAAAGCATTCTACTGAAATAATCGATGAGAACAACACTAGATTACAGCACCCACAGCAAAACAACCCGTGTAAAAACATAGGGTAGACAAGCACAGAAAGAGATACAAAAGGAACAACGAATACCAACCCAATATCAACGCATCCAACGCAAAGACAACAAATAAACAAAGAGACCAATTGGCAACCTGTGCCGACTAAGGCCCGCAATCTGCTTAGCAATTAGCAAATGGTGTGGTAATCCGCATAACGGACGCATAAGTCATAGTTGTCGGTGAAAATAGTCACTGTCACTGACATGTACATTTGAAATGTGATAGCTATATCGGGTCATTCCATGAAAATTAATAAATTACATGTATGTCTGTTTTTCTAAAGACTGTTAAAAAAGGATCAAAACCACAATTCAAAATATCAGATAATTCATAATTTAATAATTACGCATATGTTATCATTTACCATTTAAAGATTATGCCACGATAAAAACGTTTGCGCTTGCAGAATTAAGAAAAGAGTTACATTAAAGTTACCTTTCACTACCCACATCATGTGAAGTATGTAAGTAAAAAGATTCCGCCTGATTAAAAAGATGTGAAAATAAAAAAAAACAACTTAAGCAATTAAAAGAGAACAGCATGATATAAAAATGAGCAATTCGAATTGGGTAATGAACAATCTAAGCAAACACAATCAGGTGCACTCAGATATACACATGTATGTATTATAATTTACATGGATAAATTGAGAAAAAAACCTGCATCAACTTGTGGACGGCCAAATACATATGTGTGTAAAGATTTTAAACAAGTCCTTGCTTAAGCCTGTTTTTTTTTCCAATTTTTGTATGTTTTAAAATGTATATGTGTACATTTTTATTAGCTGCATGACATAAACAAAAAAAAATTCCAAGTGTGTCCTTAACTTTTGACATGCAGAAAGCTAATGACTTACCTTTTCTCCTTCGAACTACTTGCCAAACTGAATAAAAAGGAAACAATAAGATATAATTTATCAATTTTTTTTTTTGGGGGGGGGAAAGAATATACGTTTCATTTCTTAAATGTCTCCACATAACCTTCATAGGATTTATTTGGCTGCGTCAACAAAATCATTTCGGCATTACATATGTAGCATTGATGAGGGTTTATTCGAAACACGTGTATGGTTTTTAAAATTGATTTGAAATTTTCTTCAAGAAGGTAATTAGTTTAAAACTTCCGTACTTCCAAAGATTGTCTGTATGTCTGTCTTCCTACCAAGGCATAAGGGGTATAATACTCTATTTCTGGTTCTCGTTATAACGGAACAATTAAGACGCACGGGAATTTTCAGGACAATATTTTTTTAAGGTCAGTTGAATGAAACAGGAAAATATATAAAACTTCTAAAAATGTGTAAGAAAAGGAAGTACAAATTTCTACCCTGTCTTCGATTATGTTATTATACCCCTAATACCAATGTGCATAAAGTTTATGCTTTTAAAACAATAATGGCGTCTTTTTGAAATAGAGAGTTACTTCCTATGTGTGCAAGTATCTGACATCAACGCATTGTGACCTCATGAAATTGTATGAAAACCAGCATGAAATTCAGGGAAAATGGCTACATATATGACGCTTTCAAAGGAATCAAATAACGTCACAATGCTTTTACGTCAGGCACCTCCACAAATCAAACGTAGGGCTGTAAAACAAGACGGAATTTGAATAAAAAGGGGATATTCAAATCAGACACATATATAAATTATGGTCATGTTTTATGTTCTTTGCTTTTTAAATTTCATTTTACTGTCTTTTGTTATAAAGATTTCAATAGCAAAAATGTTGTTGTATAGCGGCTGTAATACTCGTCTTCTCTAAGTACTTACAACAAAAAGCAATGATAGATGATAGAACAAAAACAGTCACTCCTGCTATAATTCCAAGGATTTGACTGCCGTAATCTCTCCTATTGGATACATCGTCCTTTGTTATATTAGATACGACTACAATGGGAGATGACACAATTTCCTCTGGTAAAGTTGTTGTTAATAACCTGTGAATAGTAGACAATATATTATGATGCATCAAAATTTGCATGTTATAAATGATTTGTCTCACGAAAATACACAAAACCTTGATATGAGGAAGTTTCAAGTCATCTTGCAATAAAGTTGTGGAAAAAACCATGAAAAGTGAGATTTAGAAGAATCCTTCTGGTGAGTGAAAATGTTTTTTGAATAATTTATGTCTACCAAAAAGAATATAAGACAATGTTGTATTAGCCTCTACAGTCGGATCGCTGTCTTAAAAAAAAAAAAGAAGGATGCATTTCGACCAAAGCAATTTTGATACCGTTAATTATTTTTTTCTGGGTATTCATGGCTTCTCTTTTGTGTTAAGTGTTGATGTCGCCTTTGAATTTTAGTATTCATTTTCCCTTATGTGTCGTTTTTCTTGTTGGGTTTGTCGGCTCTCTTTTTCTGCATTTGTATATTCGTGTTCTTCTGTGGGAGTCCCGTTTTGGGATACCAACCTTTTTTCCCAGGAAAGATTTTGAGTGACCTATGTCTGTAAATCTATTTCATCGTGCAAAATAATGGACGGTTGGAGCGGCTTGCCAACAGGGGATGCTTATTCCTCCCGGGCACCTAGTCCCACCTCTGGCTTAATTGGGGTCCGTCCGTCGATGCTCAATTGGATGTTGTATTGTGAGTGCTGTTGAGGTTATCGTCAGGATCTTCATTAATTCACTTGTTGATTGTATCACTAACAGTGAACTGAAAACCTGACATGATTTTCAAGACCTTTACTCTAATGTCTTTATTAGCAAAACTTATCCCCCCCCCCGAAACTGTGTGTAGCATCTCCTAATATTAAGATTTTGATTTCTCATCAACGCAATTAAACTCTGAAGTTCATAAGATATGTAAAAGAATGTGCATGTTACTTATGTAAGCCAAACTGTCATACAATTTGGACATAAATAGATATAAAACATAATCTAAAATATGCCATTTTGAATAGCTATTTTAGCATGAAAGTGGCATCGACCTTTGACGATTGACCTATCCCGTAGAGGACTATCTGAACAACGATATTGTGTAAAATGTAACCAATTATCCATGAGCAGACGATATCTGTACAACCGCCCCCCCCCCCCCCCCCGAAGTAATGTGCACCGGCCATCCGAAAAGGGTTGGCTTTTGAGCAGCTCTTCTTGATATTGAAATCCTGTTTTGAAACATTTTTTTTCGACTTTGAAGTCTCCGTTAATCTAAAGCGACTAAACTAAAACATTTTAGGTTTTGAATTGAACCAGATAACCGAAAGGTTCAATATTGATATCCAATAACATGACAATTTGTACTTTTGTTACATAAAATCTGCGTAAAACGGACTGTAAGTTACTTTTGGCTGAAATTCTGTCTATCTAATAATACGGAAGTGTTCCAACTCTTTAACTTCTTGAAGATAATTTCAAATCAATTTAAATGCACCAGACACGTGTTTCGGATAGTAAATACTTATCAGTAATGCTTTCTGCCAAAGTGATTTTCAGACGCAGTCAAAATTCATTTCAGTACCGCCCTCTGGTTTTGTCCTAATTAAAATTTGTGCAATTACTTTGCAGAGAGTATATGGCTCCAATTTTCCCGCATGATTGCTTCAGTAGGTGTAGTTGAATCAAAGGACTGAAAGTCCTGCGAGTTGGCAAAGTCTAATATTTATTAAAGCCTATGTTTGTGAAACAAGAATGCTCCAGGAGGTATCTTTGTCAGTATATAACACCATTTTCTGTTAAGTATGTGAAAGGTCAAGGTCAATGGGCTTAAAAATGTTGGTATCTATGGAACAATCAATTGACAATGAATACACATGTGAAATATCAAAGCCATGTAACTTACCATTCAAAATCTATGCCCAATGTTAAAGTATTTGTAAAGTAGATCAAAGTCAAGGTAGAAAACTTTGTTCTCAATAGAAAGACCTTGTTATTAGTAATACACTTGTGAAATATCAAAGGCCTATCACATACCATTCAAAAGTTACGCCAAATGTTAAAGTTTTTGAAAAGAAAGTCAATGGTCAAGGTCACGAGGTCAATTAATTTGGTATCAATGGCAAGGTCTTGCCACAAGGAATTCTCATGTGAAATATGAAAGTCCTATCACGTACCATTCAAAAGTTATGCCCAATGTTAAAGTTTTTTTTAGCCAGACAGGCCAAAAACTGTATGCCCAAATTTTTAATTCCGGGGTCATAAAAAGTGGGCTATTTTGTAATCTCTATGCAATATTAGTCCCCTTAGTACCAGCATAAATCTAAGTCATAACTTTCACAGTATGTCTTACATTTTCTCGTCTAAAAGCGCTTAATTTTTTTTGTTATACCCTTGTCAGTGTCTCTATATAAAATCTCCATAGGAAAAATGTCTATAAATTCGAATATTTGACCAAGCGGTCAATATTTACATCAATATTGGCCCTTGGGCAATATTTCAAAAATTATTTGCCGATAAACGGTACATCGTTTGTGACATCACGTCATTTATGACGTTTTAAGCTCTTCCTATTGTTACGCGCTCTTTCTCTTATAGACGAAAGTGAACGTAAACATGCCGGGCTAATCGGTTTGTTGCTGCAGAATCGATGCAAGGTATAACAAAACAATTATTGACTGGGAATTCGGGCAATATATGATTTGTTGGACCTTCAGACAAAATATAGCCCTCGGCCTTCGGCCTCGGGCAATATTTTATTTTCAGGTCCAACATATCATATATTGCCCGAATTCCCAGTCAAAAATTGTATAATGTATTCTTTTTCATATATTGATCGCCCAACCCTGCATTCATGAATGACGTCACAATTGTCTTAATGTCAAAAGGCATGTGAAAATGTTATCTTACCCAATAAGGTTAAGCCTAATAGAATCTATCACCGGGTGTGAGCATTGACAAGGAAATCCACTCCAAATGTCCATAATTTGCTTGTACCCAAGCGATCGATGTCTGATAATAAGTTTCCTATACTTTTTTGCCATCTTTTGATCAAGATTGAAGCGACGCAGTATGTCGATTATTTTTTCTCCTTTTGTGCATAAAACGTAAAAAATAGTACTTTTCCTATGCTTTCTACCATCTTTTTATTAGGGCTGTTGCGGTTCAGTCTTTAGTCGATTCGGTTCAGGAAATGAACCGCAGTTCTAGTTTTTTCTCGGTTCGAGTTGTTTAATTCCATAAAAGAGTGAAATAATGGTAAGAATATAACTATCAAACATATGCTCCCTGACCAGAAACCAGACCCCGAGGGTGGGCTTTTCTCATCCCACATGACAAACATATGGTTGATCGTTTTTCTTCCATTTCTAGGGGCCTTTCTTGAAATTCCATGAAATCGTCAACTTTATCAAAGTCGAAAAATAAAGGAATATTCGTTTTCAGTGCCCTCAAAACTGGTTTATTCTAAAAGAATAAACCATAGTCCTTAGCCTTAATTGGTTTAGTAAGAATTAGAATGTAAAAAAAGAGTTTTAAAACGAGGTTTTTGTTGGGAGGCCGCAAACTGATTTTCAAACACATCCAAAGTTCATTTCAGTATCCCCCTCTGGTTTTTTTATCATAAATTTGCGCAAAGAGTGTGAGGCTCCAAGTCGATTCAGTAGCTTAATTAAATAAAATATGATGCATATTCCTGAAATAATAACGAGTTTTCGATTTGATGAAATGTCTTAAATTTACTATGTATGCTGCATCCAAGTTTGATTTGGGTAATTTAAGTGTATTGGTTGAATTAATTGTTGTGGGTGATGAAGCCAATTCATGTTTGACTTCTCCATTTGATGTTTCATGTAATTTTTGAAAAAAAAAGATAAGATGAGTTCATGTCACATCAGGAACAAATCCCAACAAAGCCACAATTTCATAGAATATTATTGAGAGTTTACTCCAGATCTAAAATAACCTTTTCATACTTACTCTGATACGTTTCTTACGATACACGCTGGATCTGCAATACATGAATAGATAGGTGATATATATTGGGATATTGATATTATCCATATTTGTTATTACAAATATGGATAATATCAATATCCCAATATACAGTACAAGATCGATAATTCAGAAAATCACAAACAGATGACATAGAAATTTGGATAAAACAAGACCAAGAGATTACAAACAGAAACCTCCACCACGTGAAAAGCGAATCCAAATATTGGAATGATACCAGGTGCCCAGGAAGAGTCAGCATCTCCTGCTTGCATACAACACCCGTCTCTTTAATTCGGAAGCATTGTAACATCCGGTTACTTCCATTTCGAAAGATATAAGTTCATTCAGTGGTTGGATGGCCCAAATGGTCTACCACAGAATAGCATCTACCTTTCTGGACAGTGGGACATCATAGTGTATGAATAGTTCCCCGTACCGACCGTAGAACTTCATCAGTGACGATGTTAGTCGGTCACAAAGGTATCCCTGACGGAGATGCTTATCTAAAAGATGCCTATCTCTCAGAACAAAATCTATATATTTGGTACCTGCTCTGGCAAAGTGTATCAATTGAGATATGAACATGCCACAAGTTTGTGAAATAAGGGATCAACAGATATTCGAATAAATCCTATTGGTAGATATATACTTGATGACTTCAGAATAAAAGGCCCGTCGAAGCATTCTTAGACAGGCCATTTATTCTGGTGTCATTATGTAATATGTCTGTCGTTTGAAGTCGGACATTATACACCATCGAAATGTAAAATATAATATATATTTGTTTACTCTTAATGACATTATTTAATGAGAAAAATATCGATATAATTATCATTACAACGGCCACTTCATTAATCATAAGAAGCTTTGATAATCATAATTAGTCAACTATCGATGATTTTTTCACAAATACAAATGCATTTTAATCAAATTATAACAACACGTTAAATTCACTTTGATTTGGACTTTGAACTGATATTCGACTTTGAGGTATTTCTTGATTACTGAACTCTAGCTATGTCATACATTTATACATGTGGTAGACTGTGTATACAGGATGGTCAGCAGCTGGACATCCAATCACATCCTCCGGACATAATGGCCAGTTTCCCTCTATTGCTAGTACAGGTTCAATGCCATCACAAGAGTGAATGAAAGGACATCTGCTGCCTTAAAAATATTAATACATTGTAACCTATGAACATATTCCATATTACTCAATGCTTTGGATATCCAATTATATATCCATTCGATATTACTAGGTCCCCCGCGTCTTGCTAACTTGGTTGTGTTGTCATCGTATTGTATATTCTTTGACTGCTTGGCAATCGGCCAAATGGGAGGATAAAGCGTACTTAATCTGGATAATAACAACGTGTGCTTGATATCATTAGACTATATGTAGTTTTTGTTTTACCGTTTTGATATCGTTAATTGTTCGGTCTTCCTTTCTCTGTGATGCCAGTATCTTCTTGTTCGCTGTGTGTTTTCTCGAGTTTAGTTGTTTCGCTGATGGTTCTACAATCGATTTCTTGATAAACTTTGCGGAAATAATATTAAAATACTCCATGACTTTCTAACGACCAATGGAAATAAATTCAGTTAATGTTTATGTATCTTCTGAAAATATGCATTTTATTGATTAATTCCCTGACATAAAAAGAAACTCACTCGACCTACACCCCCCCCCCCCCCTTTCGTCATATCCATTGACATGTTCAACTGTGTTGCTTGGGCCCTTATAGTTTCCTGTCTTGTTTCTGTGGTCATTGTGCGTTTTCGGAACCTTTTATTAACCAAAAAGTGGGGCTGTTGTGTGCACGTAATTCAGATAACATCACCATTTGCTACTTGCGTGACAGATGGCCGTCCTACGTCGGCACCGAATATCTTTTGCTGTCGATGGTTTATTTTTAGTCCTTTGTGTTTCATGTTTATTTGTCATGTATATGGTTACATTTGCTTTTAATCAGGTTTTCAGTCAGCCATTTTTTAAGGTTGGGTATATAAACCGGTAATTGGAAAGGTTGGTATAAAAAATGAACAGTCTAACTCCCTCAGGATTGATCATATTATCAACATTGACGTGTATGTCCTATTGCTCAAATTTCAATGCATGATTTGTTCATTTTTACATGTATGTATCTTTATGGTTGAAATAGTGGAACGCAACGACCTATATCTTTTTGACTTATTAATTTGCTTACCTGTAAAAGCTCTGATTTCATATTCATTTATGCATGCCTCCACAAGCACACCACCAGCCGCCATCATACATGTATAGTTCAGCCCAACTCCAAAACAGGGAACATCTTTCCATCTCTTGTACCATAGCTCTTCTGTGATTGGACAATTTGAAACCTCCTTTGTACATTTCCAGATTAAACGTTGACAAAATAGCCCAGCAACTTCGATCATTAAGAGAATTAGTAACCTTTCTCTAAAATCCATGGTCGTTCTGAAACATGTGAAAGGAATTGGAATCAAACTCTAAATGTTCCGATTCAAGCCTTCTTACTTCGAATATCTTGATTATCTAAATATCTGAATTATGCTAGCGGTAGTCGGTAATATTTTTCATTAAGAAAAACTAGAGATCAAATATGCAATTGTTTGTACATGTATTAATAATTAAACTGATAGAGAATAGCTGATTCAATGTCATACCAATGTAAACAGTGACACAAATTTGCATGGGACAATCAAATTCTCAACCCGCAAGTATCAAGTCCTTATAATTAAATAAATCTTCTTAGATCAAGGTAATAAAAGATTATTTTGAGCAATAATTCTATGATTATTATTCGAATTCATAGAGCTCGATGTTCAAACTTACAGCAAATTGTTTTATCACGAGGGGTAATCTCGCCAAGCAAAACATTCGGTTTTTCTATACTTACATGTAATAAAGGAGGGGATCTCAAACAACACTAAGTTGCAGCACCCACAGCAAAACCCAAAAACACCTAATGCAAAAAAAAAAAACACAGAACAGACACCCACAGAAAGAGACGCAAAAGGGACAAGGAACACCAATTCACACCAAAGAAACATTAAACATAAAAGACCACACATAAACCAACGAGACCAATGAGCAACCGGTGCCGACTTAGGACGGCCATCTGCCACGAAAGTAGCAGACGGTATGGTTATCCTGAATTACGTGTGCACAACCCTCCGATTATTCCGATTTCCCAGACGTCTCGATGAACGCTCAATTATGGTATAAAACAACCACCTCACTGTAATGATGACAATTATGGATAATGACCATATCCCTGCATAGAGCACAAAATCGATAATTTATAAAATCAGAAACCGAAGCATACAAAATCAGAATAAAACAGGAACCAAAGCAAACAAACAAAAACCTCCACCATATGAAAAGAAGCGAACTCCCGATATAGGAGTGAAACTAGGTGCCCACGAAGAGCTAGCATATCCTGCTTGCATGCAATACTGCTTCAATTTGGTAGAACTGTCACATCCGGTAACTTCCATTTCGGAAGACATAGAGTACAATCTTTGGTTGGATGGTCCAAATGGTCTATGACAGAATGTCATCCACCATTCTGGAGAGTGGGACATCATAGTGTATGACGAGTTCCCCATATCGACCGTAGAACTTCCTCAGTGACGATGTTAGTCGGTCATAAACATATCCCTGACTGAGACGCTTATTTGAAAGACGCCTGGCTCTCAGAACAAAATCCGTATACTTCGGACTTGCTCTGGCATAGCGTATCAACTGAGATATGAACACGCCATAAACAGGCGATGAAGGGATGTTGCTACTCAGAAAAGGAAAGTTTGTAATGCTGAAATTGAAGTCACTTTGTCATAGAGTTTTCATATGACCATCTTTGTCGTAGGACAACATTATGTCCAAATAGGATGCTGAAGTATTTGTCTCTATAGTTTCTTTGACTTCAAGCTCCGAAGAATAGATACTATTGAGGTATTCCGCGAATTTTGGATTATTGATGGACAACACATCGTCTATGTATCTGTAAGTGAAGTTGAAGTCAGAAGCTAAGTATCTTTTCCCTTCAGAGATCAAAGATTGAATGAATTCAGCTTCGTACGAGTATAGGAAAATGTCAGCAAAGAGTGGGGCACAATTTGTCCCCATTGGAATTCCGACAATTTGCTGGAAGACCTTTCCTCCAAACACTACAAAAATGTTGTCGATGAGAAAGTTTAACATCTGAATAATATCCGTTTCAGTGTACTTATTTTCAGAATCGGACTTTTCTTTTACAAAGTAGGTTTTGTCATAGTTAACAAGAATAAATTTGTATTTGCGATTGCCGTTCTTACTTGTAAACACATTACTTATAATTTTTGCAAGTCTTTCTTTCAATTTAGAATTAGGGATTGTAGTGTAAAGTGTCGAAAAATCAAAGCCCTTGATCGAATGGACTCTACTAAAATGAGTGGATTTCAGATGTTCTAAAAGTTCCTACGAATTCTTTAAAATCCACATCTGGTTGATACCACTGCGAGAATATACTGTAGAACAATATTTATGAAGCCCAAAATTTGATTTGATAAGATCACCACACACAAACAGGACTGTACAACGCAGAGGTCCAAGCAACACAGATGAAAATGTAAATGAATATAAAAAGAGGACGTGCGTAAAACAGTCCGTGCTCTGCCGGCTGTAGCGAGCTCATATACGTTTTCACCCGAGGAGTCCGGCTGACATTCAAAGAGGACAGGTGATCGGGGCCCTGACTTCTCTAAAGAGGTTTGAACAGGGCCCGTCATGGAGTCCAGTCATCAAAGTCAGTCAAAGTGCAAGTCTTACGAATGCGCTCGTACAAGACTGAAGCTTTGTCAAGTACCATGATTAGTGTCCATCTGGTGCCATTAGGATCATATCTACGGTATAAAAGTATAAAAGGCGTTTGGTGACTCTGACGTACTTTCGATAGATATTCTGTCTACCTTTGATCTTTCTTATTTTGGGAGTTCGTTTCTTTTCATATGGAGGAGGTTTCTCTTTTTTTGCTTTGGTTCTTGTATCATTCTGATTTTGTATGCCTTCGGTTTATGATTTTCTGAATTATCGATTCTATACTATATTGGAATATGGTCATTATCCATATTTGTAATATATAATTTATTTCAAAAAGATGAATGTGGTGCAGTGTAAGGATGTCTTAGCTATGAGTTTGATCCGAAATAAGAGAAATGATATATTTCAATGAAGCTGAAACGATCGGCGTGATTCACGTAGATGAAAATGAACGTAGAACGCGGATAGTATTGTTGCAATATAAAAAAAAACTATCATCCACCATATTTTAAATACAACTCAAATCTAAGACACAATTACACTGCATCACATTCCCTTTTTTTATAAATGAGTAATATTGACAATATTGCACACAATTATAGAAAAACCAATTGTTCTGCGTTGCGAGATTACCAATCGTGTTTATGGGATATTTAAAAACCATTTTTGTAACGTTCGACTTATCAGCAACCACTACACAGAATTTCACGGAGCGTTACAGGTAACAAATAGTTCTCTAGAAGGCGTCAACATTTACATAAAGCAAATCCATGCAAAATTGTCCTATTTTCTTAAATAAAACATTTTTCTATAACTTGAATGCAACAGGTCAACACAGTAACATTTCGTCTTCTCCTGCTTAAGGCGTCTTTGTTTCTCAGCTGATACGGTACGGCAGGTTAGGTTCAAAATATAAAGCTTTCATCCTAAGAGCAAGACGGCTTGAAAGGAAGCTACTTGTTTAGGGTTATATTACACAACGGCTGAAATCGTCAAATCACATTTCAGGAAGTTCTTCGGACGCTACGGGGCTATGATGAAAGAAAACAGATCCCTCTTTCCAGAATGATCAGTGGCATTCAGGATTTCGATTAAATGGTTGACATCATCACCAAGCAAGAAATATTTTCCTGATATGAGTGTTCATGGAGCTTTTGCAACGGGTGTTGCATGTAATCGCGAGTCGCTGACTCTCCCCGAGCACTTGGTCTCACTTCGGAATGTTATTCACTCGAGGTTCGTAACCGTTCGAATGGAAAGTCTTATGATTTTGCATTACCTTCTAGAATTGAGACTGGATATCTGATATGGACTTGTTTGATGTGTATTTTATAGAATGAAGGATTATTTTTATGGGTAATTCCAATATGCCCGATAAATTTCGATTTTGGATCTTTGAAAACTACCACTTATTCAAATACTTCCTTTTTAGCAAGATTCCTAATTTCGACGTCTACCATTTGATATATTTAGAATTGGACAGGTGTACGTATGCGTAGAGACATTTATTATTGTGTTCCCTTGAAATAATATTTCGTTCCCTCGAAATAATATTTCGTTTCCACGAAATAATTTTTCATTCCCTTGAAATGATATTTCAATTCCTCGAAATAATATTTCGTTCCTTCGAAATATAATCTTATTTCTACGAAATACGAGTTCGTTCCTATAGAATATCATTTTATTCTTTTTTATGATTATTTCGTTCCCTCGAAAAATCATTTCGATCCCTCGAAATATTATTTCGATCCTTTGAAATATTATTTCGATCCTTCGAAATATTAATTCGTTCCCTCGAAATGTTAATTCGTTTCCTCGGAATATACGGTAAGAAGTAATATCGAAATAATTCTTATTTTTCATAAGGCCCTTTATGACCACAGTAGTGTACAAGGCGAAAAGAAAATAAAAACTCCGTTTTTAAGACTGAATCGCAGCAAAAAATACACATTCGAAATATGAAAGCCCTATCATCACCATTATGTTATGCACATTGTCAAAGTTTTCAAACGCTTTGGCCATGCACAAACCAATAGAAAAACAAACAGATAATTAGGCCAGAATTTTTATGTCCTTGAATCTTTTATCATGTTTATGTATTTGAGGGCATAAAAATCTTTAAAAATGCTTATGCTACTTCCGCTCATTATACTATATTTTTCTTACGAAGTATTTTATATCCAATTTCGTCAATTAAACGTCACATCGTTTCTGTTTAATTCTTTCTCTGTCACATAGTAATTTCAACGGATTATTCTCAAACATTTAGTCTTCAGTCATCGCAATAATTCAGTTTACTATATACGTATTCAAATGCCTTATATATCATCAGTGGTGCCACCTATCCTAACCGCAAGAGAGAATATCATAATATCGAATAAACGAGGAAGATATAAGAAATTCTCAAATGGCCTTGAATGAATGAATACTTAAGTGCCGTCAGCTAAGGAAAAGTCTATGGCATATGGGAGATACCATATAGATCAGTCAATTACTTTTAAGATACAGTGCAAGTATTTGATATATTTTCATTTTCGTGCGTGAACATCGACGGCGGGTGCGGCTAGACAACAGGGGATGCTTACTCCTCCAGGGCACCTGGTCCCACCTCTAGCTTGCTAGGGGTCCGTCGATGCTCGATTTTGTGCTCTATTGTGAGTGCTATTGAGATTATCGTCAGGATCTTCTTTGACTCATATAATGAATAGTACTACAACTAGTATCGGCATGCCGATGTGTTCGGCGCATTAAACTTTTAAGGTATCCGTTGTACAAATAAATATCAAGTGTATTATATAGTTAGAATTACGGCATATCTTTACCTAAATATACCATAATGCAACATAAAAGTTGGTTTCTAACATCATAGTTCAACATCCAAACCTCTAACTAAGCAACGGAAACTATCGAGACACTGCCGAAGATTACCGAGATATTTTAAAACAGTTTAAATGGACGAGATGTCTGCGAGATCTCCATTTGTACAATGGATACGTTAAAGTGACATTGACAAAATTTTATCATTGGCTATATCTTATGAACTTAAAGAAGTAGGACTTTTACTTTCAACGTTATAATGACTAAAGAAATACCAAAAAGAATAATGTAGGATTTCTTACCTTATCCAATAAAATCATAGATGATCATTACTGACAGACTTTTATAAATATAACCTGTAATGGAATAAATGAATGCAGTTCAATATGGCGATCTACAAAGTTTTGCGTCAATGGCAACAAAAATCATTAAAATTTAAATGACAAAAATGTCTTTATATACCATTTGTGCAATGCAAATGGTTCTCAAAGTATTCATGACTGGTATCTGTATAAGGCGTTTCTTTTGAAATTTAAATGGAAGGCAACTTTGTTTCCAAAACGCAAGTCTGTCTAAAGAGAATAGAAGTCCATTTATACAATCATATCTCGTAGATATAAAAACACCTCTAAGGAATCGAATGTATAATGTTGGGTAATCATTGCGTTTGAAAATGTTAACTGATGACATAATCATAATGTAGAAATAAATACAAAATATTTTCAATGATGGGATTTTGAAAAAAAATCTCTTTAAGAGTTAATGACACTCGGTAAATAATTATATTGATCGCTACTGGAAAAAATGAAACCATTGTAGCTGTTGGCTCAAGAAAACGATGTAGGATCAAACTATAAAAAGGAATGGCTTAAAACTACCAAGCTTTGCATTACCACACTGAAATGTTATTTAACCATTCTAGAAAGTATGTCTTGTTTAGACCATTCATTCAATAACGATCGTTTTCAGTGTGATTATGTATATTTGTAAGAGGGCGTTCATTTTATATTACGTTTAAATGGAAATGCTTTGTTCCAAAAGAAAAAATGTCGCACGCCATGGAGTAATAAAGAGAAAAGCGGTTCATCAATTGATACGTAGATTCTATATATTTTCTTTATTATGCTCTTCGAGTGTTTTCTTTTCGTCGTAAAATGTATATGTGTACAAGGCGAAGAAGAAAAATAAAAACTGCGATTTTATGACATAAAGGCAGCTTCTCAAGGAATACACATTCGAAATATGAAATCATTATCACTCACCACGTAAATTATGCACAATATCAATGTCTTTTTTAAACTTGTCGCCATGGACAAACCAAGTGATAAACAAACAGACGATCCGACCAAAAATTTTATCTTTCGTTTATGAGCGGGCATAAATCCTTAAATGTTGATGCTATTTCCGCTCATTAAAATTTTTCTTATATTTTTCTTACAACGTATGAAATAAAAAAAAATCTATATATTTCAATATTACGTCCTATCGTTTCTGTTTAGCTTGCTTTGGTCATATAGTTATTTGCATGGATTATTTTGCAACATTTAATCCGTCCATCATCGCAACAATTTAGTGCACTCTATCCGTATTTAAACGCCTTGTATTTATCTCTCATTAGTAATGTTAGCTACCGAAAATGAAAAAAAATCATAATGTTGAATAAACCAGGAAGATTCTCACATGAATGCTAAAGAGACGCCATCTAAGGAAAGAACCACAAGGGGGATACCCTTTAATTTTAGAATTAGTCATCCATTATACTATCCAACTTTCAAATTTCCAATTTTCAAATTTAATTTTACTGAACATGCTGAATACATTGCATGTTATTACAGGAACACAGTCTATAAATGTATACTGTAGGCCTGATCAGATTTGTTACATTCAACAAGTACTTTGGTAAAATATGATATAACGAATCAAAATAATTGACATCAAAATATACTTTACTTGTTGATTTCTATGTCGACAATTTCTATGAATTAAGAATGAAATAGACGAGAAACAAAGCAACGAACGATGTGTAACTTTCGCTCGCTGTTAGAACTATAAATTACTAATAGACTGAAAGCTAAAATAATGATCCAGCAAAAGCACATTGTCCACGTTGCCAATTTATCTGTTCTTAAATGATGCTGTTCAATTTGAAGACGTTTATCGCCAGCTTATGGTGTGTTCCCACAACATCCCTTCATCGCCAGTTATGGTGTGTTCATATCTCAGTTGATACGCTATGCCAGAGCAAGTACCAAATATACGGATTTTGTTCTGAGAGCTAGTCGTCTTTCAGATAAGCTTCTCAGTCAGGGATATGTTTGTGACCGACAAACATCGTCACTGAGGAAGTTCTACGGTCGATATGGGGAACTCGTCATACACTATGATGTCCCACTCTCCAGAATGGTGGATGGTATTCTGTAATAGACTATTTGAACCATTCAACCAAAGATTGTACTCTATGTCTTCCGAAATGGAAGTAACCGGATGTGACATTTCTACCGAATTGAAGCGGCGGGTGCTGCATGCAAGCAGGAGATGCTTACTCTTCATGGGCACCTGGTCTCACTCCCATATCGGGAGTTCGCTTCTTTTCATATGGTGGAGGTTTTTGTTTGTTTGCTTTGGTTCCTGTTTTATCCTGATTTTGTATGCCTTCGGTTTCTGATTTTCTGAATTATCGATTTTGTGCTGTATACAAGGATATGGTCATTATCCATATTTGTCATTACTTTCAGTACTTTTCATTATAATGACATAATTCTAGAGTCGACCATGCCGCCCTATTTTGAACGTTAATCTTCTGTGCCATTGACAAATTTAACCAAGACTATATCTTATGAACTTGAGGGAGTAGGGTTTTCACTTTCTACATTATAATGACCAAACAAAAAAATGTATGATACCTTACCTTTTCGAGCCTAATCATAGATAATTATCATTTATAAACTGTTTTGAAAAGTATAACCAGTAAACGGATAGAGAAAGGCAGTCCAATATGGCGGCCTAACAAGTCTGTGTCCCTAGTTACAATTGTCATTAAAATTTGTTTGCAAAAATGTCTTTTCATGCCATTTATGGAATACAAATGGTTCTCATGATCAGTGTATTCATGTATATGCTTTTGAGTTTTAAATGGAATAAATATATGGTTTTTTTTCCAAATCGCGTTCCCTCGCACCATAAAGGCAATAGCAGTTCATTCATACATTCATATCTCGTAGATATTTAAACCTTCATAATGATGTTTGATCAATGCGTTTAGAATTTAATTGATGACATACTTTTAATGTAGAAATAGACAAACAAAACATTTCAATAATCGGAATTTAAAGCAAATAAGACAATTCTGTAAGAGTTAAGGACACTCGGAGCATAACCATATTGATCGCCATGGAAATAAAATAAAACTCATTGTAGCCGTTAGTTCAAGATAATGATTTGAGACCGAACTTTAAAATAGAGTGGTTAAAAGACTACATGTCAGGTTTTACGCTAATGGTGTGATGTGAATTTTCAGATTGATTAAGAATACTCTATTTTAAAGGCTAGATTATAGCTTTCACATAGGAATATTTTTGAGAGGAATGATTCTATTTCAGAGATGATTGCAATAAAACTTCATAGATAGGATAAATGACCATTTAAGTATAAGAAAGATTCAAAGAAGGTCCCCTATAATTATGATGTCATGATGTATGAATAAAGGAAATGAATCTCCAACAGGACTCGGTCGCCGCACTAACAACAAAACACCGATGGATACTAATGTGATAATCGCCTCTTGATCAAAATCCTACCTGGAAAATAATTCTAGTATTATGGCCATAGATTTGAAACAGGACGAGAAAATTTCCAAAAACTCCGAGAATTGAATCCAAAGGATGACATCTGTTTCAAATGCAGCAGTCGATTTAGAAAAAGGAAAAAAAATAGCAAGTCTCAGAAGCTAGAAAATATCCACATCTAATCCTGATGAAATATATAACATTAAAATACACCTAATACATCTGCCTGTCAGAAAATCACTACGGCATTTAATAAGCTCTAGTGATCAGTATTTACTATTGAAACACGTGTCTGGTGTATTAAAATTGGTTTGAAATTGTTAAGGACAGACACAGGATTCAAAAAGAGTTCCTTGTATGATACTACGGGGCTTCCGTTTTGACTTCGTTGATTGTTTCATTGTTATATACTTATGTGACAACTATTCTGCTCATTTGACCCTGAATAGCCGCGAACCTAGAGAGACCGTCTCTCACAATGAACACCATGGGTAGGCTAATTATCTCTTTTTTTCTTTATTTCGAGACGTTTTTCATTCCTAAAGATTTTTTTTTTGATAAATTGATGTGTATTATCATCATTCAGATAATGATATATAGTATACTACACAAAACTGATGTATTTACAATTTATGGTATTACTTCCATACTGCTTTCACAAACGCATGGTGGATCTAGAAAATAAATTCCGCGGACGGGAGGATCTAATGTCCCCAGATCGAATTTTTATTAAAGAATCAAGGGCAGCGCCATATGCAATACACAACTTTGACGAATGAGATCCAAGGCTTTTACGATTTTATCATTATTCTTTTGTGTTATGGTGTAAGAATTGTTTCATTTTTCAATTTATCTTGATATTTACATGTATTTCATGAGCGATTTGTTAATATTTATGTTTTTCTAAACGTTAAAACTAAGGTTACAAACTGTAACGTTTTCGGTAATCAGCCTACTTTTCCCGCAATACACTTAATCATGTTTTTGGATATTTACACCCAGTTGGCAGTGTGCCATAATATTTTTACTTATTGATAAGCATTGTTTGATATTTTCCATTTGTATTTTATGGTACATTGTTATGAATATGCAGAATTTCATATAGATCAGGGTAATTTTCTGTAAACTGAAGAGTTTATTTTCTAGAACGTTTTAATACACAGTTTCCAGAATGATTTTTTATACACAAATTTGTTTCGAATGCAATTCTTTTCAAACACTGTATGATTATTGATTATTTTTTATGTTGAATCATTATCTATGCACATTGTAAGATTTTTTTTTTTTGTTATGTTTACAGTATTTCGCTGTTTGTCTGATGCTCAGAAATAAAAGACTTATTTCCCACACAATGAGTTATCATAGTGAAACAACCCAACCAAAGGATGTCAATGGTTCTGGCAGTGACAAGGACCGTCACACAGGTCAAGGACCTACTTATACCAAGAAAGGCAGAACAAGGAGTAAGGCTGGTAGCGGGTGCTCATAGGCGTCATCTTTTTTAATGAGACAAACAGCCAATTTGAAAGCAGAGGCGGCAAAGGCTAAACTTGAGTTCGCTTGCAAATAAGCGGAGTTGGAACGAGAACGTGCTAGACTTGAAGGGAGGAAGAACAGAAAGCTGTTGTAGAAAGAAAAAAAGTGCTTTCTGAAGTCGGAAATGAATGTTTTAGACGCATCTAAAGAGAAACCGGATGCTGAACTCAAAGCTATGGAAAATTATGCGGACTGTGAGCCAAGTAGTTCCAGTTCTTAAATTGATACTTCTGACCTTACTAGTTCATACATTGATGATGTGAATAAACTTAGAATTAGTGGTGTTGCATTTCATGATCCCATGATGAGTTTTAACGATACTGCAAACGAAGAACCTTTACCGAACATTTACCGAAACCTAAGGTTAAGTCTGATGTCAATGTCGCCATGGAAACTACCAGTGGCAGTGATGTTCATACAAGATTTGAACTCTACACTAGTAAACGAAGTTAGTGATTTGGATCCAAAAGCGCATGTATTTACTCGACAAAGTGCTCCGTTTGGTTTGCTGAATTAACTAACTTCATGTTTAAAAAGGATCTTATGCGTTCACGTCGTACTCGATTTGAAGATAATGTGCAAACGTATTTAAGCTGGAAGGCAACATTTAAGTCTGTTACCAAGGATTTATGTTTCACCCCAGCTGAAGAGTTAGATCTTCTTGTTTTATTGTTATGACCTAGTTCGAGCGCTACTGCTATGAGTATCAAGGCCTCTATAACTAGTGACCCGAGAATTGTTTTAAAGACCCTATGGACTCGTCTTGAAGAAGAGTACGGTGCACCCGAGATGATCGAAGCATCACTACGCAGGAGGTTAAATGATTTTCCTCGTGTCACAAATAACATGAAAGAACTGTACAAGTTATCCGATAGTCTTCGAGAAGTTGCAGTTTTAAAGAGTAATTCGAAATATCAGTCTCTATTCAACTATTTTGATACCTCAGTAGGGGTCAAGCCGATAGTTGAAAAACTTAATCATAGTTTGCAAACTAGATGGGTCAACAGGGCAAGTAAGTATAAAGTAAAGAACAATGTGACTTTCCCACCATTTTCAGTATTTTGTGACTTCGTAAGGGAGCAAGCTCTTATCCTCAATGCCTCCAATTTGGACATAAATGATCAGCATAAGTAAAACAGTTTTGAAAGTGGACGGTCAACAGACAGCAAATTTATTATAGTCCGGAAAACGGAATTTCAGCAGACTCCCGGTGAAGTGACTGCTAAAAGTGAATTCTGACACTGCTCCTTTCATTTGAATGCGAAACATTTACTAAATGAGTGCAGATTTTTTCAAAAAGAAAACTCTCAGATTTAGGAAGCAGTTTTGTACGAGATAACAAGATATGCTTTGAATGCTGTGAAACGGACAAGCATATGTATCGCAACTGTATAATTGCAGTGAAATGCAACGATTGTGGAAGTCTCAAGCATCCTACAGCCTTACATACTAATGACACTGTTGTAGGACTTCCGGTAGCAGACGATTCCGGAAAAGGGGATTTTCCGTTATCAGGCGTCACCGACCATGTCGGGGAGGCAGAGACGAATGGCGGGGAGAACTCTCTCTCTCTAACAAGTACACAAGTATATGTGGTGATGGATTTGCAGGGCGATCATGCGCTTAAGCCGTATTAGTGAAAGTTCACCATAAGGATCAACCAGAACATTTGTTGTCATTATACGCATTACTTGATGACCAGTCAAACTGCACAATAGCGAAGCCGGAGTTCATGGGCGTGTCAAAGTCGTCAGTTCAGCGGTATACGCTTACGTCATGTTCTGGTCAACTGAAACCCACGGGACGACGTGCATCTGGATTCATTGTCTCTGCTATTGATGGTTTGTGTAATATGACATTGCCACTTGTTACTGAATGTAATGAAATACCTAGCGATCGCAGAGAAATCCCTACACCTGATGTCATCCGTCATTATAAGCATTTGGAGGATTTGCCTATTCCGCCTATAGACTCACATTCCGAAATAAACATATTAATAGGAAGATATCTTATAGACGCCCATGTAGTTCATGATCAGCGGATTGGTCCGTCAAATACACCATTCGGCTAGAAGCTTAGCCTGGGTTGGGTAGTGGTAGGTTATGTATGTTTGGGCAAATATCATAAACCTGACTCTATAAGTGTGAACAAGACGTCCATACTTTGGGATTGAAGAGAATCCATACTACTTCCATGCCCAAACAACTACTGTTTGAAGGAGGGTATTAGTGATGGGGTAGGATCTACCGTCTCCCCAGGATGACAAAATTGGAATGTCGATCGAGGATCGAGAATTTCTTCAGATTATAGAAAATGACTTTGTAAGGGACCAAGAGGATCGATGGAAGGCTCCACTCCCATTTAAAATGCATAGTCCTATACTGCCGAATAATAGGCCAATATCATTAAAGCGTGTCTACCTCTTAGATTCAAGTCTTAAGAAAAATCATACAAAGAAGGCTCATATGTTGGAATTTATGAAGGGCCTTATCGAAAGCGGGGCCATGGAGGAAGCTCCTCCGCTTCAACCGAACACCGTGTGCTGGCACTTACCTCTCTTCGGAATTTACTATTCTCGTAAGCCGGAAAAATTCCGAGGAGTTTTTGACTCATCTGTACTGTACGATGGTATTTCGTTGAACAATGTATAGCTTAGTGGTCCGAACCTTGCGAATGACCTTATAACAGTTCTCATACAATTCCGGAGGGATAAGGTTGCGTTTACAGCAGACATAGAACAGATGTTCTATAGATTTTTAGTGCACGAGCGGCACAGAGACTGTCTCAGATTTTTTTTGTAGCGTAACAGTTATATGAGTTTCGGACTTACCGAGTACATGATGTGGGAACCGACCGTCCCCTGCGGCGGCCACATATAGTCTCAGATATATTGTTCGTAACGCTGATGATGACGTCATGAATTATGTGACAATTGACTTTTATGTAGATGATGCTTTATCATCAACTCCCTCAGCCGAGGAAGATATCCAGATTCTGAAAAAGACTCAATTTGTGCCGAAAGAAAAAGGAAGTATCCGTCTTTACAAAATAGCATCTAATTCACCGACAGTGCTAGAAACGTTCCCTGCGAATGACCTTGAAAAGAATTTAAAAACTCTTGATTTATGCTCAGATGACCTACCTGTTCAGCAGAGCTTGGGACTTGCGTGGGATCTCAATACTGACTGCTTGATCTTCAACATATCGATACCTAACAAACCGTTTTCCAAGAGAGGTGTGCTTTCGACCGTTAACTCATTATTCGATCCCTTAGGATTTATCTCACCGATTATCATTCATGGACAAATTGACCCTTCCGATTGCGGGAAAAAAAATACAAAATTTTGTGACGTCACAATGCTTTTACAATGTACTATGTGTTAACCTCGGACAAACAAGTTTCGAACCTCGGTCAAACATCGAAATGACATTGTGACGTCATGGAATTTCTCAATTTTTTCCCGCGTTCGGAAGGGTCAATTCTCAGGCAAGACCTATGTCAGGAAGTCAATGACTGGGACCTACCGCTTCCAATCGATTTTGAAAAGTAATGGTCAGACCGGAAGGAATCCTTGAAGTCACTACATAAATTAGCTATACCTAGAATGTACACACCTACCTCTTTCAGTCAGGCAACTGAGCGCTCTGTGCATATCTTCTGTGATGCTTCAGAGAAAGCACTTGCTACAGTCAGTAAATCTGGGGATGTTCACGTAGATTCATAATAGGAAAGGCCAAGGTCGAAATCAGATCAATGGACTTTGTACCTACACATGACAATCCAGCAGATTTAGGTACATGGTGTTTTACAATCGTTGAGGATCTCATTGATAGTAGTTGGCTACAAGAACCTAGTCATCTCTTGATCTCGAACAGCGATGAGCAACAACATCGTCCTCTCGTTGCGCCTGATAATGACAAGGAAATCAGACCTACTCTTAGTTAGGAAAGCTGTGACTGAAGAATCAGGACTACACTCAAAGTTTGAAAAGTTCTCATCTTGGGAAAAGTTAGTTATAGCATTTGCTCTCCTCATAAGGGTTGCGCGTGCTAGGAAGCGTCAAATCCAAATACCTAGCGAACGAGACATCGGTATTATGAAAGAAGCCAAAATCTTTATCCTCAGACTGGCTCAGCAGGCATCTTTTCAGGGTGAGATAGAAACTCTTAGAGACAAAGCATCTCTACATCACAGAAACCTAATTGCAGGACTTAACCCATACAAAGACTATGATGGAACGTTGCGTGAAGATGGTCGTATTAATCAGGCCCCCTTACCTAAAGACCAGAGGAATCCGATAATTATTCATGGGAAATCACATATCGGACATTTACTCGTTACGCATTTCCATGACTCGGGTAAACACCAGGGTAGGATTCTCACCGAAGGTGCGATAAGATCTCATGGCTACTGGATAATAGGAGCAAAGAGGACCGTAGCCTCCGTACTTCATAAATGTGTAATATGTCGAAAGCTTCGTGGTCGCTTAATGTACCAAAAAAATGTCTAACTTACCAGCTGACAAAGTGACAATGTCCACCTTTCACTACAGTTGGTATCGATGTATTTGGACCCTGGAACGTTGTAGCCAAGACGACTAGGGGAGGATTAGCTCATTCGAAAAGATGGGCCGTCATATTCAGCTGTCTTAAAACTACAGCAGTTCATGTCGAGGTCATAGAGGATATGACTAGCTCTGCATTTATTAATGCGTTCCGTCGGTTTAGATCTATTCGTGAACCAGTGAAGGAAGTGCGCTCAAATCGAGGGACAAACCTTGTGGGAGCTTTGAACGATCTGCAGGCCAATGCGGTTTTCATAGAGGATGGTCCTGTGGGGGATTCTATGCAGTAAAAGTGACATAAAATTGACTTTTAATCCCCACACGCATCACATATGGCAGGCTCCTGGAAAGAATGATAGGTCTTGCCAGAAGGATTCTGGATGCTATGCTCTAGTCACAAGGGTCAAAGGAACTTACACACTACGTTTTAGTTACCTTTGTGTATGAGGTGCGTGCGATACTCAATTCATGACCTATCTGTCCGATTTCGTATGATCCGGATAACCCCATCATTATTAGTCCGTCTATGCTTTACATAAGATGTACATGGACAACTTACCGTCTCACCTATCGAGTATCAAGGAGATTTATCAACCTACATGGAAGCACGTTCAGATGTTATCCGACATCTTTTGGAAGCAATGGCGTACCAGTTACCTGCAGAACTTGCAAACAAGTACAAAATGGTTAAACGAACGACCTAATCTCAAAATAGGTCTCTTAAGAGAAACAGATTTACAACGCCGATACGGGCCGATTGCTTTAAGTCACAAAGGTGTTCGAAAGTGAGTCCGATAAACGTGTGCGTACAGTTCAGTTGCGTGTCATGAAGGAAAATTAAGCTGTGACTTAAGTTATTAGGCGGGGAGTGTAATGTCTCAAGATCGAATTTTTATTTAAGCGAATTGTCTCATAAAAAATCAAGGGCAGCGCCATATGCAATACACAGATTTGACGAATGAGATCCAAGTTTGTTTTTTTTTTTTTTTTACAATTTTATCATTATTCTGTGGTGCTATGGTGTAAGAATTCTTTTACTTTTAACTTTAACTTGATATTTACATGTATTTCATGAGCGATTTGTTAATGTTTTTTTTAAATTTATGTTTTTCTAAACGTTACGATACCAATGTTACAAACTGTAACGTTGTCGGTAATCAGCCTACCTTTCCCGCAATACACTGAATCATGTTTTCGGATATTTACACCCAATTGGCAGTGTGCCATAATATTTTTACTGATTGGTAAGCATTGTTTGATATTTTTCATTTGTATCTTATGGTACATTGTTATGAATATGCAGAATGTCATATAGATCAGGGTAATTTTCTGTAAACTGAAGAGTTCATTTTCTAGAACGTTTTGATAAACAATTTCTAGAACGTTTTGAAATACACAAATTCCTTTCGGATGTAATTCTTTTCAAACACTGTATAATTATTGATTATTTTTCATGTTTAAACATTGTGTATGCACATTGTAAGTGTATTTTTTGTTTTGCTTACAGTGTTTCACTGTATGCCTGATGCTCAGAAATAAAAGACTTATTTCCCACACGATGAGTCTTCATAGAGGGTGTTCCCAATTGATCAGAAGGCGGTCCAGCCCATGGTTTCGATCAAAAGTATACGTTCAAACGGGAAAATCTGCATTTTTGGCAAATTCAAGTCTAAATCTGCGCTTGCGTGAACGAAGAGATAAGTAAAATATGTCTGTCTATGACATCATACGTGAAGACATGTGCCCTATCTAAATTATAATTTTTTTTTTCACATTTTCGCTGAAATCATCAAATATTTCGGTATGTATAGAAAAAGCATCGTCACAAAAATCGATCAAAAACCACTGCTACAGAGCACATTTACAGAATTGTCAGATACATAAAGAAAGCCATAGAGAACGGATCCCCCCCCCCCCCCCCCACACACACACACAACTTCCTTTTCTTCTATTCTGAATGTTTCTGAAATTACCTGACTGATATTATTAAGTCGCAAAATAATTTGTATTTTGGTATTATTGTAGAAAATAAAACAAGAATGCATGTACTCATGTACAGATGCATTTACAAAGCGAAAAAAAAAGATAATTCTAATTCATTGCTATGCAGATATCGTCAAAACTTCAACAATCGAGTGTAGTTTCCTTGACATTTACTTGGGTATGACATCATTTTCTTTTTTCAGGTTTTAAGATAAAATACTAAGGATGTTCTGCGGGTGCAGCTAGCCAACAGGGGATGCTTACTACTCCCAGGCACCTGGTCCCACCTCTAGCTTGCTAGGGGTCCGTCGATGCTAATTTTGTGCTATATTGTCAGTGCTGTTGAGATTACCGTCAGGATCTTCTTTAACTCATTTGTGTCACACTTATGCCCTTTGCCGTGTGGCGCTCATAAAAAAAGTTCCCCGCGAGGGGTTTGACAGTAAGTGTTTTGAATATATTTCCCTGACATTGTCGCCATAGCACTTTCTATATAGACATAACGTCAGACAGTGCATGGATTTTATATAGTTTTCAGTTTCGTGCTTAAACATCGACGGAGGGTGCGGCTAGCCAACACGGGATGCTTTCTCCTCCCGGGCACCTGGTTTCACCTCTAGCTTGCTAGGGGTCCGTCGATGCTAAGTTTGTGCTATATTGTCGGTGCTGTTGAGATTATCATCAGGATCTTCTTTAACTCTTCTGTTTCAATTTTGAATTAAAAATATACTATAGAAATAATTTGAAAATGGATTTTGTACCTTTTGCCATTATGAGATGAAGGACAGACAGTACGGACGCCATACGACTACGAAGATCATAAAAGTTGAAATGTACATTGGACGCACTATATTAAGTTCTATTGAACCTCAATATTTTTGTGATTTAAAACGTGATTTAAAATTAGAGAGAATGACATAGGAATCGGATTTGCAGGGTCTGACTTTAAGAGTTGAAACAAGTCCGTATCATTGATATTAACACTTATATCATATTGCAGTATTGAGCAGTTAAACTCGTTCCCAGTGACTTGATGTTTGATGTGTTTTAATTACTTCTTGCCAGCTCTATCGCCTGAAAGAAGCATTGTGTTGGCCCTTTATCAATTTTACATCATCGTAATTATTTTTCTATTCCGGACAATTGTCATTTCACCCAAAAAAGGAGTTTAACATTATGATCATATCATCGTCCCTCCAATATTACTTTGGGCATATATTTTATATAACTGCGTAGCTGAATCCAACGTCCACAAGACTTGGAACCGCGCACCCTTTGCAAAGTAAAATGCTTTACAGCTTTATCTCCATCCTTATATTTAATGATTATGATATCATTGTTGCATCGTTATAATATTATATAGAAATAAATATTTTTTAAACTTAAGTAAAATGCACAAATGAGAATAAACCAGAGGGCGATACTTTAATACATTTGGCTGTCAGAACATCACTTTCGCATAAGAATTTAATAAGAACCACTGATTCGGATTAAGTTACCGAAATACGAGTCTGGAATCTTAAAAAACTATCCTCAAGAGGCTAAAGAATTGGGAAACGCCCGTATCACTAAGTAAGTTTGATCGAAGTTACGCTTCGAAACGAAGTTCAGTACTATAAGTTTTGACATAGCTTAGACTAAATAACTGATGGGTACTTCTGTAACGTTAATTGATAAACTGGTACATTAGGCAGTGAATGTGATGTCCTGTAGCATCATATCCCAGCCATCTTGCTACGTCTTTCGGTATATTTAGAACATACTTTTCACAGATTTTGGCAACACTACATTTTTTAGATTGAGGACCACTGACGAGAGGGTCAAATAACCGAAACGTGCATGCTTTGTCCATGCTGTAAATTTATTTGCTCTAAAATGATGCTAATGAATTTGAAGACGTTAAATATTCGTATACAAAAGCAATAGCAGAATCCAAAAGTCTTATTCAATGGGTCAACAGTTTCTTGAAAAGGTTTACATCAGAACATTTTAATACCAAAAAAAAAATGAGATAATGCAAACATGTTATCAGAACGTTCAGCAATTTGATATCATCTTCGTATTCTGTTTACCTCTGATTTGAATAAGAACTTCCTCTCATAATAAAAACATTTATTGTAATCCATAACGATATACTGGTATTTTCAATTGTCATTTTTGATGGTGAAAGTATATTTCATAATTTGAGGGATTGGTCTTATTTGTTTATGTGTATTCATTTGTGATGTTTCTCTGTTGTTTGTTGGTGTTCCTTACTCCCTTTGCGTCTATTTCTGTGCTTGTTGCAAGAGATGCTATGGAGTTTGATGTTGGAGATCCTCTTTTCGTTCTTTATGCTATCAGTGAAAGAAAATCAAACACAAATATCGAAATAAGTTTAAAAAAAAACACAATCAAACGGCTTTCAATTTCGTAAAAACATATTATCACGGGAAAAGAAAAAATTAAGGACAAACAAAAGTTAACAATAACAAAGCCCCACAAAAACACGCAGGACAATTTAATCTTATAAAATATCTTCAGAGTTTACTGTAAGGACGATTATGATTATGATCCAGTATGATTATCAAACCACAATGTGTACACATATCTATTATTAAAAACTATTAAATATATACATGTTTAATTTAATCAAATACAGATTCGGAATCTTGCAAGAATTAAACCGAGTACTGCTATGAAAAATTAAAAAAAAATTCCTACTGTATGGAAAATCACTGGTGGAACCTTAGATGCATGGAACTTGCTTCAATCTATGCGGAGTACAACCACATAAGATAAAGTATTTTCACAACACATTTGGAATTGTTTTATTCCTGAGTACTAAGAAGAAAACCATCAACAGCTTATCTGAATTCAATGGCAGCTTGTAGGCTACTTAGAATTCTAATGAAAAAAATCCGAGGGAAAACTAGTACTAGACGAAAAAAATGTGTTTAAAGTTTATCCGATTCCATTGTTTTCCCTTCACTGTATCAAGTGAAAAAATCGTACTATAAACAGTAGAAAAGCTTGGAAGATTAGAGAATACGGAATGATAAATACCATTTTTTCTACTTTTCGCTAACTTTTGAACAACTGAATCTTTTTCATTTATAAAAGTGTATTTTTCATCATGTGTTCATGCTTGAAAAATAATTTCCATAAAGTCAGTAGTACTATACTAAAAGGATGTCCGATTCCGTCACACAAGCAAGTACATACTTTTTTCGAAAAATAAAATCATGACATCTTACAAGGTTTTTTTTTAAAGAATCACCGCCTCGAATTATATTTGCGATTTTAACACAACCAGAATTAAATCTATTCTAGATACAACAGTTAAAATGGTTGAAGAGACAACGACACCAGAAGAAATAACAACTAATTAAATACTTACAACTTGAAAGAAACAACAGTTGAAGAAACAACAAAACCCGAAGAAACTACAAGTAGGAACAGCAACAAATGGACAAGCATTTATAATAGTGTATAATAGAAACAACAACTATTGAAGATACATCAAAAACTGCTGATTAATTAACAGTTAGAAGGATAACATCACGTAATGAAAAATGGACCACTGTACATACGTTACCAGCTAGAATGACAGAAATATTTATAGAAACAAACGATGGAGAAATAACTACAGACACGGGAACAGCAACAGTCGACATAACAGCAGTCGCAGAGACAACAGCAGAACAAATTGATTCCTCTACTCGAGGTAGGCTTGTATTGACTCAGTTTCAAACTTTGTTGTAATTCTTTTTTAATTCTTTGCTTGTTTGTTTTCACACATACACATATTCAAGAGTTGCTTTCATCTTTTGTTTTGGTAGGAACAATGTGTCTTGATTAAGATTCTTTCCCATGAATAATTTAGAATAGAAATACGATAATCAGCTAATTTTAGAGAAACTTCATTTGAAGAATTTTACTCCGCCTGACTGTAACGACAGGTCTCCATGACAAGCCCTGCCAAAACCTCTTTAAAGAAAACATGGCGCCAACTATCTGTCCTCTCTGAATGTAAATCTGACTCCTGAGGTGATCACATACATGAACTCGCTATAACTGGACGCGGACTGCATTACGTATGTCTTCTTTGTTTCTTTCATATCCATCTATATATCCATCTGTGTTTTTCTTATAACCCTGTGTCATGATGTCTGTTTGTATGTACATCTTACAGTGAGGAGGTTATTGCAGTGAGGGGGTTATTTTACACCACAATTGTGCGTTCTTCAAGACCTCTGAATAATCGTCGAAGTGATACATTCTAATTACATGGTAGATGGACATCCTAAGTCGGCACCGGTTGCCCATTGGTCTTGTTGGTGTATGTATGATCTTTTGTGTTTCATGTTTCTATGATGCGAGTTGATGTTCCGTGTCCCTTTTGCGTCTCTTTCTGTGCATGTTTGATTTGTGCTTTACATTACAATGTAAGTGTTTTGGTCATTTGCTGTAAGTGCTGCAGTCAAGTGTTTATGGAGATCCCCTCCTTTTTTGTAACATCAATAAAATTTACAACGAAACACAGTATTGAAACATATATTTTCTTTTCACCAGTATGACATGGGCTGTACCATCAAAAACGCAGATATAGCCAATCATTTTATGATAAAAAAAAAAAGAGCGGGAAGGTGTCCCGTATTCTTAACTGGTTGACAAATACAGGAGGCTTTTTCCCGAAATGATGAGCGAACCCAGTCTATAATCGCTTTATTTTAGACCAACATAACCTGCAACAGATCAAGATACGAATAAGGGCCGTTATCTCCTGATCTGGCTATTCACGAGGTTTGGAATGATCGTAGGTACGATGGAATTACAGGGGAAGCTTAAATTTGAAATAGAAAATATTAATTTATCTGAAATCGAATAGATCAAACCCTGTAACGACTCAACTTGAAGTCAATATTTGACAATCGTAATGTAGAAATGTAGAGAATGAGAACCCAATAAGTGTTGTATCTCAAATTCAATAGGTTTTTTTAAAAACGTAATTTCATAAAAAGAAAACATGAAAGATAGGAATGGAGTCAGAAATAATTTCGTTTTCTTTTTACTCATGTCACATTCTTTGAGGAATTTATGGGAATTTCTTTCTTTTTTTTAATCTACCTTATTTATGTTTGTCCTCTTTGCATTGGCTTTAATACATGTAATGCATTTATTTTCATTTAAATGATATTTCGTAAAAGTATTTCATCACTTTGAATTCAATTTCTAATCTTTTTTCCATATGCAAACTCCTAAAAAGTATTTTTTGACACAGTATTTAATAATCGATTTCAATTTGGGAGAAATGCAAAGGGGAGGAGGCATTATATTTTTTTTCAAATTTGAGAGGGCTTCATGTTTAAATGCTTTTTTTAAAGATTTGCATGGTTTCTGTTTCTGTATAATGAAATTTGATGCAAATGGTACTATTATCCATCCATGTAGCTTGTGTTCACATTCACTTTGTTTAAAAATGAAATGTATAAAACCATATTAAAGACATTGTTGGATATAAACCAGGACTCTTGCTTGTTTATCTATATACATTAAAGAGTTGAACGTCAGACATGAAAACAACAACGGAATGTAAACAGTATTTCACAGTCGATGGGCATGAACAACCTTCAGATAGACCAAAAAAAAAAACAAACAAACAAACAAACAAACAACAAATCTGCCAGACAAATTTGAGAAAAATGAGATATGAATATCCAATTGCGATCAGATCCAATGGTCTAATAGGGTTTATAGCTTATGCTTACCGAAAACATTCGTCACTCAAACTGTGCTGAAAGGCCAAGAACCTCATACCAAATGTATCGACTTAGGAGGTTTGAATGTCTCTTACCTTAATATATTTTAAATCCGTTGACATTGGATTGTGACTCTGTTTATAATATTATTGTACCATCCAATGATTTTTTTGCAGTAAGAAAGTCAATCTTTCATAAAAATTACCTCTTGTGGAATATTTTCTAGTCAATAATACGGAACTCTTCCAACTCAAAACGATCTTGAAGAAAATTTTAAGAAATGTTCATGCAGTGACACGTGTTTTGGATATCAAATTCTCATTCTCATTGGTGATGCTTCCAGCTAAAGTCACTTTCTCTTTGAAAGAGAATATGGTAACAGATTCTGAACCGTTCATGAGGGAAACATATCAATAGCGATAAGAAGAAACTTGAAGTGCTCCGTCCGGTAACCCTCTTGAACACAATTTCAAAGCAATCTTCACGTGTTTCGGATAGATAATCCTTATCAGCGATACTTCAATGCATATCGTTGAGTGAAAGTGAAGAAGAAACCCGAAATCAGATTCGAAAATAACACTATACCAAATGCTTTTAAATTCTTAAAAATAATCAACAGAAAAGAAAAATTGATCAAACAAACGGAAAAAGTAACACAACTCTATACATGTAGCAACACATAGTTATCGAATGAACGATCTCCAGGATCAAGTACAACTACGGAATGTATTTTAGATGGTGCTGTTAAAAGCTGATTGTGAAAGTTTAGATATATTCAAATATCGCATATATCATGTAACATGATTATATGATGCAAGTTATGGTATCTAAGTAGAAAGGACCAAAAAGGAAGCTGCAAGCTCATTTAATTTCATTTAATTTAATTTAATTAAAACAACACGGGGATTTGGCTCATTGGGCTCTAGAGGTATCAGAAATACGTATAAAAGTATTATAAAAAAATCCATATAAGAGGCATCACCTCAATTAATGAAGAGATAAGATACACAAACAAATTCATTTATGCAAATTAATGGACCCAAAGCCTCTCTTTTTCTATGAGTACTTGTGGAATCTGTTATTACAAAATGGAAATACAATGAACACTGATTACCACCACAATGACAAAGCGAAATAATAAAAAAAAATGTCACAACTAATAATATGTTCAACAAAAACATTCTTAGTTTATTATATAAAAATATGTAACGAGTTTTATGCCTACTCTTTTTATATCCATTTACATAAACATCTGTGTATTTATTGTGCCCCTGCGAAATGCTGTCTCTTTGTATGTTCATCATACAGTGAGTGGAATATTTTAAATGTACATCACCACTGTGCGTTTTTCGAGACCTCTGGGTAATAAGAAAAGTTTGTGTTTGGGGGGGTGTTCGCACGTAATCGGGATAATCACATCTTCTGCTACTTGCGTAGCAGATGGCCGTCCAAAGTCTGCAACAGTTGCCTCTTGATCTCGTTGGTTTATGTGATGTCTTTTGACTATCATGGTGTGAGTTGGTGTTCCTTGTACCTTTTGTGTCTCTTTCTGTGGGTGTCTGCTATGTGTTATTGCATTGGGTGTTTTACAGTTTTGCTGTTGGTGCTGCAACCAAGTGTTGTTGGAGATCTTCTTTCTTTCTTTCAATCTGTAGAACAAGAACTATTTATCGTGTGCCCTTTGTTTTTTATATCCATTTAAATATCATTCATCTTTTTTTTATCTTGTTTGTGTAGGGAGGATATCAAAACATTCAATACCTCTTGGTAACTGGAAAATGGAAGTTTAGGGTTATGCGCACGAAATTCGGATAGCAATATTATTTGCATCTGACATGGTAGAAGACCGTCCTAAGTCGGCACAGCGACGGCGGGTGTGGCTAGCAAAACAGGGGATGCATACTCTTCCCGGGCAACTGATCCCACCCCTGGCTTGCTAGGGCTCCGTCGATGCTCGATTTGTGCTCTATTGTGAGTGCTGTTGAGATTATCGCCAGGATCTTCTTTTACTCAATTAACCCAATAATCTCGTAGTTGCATGTGTAGTCTCTCTAGTTTGATGTTTGGATGTTTGGATGTCATATATGGCGTCCTTTGTCACTTTTACGTTTCTCGCTGTGTGTGTTTATTTGGTGTTTTCTATTACGGTCTGTCCATGTCTTTGCTGTCTTTGCTTCAACCCAAGTTTTGCAAATGTTGTAGATTACCATCCTTTATATCATAAGTGCATTCTGATTAGTTAGCATATAGTTTTAACAGAATGAAGTTACACGCTAACTTATAATAAAATATTTTGGCAGTTTTCGATTCCAATTCCGGATAATATTACGACGTCTTCTCAATTCATTTTAATTCAACACAGACCACAGTTAGAATATTGTCGAAGGGCTCAAACTCTATGTCTTCTTGAAGAAAATTCCAAACCAATTTCCATACACTTCCGCATTATTTATATATACATTTAATTTCTTGTTGCAATGTGGAGCAGTTGAAATCGTTCGCAGTAACTTGATGTTTGTAAAATGTAATTATTACTTCTTTCCAGCACCGTCGCCTGAAAGAAGATTTGTTTTGACAATTTATCGGTTTGACATCACATATATTTTTTGCCTTTTCGGGAACTTGCCATTTCATCCAAAAATATCATCGAAATTAAAAGAGGTTTACATCTTAGCACCATCTCTCCAATACTTTTTTGAACATAGATTTTATTTGGATTTGCTACTGAATCTACCCTACAGGAAATTTGGAGCCGCACACTCTCTGTAAAGTAAATGCAGAAATTCAAAATTCAAAAAATAACAACAGAGGGCGCTAATGAAATTACTTTTGTAAAAGCACTTTGGCTGGAAAATTAATATTCGAAACACGTATCTGGTGCATGAAATTTTCTTCAAGAAGGTACTCAGTTGGAGCACTTCCGCATTATTCTAATAGACTCATACATGTGGCAAATATGGGCAATGACCATATCCCAATGCACAGTGCAAACTCTATAATTCAGAAAATAAATGATAAAAAGATAAAAAGGGTGAAATCAAGCAAACAAACAGAAACCTCCACCACATGAAAAGAAGCGAACTCCCAATATTGGTGTGAGACCAGATGCCCCGGAAAAGTTAGCATCTGCTTGTATTGATAGATCACATTGTGTTTATCTTTATTTGTTTCATTACTTATTATTAGATGATATCTTTATTGCTAAAATTGCATATACACATTATCCAAAACATATAATTCTGGCACTTTGATTAATTATTTTTTGTCAACAGTTCAGCACATGGCAGCAGGGTACACAGCCAATTGTGCCTCACATGAAATTGTATTGTACGCTTTTTCTACATAGTAACTTTCATACTTTTTGTTAGCATATTACATTGTTTAGATTTGAGGATCGTTGACGAGGGTTACGTACCTGAAACGTGCATGTCAAGTTCATGCTGCCAATTTATCTTTTCTTATTATACCTCTACTGATTTTTTTCCTATATAAAAAGAGACTCATTAGATTTAACTAATTCGCCTGATAAGACTATTTCCCTGCAAAGGGGTGCGTTAGTTGAGAAGACTATTTCCCTAGGGAGTTAGTTTCAAAATGGGGCGGAGCTTCTTTGGGGGTGCGTCAGTATCGGCCAATCAGCGACGTTAAAGTTGATCGTACGACGCTATTGATACGCGAGCAGTGTAATCCGCCTCCTATCCTCTTAGCACATAAATTTATCCGCAATAAAATAAAACAATCAAAAGTTAAACATGTATGAGTATGATAAATGATGTTTCTGTTTATCTTATCATCAAAAATTAATATTTTCCGTTACTCGGTCATTCAGTCAAGAAGGCAATGCAAAATCATTTGTATTTCAATTGGAACCATGTGAACCTAAGAGCTATGTTTGTTTCAGTGTAATGTTTGTTTCGGTATTCCTAAGAGATATGTTTGTTTCAGTATAATGTTTGTTTGGGTATAATAAAACAGTTAAAGTATACCATTGAAGGATTTAGCACGATTCTGGTTCCCAGAGAACAGACCTATTTCCCTCGGCTTCGCCTCGGGAAATAGGTCTGGTCGAGGGGAACAAGAATCGTACTAACTCCCTCAATGGTATACTTTAACTGTATATTAAATGATGCTTTTCAATTTGAAGACGTTCAACATTCATATGAAATGAACATCATGTAAATTTCAAATGAAAATTCATATGAAATTCACATGAATTTTACATACAATTTATGAACTGTTCATAAAAATTAAACTCTACCTCCAATGGTTCGGCCTTACATGCCTTTTTAAGGTATAACGAATAACAGAATTTAGCGTTACATTTCACTTTCCATTTTCGCTTCCTTTGTATTGCGGCTGTTTGTTTCTTTCTTGTGACGTGTTGACGTCGGCGTCGTGGTGGGAATGCCTAGTCACAGATGTGCGCTACTCTCATATTCTATGTGAAATTCTAGATCAGGGAGATAATTGCAAAGCAAGACACACAGTATACGGGATAAAATGCGCATCATGTGATAAAATAGTGACTGTCGGGAATCAGAAAGGATGTTGGCAGAACGAGCAAAAGAATACTTAGTTGATATCAAACACAAAAGGAACAAAACAGTGACTAATCACATTCATTCAAAGAATCATTCTGAAAAACATGTCACGTACGTCATTCTTGAAAAATGCTTTTCGAATTCGATGTACTACAGAAAAGGACGGAAAATAAACTGAATGGAAAAATCAAATACTTTTGCGCCTTTCGGACTGATTATCAAATCAAAATTAGGAATCCTCTGACCAGATTATGAGAGTAGCGAACATCTGAGACCAGGAATTCCCGCCACGACGTCTATGTCAACACTTTGACGTCATAAGAAAGACACAGATTGAAGCGAAAATCGAAAATGAAACAATGTGACGCTAATTCTGTTATTCGTTATACCTTGCAAAAGGCCTGTAAGGTCGAACGTTGGAGGCAAGAGTTTTATTGACATTTTTTAATTATGTGTTCCCTCTGGAACTTTATTGACAATAAAATAAAATTCATGTGAAGAAAGCAAATTATATGAATTTCACATAAATTTGTTTCACATGAATTTTTACATGTGACCTTTATGGAACGCCATCGCTGTCTTATAATGAGACATTTCAATATATAGTATGATTTAATCAATATAGGCGGTGGTAAGTACATTATAAGCGGCGGTAAGTACATTAAAAGCGGTGGTAAGTACGATATATGCGGTGGTTAGTACATTATATGCGGTGATAAGTACATTATATGAGGTGCTAAGAACATTAAATGCGATGGTAAGTACATTATATGGAGTGGTTAATACATTATGTGTGGTGCTAAGTACATTGTATGCGGTGTTAGATACATTATATGGAGTGGTATGTTTATGATATGGGTTGGATAGTACATTATATGCGGTGCTAAGTACATTATATGGGGTGGTATGTTCATTACATTGGGTGGTTAGTACATTATATGCGGTGCTAAGTACATTATATGCAGTGCTAAGTACATTATATGCGGTGCTAAGAACATTATATGGGGTGGTAAGTACATTATATGCGGTGCTAAGTTCGTTATGTGGTGATTTCAAGATGATAAACATTCTTATGACCAAGATTAAACATTTCTGAGACTCGGATCGCAGCTACGTTAGGGCACTCCTCGTTTTTACGTTTTTGTGGCCTTTAAACACAAATATTTATCTGAGAAGATAAAATAAATACTATGCTGTTTAATTGAGGTATATTTCACTGTATTTTAATCAAAAAAGTGAAAAGATTAAATCTTTGGCAATCAATGAAATCTATTCTACAATTTCATTATTCTCAAGCACCGGTGCGGAGGCGTAGTGGTAAAGACGCAGGTCTGCTACTACCAAGGTCGTAAGTTCGGTCCTTGCCACGGGTACATTTTATTTTTCAAAATTTTTACGAAGTTCTTGGTTTTTTAAAAGTGAGAAGCACCATGATATCAATAGGCATTGTTTCCGTATATTGTATATGCTTGTACTTATTAGAAGAGCTTTGTACAATACAGATAAATTATGTGATATTACTAAAGAATAGAATAATTCTGTAACACTACGGTCTAAGAGAGAGAGAGAGAGAGAGAAAACAAAAACAGGGTGACGTGAAAATTTTAAACCATTATTTTTTTCATTCTAATAATTCTATATCATTATTTTTTTTATTCTAATAATTGGAATAAAAAAAATAATGATATAGAATTTTCACGTCACCCTGTTTTAAGAATATCAATGAAATCGGCAATCTCTGAAATCCAGAAACTGAAAAAAAAAAAACGGTTACATTTCTTTCTTCTCGGCGACCTATGTAGCTTCTTGGCGCGAAATACATACGGTGTAGATATAGACAAATTTATTTCCTTCCAAACGGTAAATATTTGATCGGAACACACTATGAATAGATTGTTCCATGATATAAAAAGAAAAAGATGGCAATTATAACCTACTTTTAATATAGCTCTAGAGATAAATTTCAAAATAGTCATCCAACCCCCTTTTTTTCGTTTTTGCCTGTGGACATTGTTTCCCCCCTCGCTTCAAAACCCCACTTGTCCAGAAAATGTGTTTTATTGATATTCACCTTTGGTGAAAGTGGCATTGGTAAGCGAAAGAGGGGACGCTGTTGTGTAAAAGCGTTTCCCTTTTCCGTTGTTTTCTGTGTAAAAATGCTTATTTTGACCCAAATACCGGTCTTTTATTCCAACCCCACCCCCCTCCCCATGATAGAGCTGGGAAAAATATTGAATCCTTTTGTGTTTATGTGTCCTTTTGGGTTAATGATAACCCGAGTCTCAAAAATGTTTAATCTTGGTCATCAGAATGTTTATCATAACGAAATCACCGCATAACGAACTAAGCACCGCATATAATGTACTCACCACCCCATCAAATGTTCTAAGCACCGCATATAATGTACTAAGCACTGCATATAATGTACTTAGCACCGCTTATAATGTACTAACCTCCCCATGTAATGAACACACCACCCCATATAATGTACTTAGCACCGCATATAATATACTTAGCACCCCATATAATGTACGTACCACCCCATATACTCTTTTTAACACCGTATATAATGTACTAAGCACTCCATATAATGTACTTAGCACTCCATATAATGTACTTACCACCGCATCTAATGTTCTTAGCACAGCATATAATGTACTTATCACCGCATATAATGTTCTTATCACCGCATATAATGTTCTTAGCACCGCATATAATGTACTTACCACCCCATATAATGTTCTTAACACCGCCTATAATGTACTAAGCACTCCACATAATGTACTTACCACCGCATATAATGTACTTACCACCGCATATAATGTACTTACCACCAAATATATTGATTAAACCATCCAATATATTGAAATATCTCATTATAAGACAGCGATGGCGTTCAATAGACCTTCATGCAAAAGTGACTTTACATGCAACTCATGTTAGAAAATTTACATGAATTTTCATGTGAAAAAAAAATATATAGGTTTTATGTTTTTATGCTAATTTCACATAAATCTTATGTGAATTTCATGTAAATTTTATATGAGGCACAATAAGCTGCGAAGGAACTGTTTGATCTTTACTTTTGTTTGTCGGAGATTGATTTGACAAACGAGGAAAGTATAAAGACAATGATTTACCATGCTGTCAATTATTCATCTATGTAGCAATAGTGATAATAACTATGAACTTCGTTTCTTTTTGTTTAATGTCAATATAAATAGCAACTGATCAATGTGTACAAAGGCAAACATATGTGTAACAAATCCAGTCCTTCATATACTAGTATTAATCATTTCATTTTATTTTCATATTTTTATATGTATGAAGCTATAAAACGATTCTTCGCTTTAGAACAACTCACTTTTCTTACTAAGGACATACAGTATGAAATATGTATAATATTCGAAAGAATGATGTATGACAACCATAATATAAATCAAATCAATTATTCCTCTATCCAGATACATGTATGAAATAGTATCAAAAGAGGAAACATTTTGTCATCGAAAACACTTTCAGAAATAAATGAAAAAAAATATGTTTGGATCAGGATTTACTTTTCATCAACAACTATAGCAAAAATAGAATATGCATTATTCACCATTTTACTTAAAGAAAGAAGAGTTATTTCGACATTCACTCTATTGTTGGAATAGCAAGTTTAAAAATATTGATTCAAAAGAGGCTGATGTTTACAGACGGTTTTCAAACTCGTTCATTTTCTTAAGAAATAATTTTTCCAGGGAATGGTAAGTTGATTCATATCCAAATGATTTTTTTTTATATTTCAATGATAAATCTCCGCCTGAGGCGTTTATGTTTGTTGAGACATTAACCTTAGAATTAGAATTGGTGCATTGTGCACAAGCAGTATGTTTTTTTTATAAAATATCAAAAGAGGTATCATGATGACTTATAATTCGGTACTTTATTTTCTAGTGCATAATCAAATCGAGGTATTATCCAGATATTATCGTATATAGATGTGAAAGATATACAAAGAATTCCTTTATGAACATGAATTTAATGTAAATGAAACGTTTAAAATTAATTCATTTGATGTAAGAAATATTGATATATATATAAAACATTGGTTCTTATTTGCCTAGTGAGACTACTGAAATAAATTAATTGGCGTCACAAAAAATTGATATGTTAAATACATTGGTTCTAATTCGCCAAGTGAATCTACTGAAATAAATTCAATTGGCGTAAGAAGATATTGATATATAGAATACATTGGTTTTGTTTTATCAAGTTAAATTGAGAAAAAAATATTATTCATAAAATTCGGTATTTTCTAATGAAATAAGAATCCGATCCATGTTCCGCAGGTAGCTGATCCATCATATCAAATCTCTAATCCTATGATGTAATTTTATTAGTGCAAGCTTAATTTATAAGTACATGTATCAACAGAACGTTATTAGTAAGGTGGAAATACTCTGGTAAGTACTAATTTATGTCTACCAACATCATCAACTTCATCACGTTTTATCCGAAGCTGTGGAGATGACCTGGTCAAACATTCCTTATCTATATTTACTTCCCAAAGGATAATTTCAAATTGATGATTTATATTAAGCATCGATTCAATAAATCTGTTCCAAGCCGATGGTAACATATCTACCCTCTCCAACACTACCGTCTCCAGAAGAAGCATGTGATGTGGTAGCTGTAGTCCGCGGTCAACCAGATTTACATGAGACAGATATAACCAATGTAACCCGGACCACGTACACATGGTATGTACTACATCATGATCATACTCGTCATCACTTGGATATGTACCAACATAATGAATACCATGTAAATGACTCAGACGACTTAACACGTCACGAAATACGGATTTGTCATCCTTGTTTGTTATAATACGCAATGTAGTCAGACGTGGTAGATCTGGTAGAATCTGTATTATACCACTTAGTGAAGCTGGTTCACTACTTTCATCCTGATTGATCTGAATCTTAATGTTTACCAGACCTAATGATTGTATTACTCTGTTGGATTGTAATGCTGTCTGTAATGTACTGAAAGCCTCAGGTGTAAATGTTATATCGTACAGTATCAGAACTGTTAGTGAGGAGAATATATCACTGATGTGATACATGTAGAAGGTTCTGTATGTGTTATATCCATTTATATACAGTGATTGTAGTGACACAGTTTGATCTAGGTACTGTGTTAGTATGGAGTCAGGGATACCATTTTCTACATCAGTGGGTATTTTATACATAAAAGTTGACTTTATCTCAGTATGGTGGTAGGTGAGAATATCAGCAGTTGTCCTTATTGTCTCTATGTCACTATCAGCTATTACAAAAACATCTGATACATGATAAGGTAAAACTTGTTTTGAGGCATCTGTACATAAGTGTGTGTTGGTTAATTCTCTATGGCAGCTGGCCTGTAGTTTATATAGTAATTCTACCGCGTTGTTAAGGTATAATAATACCTTATCGAATTCTCTGTATTTAGATACCTCATTCAATTTGTCATTATTAGCAACATTAACAATATGCTTAGAAATTTCGCTACCTAATTTTACATTTAAACCTGTCAGAAATACAAGTGTATTACCAAATTGAAGTATATCTTTTACGCTAGACAGAAGATTAAAGAATGAAGATAAAATTCCTTCATTTTCCATAATGTATAACGCGCCTAGGTATTCTTGTACTGATGTATGGAAGAAATAAAACTTCACTTCCTTTGTCATTGTGCTATCTGCCTCCTCTCTACTTAGTAGGCCGACATCAAGTAAACATTCCAATTCGAATCTGGTTAAGCCTGTCTCTTCTAATATTGCATCTGTAGAGAGCTCAAATATATATCTACCAGCTACTAGCCCTTGGTAGCCTAGCTTACCTAATTTCAGTAAAAGAGGTTTATGAATGTAACATGCATTTGAATGGTCATGATTCCTATCAGCTTTATAACGTTCCTTAGTACGTTCTATAAGCATGTTAACCATTGTGGTATAAAATTTTGTTAAAGAATTTCCTATCTCATCCCCTTTATACAATATTTGAACACAAAGAACTGCTATCAAAGGGATTTTCATGATGGACGCAAGTGTCTTGTTTTTAGATTTCTTCAGTATTGTATCATATTTCAATTTATCTTCAGGTTTCTCAGGATTCAATCCAAAATGGTTCAAGAGGACATTCTCTGTCACTTTTTGTAGTCCATTTTCGTCTAGCCCCAAGATTTCTACTACCCGGTCTTCTGGATTTATTTCCATTGATACTTCTTCCAATTTCCAGGTCCGCATTGTGGTAAAAATGACGCAGTTTTCAATGTCGTCCGTGTTCGGCATTCCTTTAAATTTGATGTCGCTGGTAACATTAAGATCTGGTTTCCACTCATCTAACCCGTCAATGAGAATCAAAGAACGATAATTACCCGATTTTAACGCTTCTTTTAGCCAGTTTATATTTTCCTCGTCAACGATGCCCAAAATATCTTTACATATCATATCAATCACATTTACTCTACATTTCTGCATGTCACGTAGTCGAACTAGGAATACAAAGTCAAAATTTCCAATCTCCTTTCCCCATTCATCCTGAGTCCCTGTCCGCGTACTATGAGCATGATACCAATGTTGAAGTAGCCACAGACAGTAGGTTGTTTTTCCATGAGCGGCGTTTCCTATCATAAAGATACGCTCCGTTGGTTCTCCGTACTTGTAGAAAAGGTCAGTAGGATTTTCGATATATTTTGTTTTTTTTTCCAAATTCGTATCCTCGTAGTATTGATATCCCATTTGAACGTATCTTTTGTCTGTCTTTATAACAACCTTTGCATACAATAAATCAACTGGAAGGTTTCCGAATGTTCGTACAGGAGACATCGGGATCTTCTCTGTTACCTTCTTACTAAATTTCAGTAATCTTTCTCTGAAGTCCTTGTAAAAACCTATAAAGAGTATTTGATTCACTATGAGATTATTTCATATTAATTATATTGCTATTATCATTTATTGAAAATTTTAAAAAAGAACGACCCATCTATTTGTCTGGATATTTTGCTGCAAAGAGACTTTTAAGCGCAAAACTTGTGGAACTGAGCAAGTAAGAGAGTTATCTGAATAACCACAACATTTACTATTAACGTGCAGATGACTGTCTTAAGTTTGTTACAATTGCCTTTTTGTCTCGTTGGTTTCAATGTACATGTAATCTTTTAATGGTAAGTTTTTTTTACAATCGTGGTTTCTGTACCATTCCTGTCTCCTTTTGCGCTTGTATGCTCTTTGTTTTTGCATAAGGGTGCTTCGGTGTTTTGTTGTGGGTGCTAAAACCGAGACTCATTGGGGATATCCTCCTTTTTATGCAAATAATTTCAATTTTCAAAAGGCTTTCAAACCATCTCATAATAAGAAAGAGCATTCTACCATTGCTAGAATGTGTTAATTTAGACAAATTGATGGGAATTATAATTATTTCTCATATGATTAAAATTTGTACATAAATGTATGTTGCCAAAAATTAAATTGGGTTTCAACTACTTGCGTTACAAATGGCCGTGAAAAGTCGGCACCGGTTGCCCATTGGTCACATCGGTTTATGTGTAGTCTTTTGTGTTTGATGTTTATATGTCGTGTGTCTCTTTTCCGTCTCGTGCTGTACTCGTCTTTTGTGTTTTTGCATCGGGTGTTTTGCTGTTTTGCTGTTGATGCTGCAACGGGGTCTTGTTGGAGATCTCCTCCCTTCTCAAATACAACCATTTCAACATCTATATATCTTACACAAATTATCTCTCAAAGTTATGGGGTTTTTTTATTCTAGGGTACACACAAAAAAAAATTCCGGTAAACTGCGGAAATCGCTATTCAATAATAAGTCATACGTATAACGAAATTCATGGTTTATTACTTGCTTAAGAAACATCTGAACTGTTCAAACGAGTAACTCCAGCACAATTGCGATAGAAATTACTGCGAAACATTATCTTACGGACACTTCATTCGGTTTCGATCAAACTTTCAAACATATCCGCTTTTAAGGTATAAGATGTGTAATGAATGAAATAATATCCAAAATATTGAAATTTTGTGTATGAATCAATTCCATATTGCTAAATCGCTTTTGATGTTGCACATACTTTTATACTACAGTTATGGTAGGTAACAGAAAGAGGACTTTTTAATTGAGTCATTTTAAGGAGTGATTAACCCTCGATGGAGGAAACTTTAAATGTTAATGGCAAAAGATCTTAACGTTGAAGTTGATATTTTTTCAGTGAAATTTGATAAATACTATTTTTTTTTAGAATTTTTTTATTTATCCATATTTGAGCCCCCGTCATTTTCTTGGAAAATAGAGCTGATATATTTGTTTTTCCATAGACTTCAATGTAAACTTTAGGGACGATAACTTTTCTAGGAACTGATTTTTCCCAAAAACACATTGGTGAAAATTCTCAATATTTTTTTTATATTATAACTATGTCAAAAGTTTAGAATTCCAAACTTAATAAATGGGTGAACCAATTATCCCTCATTATACATCTAATGCCTTAAGGTATGCATTCCTGGTCCATGCTGTCAATTAATCTGCTCTTAGATGATGCTAATGAATTTGAAGACGTTTGTCATTTGTACAAATTGGTGAGTGTCGCTGTTGGTAGACCAGGAGTCCTCATGGGCACATGTAGCTTAGTTAGATCAATATCGGTTGGTCGTTTCTTCATACACATTTTGAAACTCTGTTTTCAAAATTTTCTCAAATTTCTGAAGCCTGGTCCTGTAGCATCATAGTCATCTTACTACGTCTTTCGATATATTAAGAACATAATTTTTTTTTTTGATTTTTTGCCATATTACATTATTTAGATTGAGGATCACTAACGAGGGTTCGACATCTGAAACGTGTATGTCTGGATAATGCTGTAAATTTATCTGCTCTTAAATGGTGCTAATGAATTTGAAGACGTTAAACATTTGTACCACTTGGTGAGTATCACTGCTGTTGGACCAAGATTCCCCGAGGGCACAAGTAGCCAAGTTAGATCAATTTCGGTTGGTCCTTTCTTCAAACGCATTTTGAAATTTTTTTTTTCAAAAGTTTCTCAAATTTCTGAAACATGAGTCCTGTAGCATCATATCCCAGTCATCTTGCTACGTCTTTCGGTATATTTACAACAAACATGTAGAATGACAAATATGGATAATGACCATATCCCTGTATACAGCACAGAATCGATAATTCAGAAAATCAGAAACCGAAGGCATACAAAATCAGGATAAAACAGGAACCAAAGCAAACAAACAAAAACTTCTACCACATGAAAAGAAGCGAACTCCCGATATGACCAGGTGCCCAGGAAGAGTAAGCATCTCCTGCTTGCATGCTACACCTGCCGCTTCAATTCGGTAGAACTGTCACATCCGGTTACTTCCATTTCGGAATACATAGAGTACAATCTTTGGTTGGATGGTTCAAATGGTCTATGACAGAATATCATCCACCATTCTGGAGAGTGGGACATCATAGTGTATGACAAGTTCCCCATATCGACCGTAGAACTTCCTCAGTGACGATGTTAGTCGGTCACAAACATATCCCTGACTGAGAAGCTTATCTGAAAGACGCCTAGCTCTCAGAACAAAATCCGTATATTTGGTACTTGCTCTGGCATAGCGTATCAACTGAGATATGAACACGTCATAAGCAGGCCATGAAGGGATGTTTCTACTCAGAAAAGGAAAGTTTGTAATGCTGAAATTGAAGTCGTCACGTTTGTCATAGAGTGAGATGTTCATATGACCATCAGTGTCGTAGGACAACATTATGTCCAAATAGGATGCTGAATTATTTGTCTCTGTAGTTTCTTTCACTTCAAGCTCCGAAGGATAGATACTGCTCAGGTGATCCGCGAATTTTGGATTATTGATGGACAACACATCGTCTATATATCTGTAAGTGAAGTTGAAGTCAGAAGCTAAGTATCTTTTCCCCTCAGAGACCAAAGATTGAATGCATTCAGCTTCGTACGAGTAAAGGAAAATGTCGGCAAAGAATGGGGCACAATTGGTCCCCATTGGAATTCCGACAATTTGATGGAAGACCTTTCCTCCAAACACCACAAAAATGATGAAATCAGAAAGTTTAACATCTGAATAATATCTGTTTCAGTGTACTTATTTTCAAAATCGGACTTTTCTTTTACAAAGTAGATTTTGTCATAGTTAACAACAATAAATTTGTATTTGCGATTACCGTTCTTAGTTGTAAACGCATTACTTATAATTTTTGCGAGTCTTTCTTTCAATTTAGAATGTGGAATTGTAGTGTAAAGTGTCGAAAAATCAAAGGCTTTGATCGAATGGACTCTACTAAAATGAGTGGATTTCCGATGTTCTAAAAGTTCCTTCGAATTCTTTAAAATCCACACCTGGTTGATACCACTGCGAGAGTATATACTGTCGAACGATATTATTTGATTTGATTTCAGATAAATCTTTGGTGAGTAACCAGCGATGAGACGTTGTTTGTACGGATTCTTATGCATTTTATGGAATGCAGTATAAGTATGGTAAATCTAAATCTAAATTGTAAGTGTCGAAGCCAAAGGAAGCAAGAGCTGATTTGTGGTTATCTATTATTTCAGAGGCAGAAAGGTTTGTTGGGGTGTAAGTGGGATTTTCAGGTGTCGAATTTAAACCCAACTCTTTATCTAGACTGTCGAAATAGTACTTTTTGCAAGTAAATGTGTAATTATTTGAGGCTTTGTCCGCTGGTGTGATGACATTACTTTCTTGGAGGTAGGTAAGCTTTGTGATAACATCAGGGTCTTTAAATATAGACTCGAATCTGGTGTTAACAGTTGATTTTAATCGGTAATTTCTAGATAAAAGTAACCCTCTGATTGATTTTATCCATTCGGAAAGGGTGTCGAGCTGTACATCCTCTTTCTTTGCCCAACGTCTTGCATATTCCTCACAAGAGTCCATGATAATTTAGACATTTTGGTTCCATGTAAAGGACATACTTTCTCTGTATTTTGGACCCTTTTTTAACAATTCTCTCAACTTGTCGTTCTTGACTATACTAAGGTCACCAGTAATAACGTGTCCACAAGGAGAGTAGTTGAAATGCGACGAAGAACATTCGCAAGGAAGTGGATGTAGTGAGGGATTACTTAAATCAATACACTGCAAGAATCGTTTGTAATTGTAAATTTTAGATGCAACTGTTGGTGTGTAGCTGTAGGAAACACAAGGAATTTCTTTTCTTTTGAAATATGGTGCAATCTTTTCCTGTGACAGTTTTGTGATTCAAAATTTGACCAAGATTCAAATTATCAATAATTTTGTTTGCAAATCTTACTTTAATGAAAGGACGGTTTGTTTTCTCCTCTGATTTATCTGATCTAACTGCTTGAAGTAAACGATGACTCCTTGTAGTCTGAATTTTTGGGAACGTGTATCGGTATATGTGAGGTCTTTCGTATATTCGTAGATTTCGTGTAACTTCCGTAAAGGAACAGAGTATAATTTGGTACGAATATAATGCAGGCCTATAGGCTCATTTAAAAATGGAACCAGGTCATCGAAGGAGAAACTATGTATCTCAGGCCTATTATATTAACGAATGCCATGACTTCGAGGTCTTCTTTGTGGTCTGTTGAATAAGCTAGTCACATTTACCGAACGTAATTTTCATAGATTTTTGCCATATTACATTGTTTACATTGAGGATCACTGACGAGGGTTAAATAACCGAAACGTGCATGTCTTGTCCATGCTGTGAATTTATCTGTTTTTTAATGATGCTAATGAATTTAAGGACGTTGAACATGAATTAAAGTCTCGAATAGAGTTAGAAATTACCCATTGGCCATAATAGATTGAAATATCTATTATTATAAAAAAAAAACTCAATGAGTGCTTAATCACGATATGCGCAGTAATGGTCTTAAATCCTGACCAATGACACACCTTAATGGACTATTGTTTCTTTAATTAAGATAATTTGTTATCTTTATGAATACAGCTTTAATCTATAATTATAGACAAACTAATGAATATAGCAAAATGTCAAGAAACATGTTATTTCCAAGGCATTTTGCCCCAAAATATAAGGGTCCCTGTAAAGTGCGAAACAAAAAAAAAAAACGATACGAAATCAAAAAGAAACGAAACAAATTGAAGCGAAACGAAACAGATCAAAACGAAACGAAGCAGGTAGAAACAAAACGAAACAAAACAGATATCTTAAAGAACTCAGATAAGAAAGCCATATAGATGGGGAATGACACCGAGGCCGATTACGTTAACTCATGATCTGCATGTTATTGCCTTTTGATATTTCATTTCTTGATTGTGACTTGAGGATTCCTTGAAAAAGTAACAGTTGATGTTTGAAAAATAAATTTGATGGTATATGCCATAATATTATTGCATCTAAAAGGATGAAATTGGAGAGGGAATAGAAGACCTCGTCATAGGCGGATGAACAATATTATCTAAATATTATTTAGAAGGGACGAAGCTAGTACAGAGGAGACGGGAATGTTCAGTTCTGTATGCCTTTGTACAGTTGAGGGGACCGGGACTATATGGGAGAAAAAAGATTTTCGGATGAAATTTTCAACTAGAATTTTTTTTAGAGAATAATGTATTTTCTACCAGATTTTAATATTGTTGCATTTTTCATTTGTACTTTGGATTATAATCATCTTTACTCCTTAAAATTAATCTTGATTGTCTTTAGGATACCACGACTATGTAGGACAAAATAAATGAAATACATGGACATTTTTAAGATATATTTCTTTTCTGTAACAAAAGAAACAATAAATCACTATTTTAACTTGAACTTTTATCGGGGGCTACTTCCCCCAAATCCCTGTTTAATACACTCAAACGCCGATTAGTTTCGTACATTTTCCCCTTTTAAACTCATCTTTGTAGTTTATTCACTGATTTCCTGTACAAAACGACAGTTGCATGACGTAAAAGTAATTGTTCAAATTCAGTATCATTGTTTCCCGTACGAAAATCGCATTGAACGTCAAGATTTCTTAGCGAAGTGACAGTCAAATTCAAAACGAATGGCGACATTTTCATGTTGAGTTACAGTGTACAACCCCGATTTTTCCTATCATATCAAAACCCTCCCCTTTTTGGCGGGTCTGCGACGCAAGATACTTGAATATAGGAACGGGACTAAGGTAGGATTATTTTACCCCTTTAAAATCGTATTTTATTTGCCTATATAGTCCTTGTCCCCTAAACTGAACAAATGCCAGTTCTGCATTTTTTAAAACGTTTTCAAGAGACATGAGGATCCCCCTCATGTCTCCTGATAAAGTTTTTAAAAGTGCAGAACTGGCCTTTGCTCCTCAATATATTTTCTTATTACGGTCTCATAACGAGGTCATTTATCCTCTCCCCCACCCCCATTAGTCCACTAAAATACATATCTGACATTTAACGCTTGTAAAGTTCAACTTCGACTTTTTCAAGATACCATCTAGCCACAAGAACTTATGGACATGCAGATATTGTCTTGAAAGGATTCCTCTTTATGTTTTTTTTTCCTCAAGTTCTTTAAGTTTCATGTATTGTTTCCTTTCGTTTCAATCTCTTTCGTTTATTTTCGATCTGTTTCGTTTCGATTTGTTTCGTTTCGTTTTGTTTCGTTTCGCACTTTACAGTGACCTTAAAAAAATATACAATACTTGCTTTAGAAATACAATACATGAATGAAGCTCAGTATTTTCAGTTGAAATTTTATCCCTGCTATCATTTTGATAAATCTTATATAGATTGAATAAATATTCTCCCAAAATAAGTAATTTTGGATGAAAAATATGTCAATTTATGAATAAGATGTTAGTAAACACATATCATCTGAAAGAGTATGATACATTTTACTAGGGAATGGATTCTAATTATTGATGTCCTACTATTAATGGATAAGGGTTACTTTAATATATTATTTACTTAAAATAATATACAGAAAATTCACCGCGTGCAAGCAAACACGCGAGGTTTCTGTTATGTGCGGTACAATTTTCCCTTTTTTAAGAATATTTACAAGTTAAGGTATGATCACGGGTTGTGAGAAGTCATAAGCAACCTACTCATCACTTGATTGCATCTGAACAAGATCTAGTTTTGTCAAACACTTCGTCACTATCTGGTCGATTTGGAATTCTCGGTAATTTTCAAATTTCATTTCAATATTTTGTTTGTTTTCATTGTTATACTTCCCTGACATTGTCGCCATAGCACTTTCTATATAGACATAAGGTCAGACAGTGCATGAATTTTATATATTTCTATTTCCATGCTTCATTAACATCGACGGCGGGTGCGGCTAGCCAACAGGGGATGCTTACTCCTCCCGGGCACCTGGTCCCACCTCTAGCTTGCTAGAGGTCCGTCGATGTTTAATTTTGTGCTCTATTGTGAGTGCTGTTGAGATTATCGTCAGGATCTTCTTTAACTCATTTGTGTCACACTTATGCCCTTTGCCGTGTGGAGCTCGTAAAAAAATTCCCCGCGAGGGGTTTGACAGTAATTGTTTTGAATATACTTCCCTGACATTGTCGCCATAGCACTTTCTATATAGACATAAGGTCAGACAGTGCATGAATTTTATATATTTCTATTTCCATGCTTCATTAACATCGACGGCGGGTGCGGCTAGCCAACAGGGGATGCTTACTCCTCCCGGGCACCTGGTCCCACCTCTAGCTTGCTAGAGGTCCGTCGATGTTTAATTTTGTGCTCTATTGTGAGTGCTGTTGAGATTATCGTCAGGATCTTCTTTAACTCATTTGTGTCACACTTATGCCCTTTGCCGTGTGAAGCTCGTAAAAAAATTCCCCGCGAGGGGTTTGGCAGTAATTGTTTTGAATATACTTCCCTGACATTGTCGCCATAGCACTTTCTATATAGACATAAGGTCAGACAGTGCATGAATTTTATATATTTCCGTGCTTCATTAACATCGACGGCGGGTGCGGCTAGCCAACAGGGGATGCTTACTCCTCCCGGGCACCTGGTCCCACCTCTAGCTTGTTAATGTTTAATGTTGTGCTCTATTGTGAGTGGTGTTGAGATTATCGTCAGGATCTTCTTTAACTCACTTATATATATTTTTAAGGCATGGTCATACTTCGATCGAAAACTAAGGTCCTGTAGCATCATATCTCATCCATTCTGCCAAACATTTCGGAACATTTTTTGACATACTAATTTTCACACTGTTTGGCCATATAAGATTGTTTATGCTAGGTTTACACTTAGCCACGATCACCCTGATTGCCCCGAGTGAGATTAATTGTAGAGATTGTAAGAGAGCGTGGGTTTGAATTTTGACGAGCATGAGAGAGCGTGGTGGAATCGTGATGATCGCAGGAAATCGCAGATATCATGGCATAATTTTTGATTTCAAAAAAATTGCTACGATTGTCCCGATTGATCGTTACATTGTGAGAGAGCTTAATGGAGCATAGTGACGTTATAGAGCGTGACAGACCGTAATATCCGGATCTTGGTGAAACACGTTCTCCTACGATCCTCTACGATTTCACTCACGCTCTTTGACGATTTGTTACGGTTTCCACGATTAAGTCCACGATCTAAAAGATGCGCTGCGATTCCAATATTTCTATAATGAAAATTATAATAAGACAACCCGTTTTTTGTTGTATTGAAATAGTTTTTAACATCCGCCACAATTTCTAACATATAAAGAAGACTTAAGGAGAAGTCTTGATAATCAGTAAGGTACTGCATTAATTGTCTTCGAACGAGTTAAACATATACAGGCAATCAAATATTTGAATTACTCAACGAAAATGTTACCTTTAATAATCGAAAAAAGAAAGAGAAAATAAGGTTCACCACTGCCAATTCCAGCGTTTTGCAATATAAAATCTTCATCTCCTAGATCTTAAGCTTAATCTTGATCGGATATGGCATGTGGTATCGAAGCTGGTAGTCTATTTCATATAAAATCATGGTCCTGCATCGTAACAGATCGCAACAAAACTTGATAAGCTTAGGGAACTGTGATAGAGCGTGGCAAAGTGTTATAGCTCATCGTGGTAATCGCACGGGAACGTGTTGAAGTTTGAGAGAACGGGATGAAAATCGTTACAGATCTTATCTGCTATCGTAAAAAATCGCTACAGCGCGTATCATAGCGTGATGGAGTGTCGGAGAGAGTGTGAAGGCTGATTTTATTTATAGAATCGTAAAGCTCTACGATTTTGCTCAATCGTGGACATCGTAGGGCATCGTGGCGAAGTGTAAATTACCCGTAACGCGCATGTCTAGCCCATGCTACAAAAGTAGCTGGTCTTAAATGATGCTATTGAATTTGAATACTTGGTCAGTGTGAATGATGGTGGACTAGGAGTCCCCGAGAGAACTTGTAGCTTGGTTGATCGTCTGTCCCTTCAACGCATTCAAAATTTTTTGTAACAAAATTTCTTGAAATTTCGAAAACATGTTTCCTGTAGCATCATATCCCACACATTCTGCCACGTCTTTCGGTACATTTTTGGACATAATAACTTTTTAACTTTTGGCCATATTAGATTGCTTAGACTGAGGATCAGTGACGAGGGTTAAGTACCCGAAACGTGCATGTCTAGTCCATGCTGCAAATTTACCTGGTCTTAAATGATACAGGTACTATTGAATTTGAAGACGTTTAACATTTGTACTACTTTATGAGTGTCACTGCTGGTGGACCAATAGTCCCGAGGGCACACATGGCCAAGTTCGATCAACTTCGGTTAATCGTCTGCCTCTGCAACCTATTTGAAATTTCCTGTAAGAACATTTCTTGAAATTTCGAAAACAGGGGTCTTGTAGCATCATATCCCATCAATTTTTCCACGCTTTTCTGTAAATTTTTGGACATAATAATTTTCACACTGTTTTACCATATTAGGTTGTTTAGACTTAGAATCTTGGAATCAATGTCGAGGTTTGATTACCCGAAAGAATCATGCCAGGTCCATGCTGCAAATTATCTGGGCTTAAATGATGTTGTCTCTTTAACAAAGGGGTAGGGGCAAAATCTGCCGTTTTTGGCCCCATTTTTTGCTTTTTTTCAAAAATTGTTTTCATACTATTTTTTATCTTTCAAATAAGAGTAGAGATGTTGTTGTTTATATTGAACCTGAATTGAAAATAGATATTATCAACTAATATGAGTGTTAATTCCCGCCAAAATTGCCAACTACTATGGAAATTAGTGGTAAAATGATAACAACCAGATTTTAACAGAATAGTTTATAGTATATATAGAGCAAGCGCATGTAACAAAGTTATACTTTCCATGTACATTCAGAATATGTAAAGGAATGTCCATATGAGTATGAACCTGTTACACGCCCTTGCTCTAGGGCTTACAACTGTAGGTACGTGTGTCCCTTGTCAAAAATCTGAATTTCTAATGTAAAGACATCAAAGTGCTCAACTTTCAATCATTTAGCCCTAAGAGGCTGGGTTTTCGAAAAATCACATAAAATTTGTCATTTTTTGTTTAGAAGAAGCATAATGAATAAGAAAATAGAACCTTTTCAAATTTTTTGATTGGGGCCAAAAATGGTCACTTTTGCCCCTACCCCTTTATATTTTCTGTAACAAAATTTCTTGAAATTTCGAAAAACGTGTGTCCTGTAGCATCTGGTACATGCTGGAAAATTATCTAGGCTTAAATGATGCTATTGAATTTAAAGACGTTTGGCATTTGTACTACTTGGTGAGTGTCACTGCTGGTGAACCAGGACTTCCCGAGGGCACATGTAGCAAAGTTCGATCAACTTCGGTTGATCATCTGTCTATTTAATGAATTTAAATTTTCTGTAACAAAATTTCTTGAAATTTCGAAAAACGTGTGTCCTGTAGCATCATATCCCTTATATTCTGCCACGTCTTTCGGTGCATTTCTTGACATAATAATTTTCCCACTTTTTGGCCATATAAGATTGTTTAGACTAAGGATCACTGAGGAGGGTTAAGTACCCGAAACGTGCATGTCTGGTCCATGCTGCAAAATTATCTGGTCTTAAATGATACTATTTAATTTGAAGGCTTACAGCATTTGTACTACTTTATGAGTGTCACTGCTGGTGGACCAATAGTCCCCGAGGGTACATGTTGCCAAGTTCGATCAACTTCAGTTGATAGTCTGTCTCTGCAACGTATTTGAAATTTTCTGTTAGAAACTTTTCTAAAATTTCGAAAACGTGGGTACTGTAGCATCATATCCCACCCATTTTGCCATGCCTTTCTGTACGTTTTTGGACATAATAATTTTCACACTGTTTTACCATATTAGGTTGTTTAGACTTAGAATCTTAGAATCACTGACGTGGTTTAATTACCCGAAAAATTCATGTCTGGTACATGCTGCAAAATTATCTCGGCTTAAATGATGCTATTGAATTTGAAGACGTTTAGCATTTGTACTACTTGGTGAGTGTCACTGCTGGTGGACCACGAGTCCCCGAGGGCACATGTAGCCAAGTTCGATCAACTTCGGTTGATCATCTGTCTATTTAATGAATTTAAATTTTCTGTAACTAAATTTCTTGAAATTTCGAAAAAGGGTGTCCTGTAGCATCATAACCCACACATTTTGAAATGTCTTTCGGTGCATTTTTGGACATAATAATTTTCAAACTGTTTTACCATATTAGGTTGTTTAGACTGCGTATCGCTGGCGTGGTTTAATTACCGGAAAGGTTAATGCATCGTCTGCAAAATTATCTGGGTTTAAATGATGCTATTTCACTGCACCTGTGTCACTGCAGGTGGACCAGAAGTCCCCGAGGGCACATGTAGCAAAGTTCGATCAACTTCGGTTGATCGTCTGTCTCTGCAGCGTATGTGAAATTTTCTGTAGGAAAATTTCTAAAAATTTCGATAACGTTGGTCCTGAAGCATCATACCCAACCAATTTTTCCACGTCTTTCTGTACATTTTTTGAAATGATTATTTTCACACTGTTTGGACATATAAGATTGCTTAGACTGAGGATCACTGACGTGATCTGATTACCCGAAAGGTTCATGTCTGGTCCATGATTCAACATTATCTGGTCTTAAATGATGCTATTGAATTTGAAGACGTTTAGCATTTGCACTACTTGGTGAGTGTCACTGCTGGTGGACTAGGATTCCCTGATGGCACATGTAACCAATTTCGATCAACTTTGGTTGATCGTCTGTTTCTTCAACGCATTTGAAATTTTCTTTACAAAATTTCTTGAAATTTAACGAAGACGTGGGTCCTGTAGCGTCATATCCAACCCATTTTGCCAGGTCTTTTGGTACATTTTTGGACATAATCATTTTCACACTTTATGGCCATATTAGAATGTTTAGACTGAGGATCACTGACGAGGGTCAATTACCCGAAATGTGCATGTCTGGTCCATGCTGCAAAATTATCTGTGCATAAATGATGCCATTGAATTTGAAGACGAGTAACATTATGTTGGACAAAAGTCACGGATTTTTACGATTCAGTTCTTTTCAGTTTTAATTTAAATGTTAAAATACAGCCAAAGGACGAAATTCAGTTTCTCATTTGCCAACAACGTTTCCGAACAGAAGGTACTACTTGAAATCTCGCGAAAAACGTCGAACGTTCGTTTGCTGTTACGTCAAGTGACGTTCTCCCTCCGCATTGATTTCAAATGTAAAGAACCGTGATGAAAAATTAGCAGATATAAATTAAGAGCAATTCTCTGTAAGAACCAAAAACAATCAATGACACGTTGGTACGGCATGTCATAGATTCTAGCGATTTTTTGTTTGGAAGTTTATTATGGAGAGCTAAGATGAAATTATATTTCATATGTAGGAAAAGGGTGTCGTTGCCATGGTAACCACCTCTCAAGGTTGAAGCATTAGGAAATTTCATAAGACTTAGCGTGTTTATGACCTTTGTTGCCATGGAAACGGGTACATTTATGAATTTCAATAACCACTTTTTTTTTTCTTTCAGTCGTCTTTGTTATGAATATATGAAATGTTTTTCACACTTTATCGCTATAACTCTTGTACATGTATAAGGAGTCAAAGGAGTGCATAAATAAAGTTTTAAATTCTTCATTTTGTGGCTCAAAAGAGCCCCTATTTTGCTTGTTTTTTGTGTATTTTCACGGTGTAAAATTTCGTAAAAGCAGAAATTTTATGATTTTTTCTTTTATATATTCAATATGCATAGTACCTTAACTACAAGAAAATGTAAAAAGTTGGCTGGGATCTTGTACCTTTTTTGCTGGAAACTGCATTTAATATGGTAACCATGGCAACATTTAGGACAACGTTTTACTATGATGCGTGTGTAACGAGTCTATTTTGAACTTTCCATTTATGATATGAAAACAAAATCTCGTTCATATATCTACTGGAGACAAATCAATTTAGAGATGACCTTGATACTTGTTCAAGGTCATGCATTGTATTTACAAGGTCACTGAATTGTAAATGAGCAGATTTTACCAAAATTGTAATTTTTCGTAGAATAAAAGGATCAAAATTAGAATAAGCCTTTTGAGACAAATTAAACGGCTATATGCAACAAAATAATGGGTATTATAATTATTTCTTGGGATAACTTTAAGAATTCAATCAACTCTTTGACCTTCTGAAATAAAGATGTGGATATCAAAAATAGAGAGCATAAAATTTAAAATTCTTAGTTTTTTCGCCTTAACAAAAATATTATACTTGAATACAAAAAGTCAACAAAATCAGATAATTAGAAGCTAACTCTCGCTTGTTTTGTAAACATTTTTAAAAACAATAATCCTGTCATATATGAAAGATGGAAGAGCATTGGAAATAATTCAAGGATTTTATTTCAACCTTTGCGCTTTATCGGTGTGTATTGGTAGTAGGGAATAAAAAAAAACACGAAAAACACTTCGTGCTTAACATGTATTTTTTCCATTCCCTACTGCCAATACACACCAATAAAGCGCTGAAAAAAATCCTTGAATAATTTTCAATGCTCTTCCATCTTTCATATATGACAGGATTATTGTTTTTAAAAATGTTTACAAAACAAGCGAACGTTAGCTGCTAATTATTACTGTTTTAAGGGACATCCACGTTCTGTATCGATAATGTATAATTTATACAAATTCATCTAAACTATACTACTATTAAAGGTTTTGCACCACAAGTCTATTTGCCATATCCTTGCATAATAAATATATGCCTTTCAAGCTCAGTTTCCGTAAAGTATGGTAAGAATTTTGACATTTCCTACCATAAAGACAATGCATTACTTAATCTGAATGTAAATTCCGATCGGTTTCATTAACCCTATCAGGAAAGACGGAGTATTTTGAAAATTATGTAATTTTTTGAAAATTTAAATGTTTCATAAATGTACTCGACTATGAAGAATTACAGGGTATGATTGATAAATACTGATCTGTGTCTAAGAATTAAGATGTCCTCTTTGCAACATTGTTATTTTCGTATTGAATTATTCAAGAATCCAAGATAATATGATAACATTAAAAAATTAAATAATTTCCTTAAAATTACTTTTTTTTCCAAGTCAACCGTTACTCAAAGGAAATCACGATATCATCAAATCGAAATTATGAAGCAATGTCCCGTCACACATGGCAAATAGATTTTTTTTAATAATATTGTATATTTCTTAAAATGATTCTTTAGAAAAAGATGCTTATTGGCATAGTAATGAAGGTAAAACCCATGTGGTGCAAAAGGTTTTGAGTAGTATGTCAAAAAACGTTTACCATGTTTACCTTGATCAGGTGTTACATCGACAGTTACTTCCTCGGTTTCTGAAGTACATGGAATATATGGACGCTTCAAGTGTGTCTCCTCAGTTAGCGGGATTGAATGACCTTGAGGTAAACAAAAGAGTTATATGCAAGGAAACAGTATGAAACATAAGTTTTAATCACGCTCTGTATCGATATTGTACAGTATATACAAACTGATAAAATAATAATTAACCATGGTTACCTTGACCAGGTGTCAAGTGTACAGTTTCATCCTTGGTTTCTGAATCACATGGACGTTTCAAGTTTATTTCCTCGGTAAGCGGGATTGAATGACCTTAAAGGAAACAAAAGAGTTAAATGCAAGGAAACTGTATGAAATCTAGGTTTTAATCACTTCTGTATCGATACATATTCTCGAGACAAGTGTACGTAATACCTTACTGCCCCTTGTCGGATGTCATACACAAAACTGCGTCTCCGGTGAGTGTCGTAGTGAAGACTTATCAGGCCAATAATTTGTATAAATTACTTGCAATTTAAGTGCTTGTTAATGTGTTTTAATGTTTTTACTCACAAAATTGCTTCGATATAAAAGTATAATATAATATGGACTTTGATCTTGTCGTATATACTCTCCACTACGACACTCACTGGAGACACAGTTTTATGTATGGCATCCGACAAGGGGGAGTAAGGTATTACGTACACTTGTCTCGAGAAGATGGTATCGATATTGTACAGTATAAACAAAGTGAAGTTAACTTTAAAATAATCATTTACCATGTTTACCTTGACTAGGTATCAAGTGTACAGTTTCTTCCTCGGTTTCTGAATCACATGGACGCTCCAAGTGTATTTCCTCGGTAAGCGGTATTGAATGACCTTAAAGAAAACAAAGCAGTTATATGCAACTAAATAGTGTGAAACCTAGGTTCTAATTACACACTGATTTAAGACGATTTAGTACACTTAAAGTCATAAAACACATCAGTACAAATATTGAAACTCATAATAATGTATAAACATGGGCTGTATAAAGCGAGTTAGTGAGTGGAGGGAATGCAATGAAAAATTTAGTGTTCGATTTATAACGCCTTGATTTTGTTTTCAGGGTTAATATAAAGAGCCATTTAATCCTTCAAATACACATGATAATGTATTAGTTTTACATCTTCAAATTCATTAGCATCATTTTAGAGCAGATAATTTTACAGCATGGACCAGACATGCACGTTTCGGGTATTCTACCCTCGCCAGCGACCCTCAATCTAAAACATGTTATAGAATAGGCTTATTCTGATTCATTATCCTTAATTTACCTAAATTTTTTCAATATTTTTTTTGTGTGTCACATACAATATAGGAATATTAGTTAGTGCAATGACATTTTAGGACCGCTAATTATAAGTATCTTCATTAGCATGGCCAAACCCGTCATTTAAATGAATTGAATGAATACGGTGAGGTACACTCATCATAACAATAAAAATGTATTATTTTCTTAACTTAGTGCAACATTCAGATTTTCTTAAAATTAATCTTTTTGCTGTTTACCTTTATCGAGTTTAACATGCAAAGGTTTGTCATCGGTTTCTGGATCAAATGAAGTAAATGGTGGCCTCACGTTTGTTTCCTTGGTAACTTTGATTGAAGTATCTGTCCATGCTGTAAATTTATCAGGTCTTAAATGATGCTATTGAACTTGAAGACGTTTTACATTAAATATACAAAGGAAATAATTGTTTATGACATCCGGCAAGGGAAGTAAGGACTTGCGTACTTTTGTCTAGAGAAGATGTGGTATTTTGGTTAGGTTGTGCTTGTTCAATCATCAAAGACTTTAGTTTCGACAACCTATATACTCTACATGCTGTGTTATATACTAAATTGGTATAACCTGAGTTGTACCTACATATCTATTGTGACTTTATCTTCATTGATATTTCTTTTATTGCAATTCTTCATATGTGCCTTGTGGATAATCACAAAATTTAATGTCATTATCATTCTCCTTTCTCCTTACTGTTAGAAAAATGAACAAGCTGTAGAAAATCGCATTCAAAGTATCAAGATGTAATTGTGCAACACTAATGCTATCGAACTCATGAAGAGATATGGCCCAGTTTCACCAAATGAAGGTTAACACAATGACAGTCATCTTCTTTTTTACAATTCGGATATATACACGCAACAGAGTACATTACTTTGGGTCTTACAAAATCTGCCTTTTATGGTGATATGATAAACAAAATTCGAAGGATCGAAGGCAGACAGCAAAACCATCGAAAATGCGACAGAATCATCAAACGCCTTTTATACCATGGGTATGATCCTAATGTCACCAGACGGACACTAGGCTTGCTACTTGACCAATCTACAGTCTTGTACCAGAGTATTTTTTAGACTTGCTCTCTTTTAACTGTTACGATGTGACTCCATGACGGACCCTGTCCAAACCTCTTTAGAGAAGACAGGGCCCCAACCACCTGTCCTCTCTGAATGTCAGTCGGACTCCTCGGGTGATACATGAGCTCGGGTCGGCAGAGCACGCGTTGTATTGCGTACGTCTTCATTTTATATCCATTTACATATTCATCTGTACCTGTGTTGTTTTGTCCCCTGCGTTTTGCAGTCTAGTTTGTGTGTGGTCATCTAGCATCGAGGAGGTTGTTCAACACCACAATTTACGTTCTTGGGTAATTGGAGAAGTGAGAGGGTTGTGCGCACGTAATCCAGGATAACCACAACATTTGTTGCTTGTGTGGCAAATGGCCGTCCAAAGTCGGCACCGGTTACCCATTGATATCGTTTGTTTATGTGTAGTCTTTTTGTGTTTCATGTTTATATGTCGTGTGTCTCTTTTTCGTCTCTTAGTATGCTCGTTGTTGTGTTTTCGCATCGGGTGTTTTGGTGCTTTGCTGTTGGTGCTGCAACAAGGTATCTTACTTCTTTGATTTAACAGCAAGGCCCCTGACGAGTAAATCAAAAGAGCATCCTCCAATGCAGATTAGATATGTGAAAGAATTCGACTGCAATAACCCATGAGAACTTTCTTATGCAGTCGAAAAGATAGGAGCAATGTCAACAAGCAAGGAAGGGATCTTCAGCAACACTCAGTTGTAACACCCACAGCACAACAACAAAAGAACCAAAGCAAAAACACAGAGAAGCACAGAAAGAGAACCAAAGGGACAAGGAATATATGTAACAACACAAAATGCAAAACTCCAACGCAAAAGCCTACAAAAAATCTATTGGTGATCTAAGGATCAATGACACCCCCGCCCGGCATATTTTACATAGAAGCAATGTATAAAAGGTTTGAAGGTGCACAATTCAACTCAAAATTGAGGAACAAGACCCTTTATTTAAACTTGACCTGTATGTCAAAATGTAAAGCTACATCTAAGAAATAAATATATTCCCTGTTACAGTTTTCATTTAAATGTCAGGCAAGCACAAAATATTGGTTTTTTTTTTCCAAATTTGAAGGGGAACAACTCTACATAAAATTGAGCCATATTCAAACCTAACCTGTAATTTTTGGTATAATAGCTACATTCAAGAGATTAAGTTATTATGTAACAGTTGTCCTTCTAATGTTCAGAAACCAAACTCTATAACTCTGCACGTAATTGAGGGACATGACGCATATTTAAAGTTGACCTGTATTTCTTGGTTTGAAAGGTATATGCAAGAAATCAATTGATAATTTGTATCAGTTATCCTTTAAATGACTGGAAACCACAAAATTTTGAAATTTTCAAGGGGATTACACTGCAGGTAATTGAGGGACATGACCCATATTCGAAGTATTTCTTGGTGTAATAGCTATATGCAAGAAATGAATTGATTATCTGTAACAGTTTTCCTTTAAACGTCTGGAAACCCAAAAATTTTGAATTTTATTTACGTTTCAAGGGGAATAACTCTACACATAATTGAGAGACATGACTCATATTTTAAATTGACCTTTATTTCTTGGTGTAAAAGCTATATGTAAGAAATGAATTGATTATCTATAACGGTTTACCATTAAATGTCCGGAAACCTCAAAATTTTGAAATTTTCTAAGCTTCAAGGGGCATAACTCTGCACAAAATTGAGGGACATGGCCCATATCCGATCTTGACCTGTATTTTTTTGGTGTTAAAGCTATATGTAAGAAATGAATTGATTATCTGTAATACTTTTCCTTTAAATGTCCGGAAACCACAGATGGGACGGACGGACGGACACGCACGGACGGACACACGGACGGACAAGTGCATCACTATATACCCCCACCATTATATGGCGGGGGTATAATAAACAAAAGAGACAAAATTGCAACCGATTCCGACTAAGGACTGCAATCTACTACGCCAGTGGAATAGGGTGTGGTAATCCATATTACGGACGTTAAGGTCATAGTTGTTGGTGAAAACAGAAAGGCACTGTCACTAAAACGTACCTTCGAAAAATGAAAGCTATATCGGGACATTCCATGAAAATTTATAAATTATGTATTTCAGTTTTTTTAAAGAACTGGATCAATAACACAAGGTAAAAAAATCAGATCATTCATTAAAGAATGATAACGCATACGGAATCCCTTACCATTTAACCATTATGCCATTGATAGAAGAAACTTTTGGCTTGTAGAATGTAGAAAATAGTTACAACAAAGTCACTTTTTATTACCAACATCCGCCGGATTATAAAGAATGTATTACTCAGTTAAAAGATTCCGCCCGATTAGAAAAAAATGTAAGAAAACAACCTCAATAATTTAAAATGGAAAGCACGATGTACAACAAAGCAATTCGAATTGGGTAATTTACAATCTAAGCAGACACTTTCAGATATTATAATGTACATGGGTGAATTGAATAAAATCTGCATCAACTTGTGGACGACTAAATATATATGTGAGTAAATCTTAACTTGTCCTAGATTTAACTTGCGTTTTCATTCTTAAAATTTTGTATGTTTATATATATATATACATTTTTATTATCTGCATGGCATAACGAAGTCATCTAGAATGAAATTGTGTTTTCATCAGTTTTGACACGCAAAAAGCTAATTACTTACCTTTTCTCCTTCGAACTACTTTCAAAACTGAAAGAAGGAAACATTAAGATATTCGAACACATACAAAATATCATTAATCAATATATATATTTTATTTCTTAAATGTCTTCACATAACCTTCATACGATTTTCAGAAAATGGCACAATGGCTGCGTCAAAAAATCAATTCGGCATTTCATAAGTACCACTGATGAAAAACGTGTCTGGTTTTTAAGATTGGTTTGAAATTTTCTTCAAGAAGATAATTAGTTGAAAACTTCCGTATTACTATCTTTAAAAAGTGTTTGTCTGTCTGCCTGTCTGTCAAAGCATTAGGGGCATGATACTCTCCTTCCGGTTATCTTGATAACAGAAAAATTGAATACCACGAAGTTGACCGAAGACGAAGACTTCGGCAATGTTCAGGACCATAATAGATAAAAGATTATGTAAGATAAGGAAGTACATAAAATTCTACCTTGTCTTCGATATTGTTTTTACACCGCTAATGCCATAGTGTATCAACTTGATGCTTATTGATAGCGTCTTTTCGAATTAGAGAGTTACTTCCTATTTGTGCAGGTATCTGACAACAACGCATTGTGACATCATGAAATTCTCTGGAAACCAGCATGAAATTCAGGGGAAAAAGGATAAATATATGTCGTTTTGAAAGGAATTTAATGACGTCACAATGTTTTTACGTCAGGTACCTCCACAAATCAAACGTAGGACGGTAAAATCGAAAAGACGAAATTAAAATAAAAAGGGGATGTCAAAATCAGACACATATATAAATGATGGCCATGTTTCATGTGCATTGGTTCGTAAATGTCATTTAACTGCCTCTTGTAATGAAGATTCCAATAGAAAAAAATGTTATATACTAGCATCTTTAATACTTTGTCTCCTCCAAGTACTTACCACAAAAAGCGATGATAGATAAAAGTACAAAGATGAAACCAACTGTCACTCCTGCTATAATTCCAAGGGTATCACTGTCATTCCCTCGTCTGTTTGAGTGATCGTTCTTCGTTATATTAGTAACGACTACAGTGGGAGACGACACAATTTCCTCTGGTAATGTTGTTGTTAATAACCTGTGAGTGATAGACAATAGATTATGATAAATCACAAATTGCATATCATAAATAATTTGTCTAACGAAAATGATTAAATTCCTAATATATGGAAGTGTTAAGTCATCTGGTTTTTGAAGGTTTGAAACACCCCGTGAAAGGTAAGATTGGGGAGAATGCTTCTGGTGAGTGAAAATATATATTGAATAATTTATGTCTACCAAACGAACTAAAGACGACGTTGTGTTAGCCTCTACAGTTGGATTGCTGTCTTAAACAAGAGCCCCAGGGGGCACAACGCTCACCTGATACCCATGCACGCTCTAATTGACTTACTGATATTGAATACTGATAGTGCCAGTACCAGGATTTTAGCCCACAACCTTTCTAACAAGATTTTTGCCGGATGCAGACAAGTTTTTTTTTCAGACAACCTTTAAAAGTACAAACAAGAGAAAATAGTCACATTTCAAAACAACAACTTTTTTACTGATTTGAAAAGATGAATTATGCGATCCAAAGTCATATGCCCAGCTAGTACAGTTCGATTATGCAACATCAAAAATAAAATCATTTTGTAAAATTCCACATTAATGTGCAACAGAAACAGAATAAAACAATGAAATGATTTCATAAAATTTTAATCAAAATTATTTAAAATTGAACACCAAACCTTTCATTATTAATAGCTTGTATGCCAGAAAATAATAAAGCCTGTGTTTGTGAAACACGAATGCCCCGCGGTGGCATCTTTGTTGGTATAAACACCATTTTCTGTTAAGTATGTGAGAGGTCAGGGTCAGAGTAATGTTGGTATCAATGGAAAGATCTTGTCACAAAGAATACACATGTACAATATGAAAGCCCTATCACTAAACATTCAAAAGTTATGCCCAATGTTAAAGTTTTTGAAAAGTAGGTCAAAGGTCAAGGTCAAGGTCACGAGGTCAAAAATTTTGGTATCAATGGAAAGGTATTGTCACAAGGAATACACATGTGAAATATGAAAGCTCTGTCACCTTCCTATCAAAAGGTATGCCCAATGTAAAGTTTTTCGGACAAACAGACAGACGGACAGGCCAAAAACTATATGCCCCCGTATCTTTGATTCCGGAAGCATAAAAAACAAAGACTTTTCGGTTTTTCCTTTATTCATATTTAATTATACAGAAATCTATGAATGAGAGCTTTTGAATAGTATTGATTTCATCTTAATACATGTAACGTACAGTCAAAATCGTGTTAATCCAATTAACAAAGACAAGTTGTTAGCGGACAATATTAATTCAAGTGAGTTGTGCAGAAATTGAGTTAATTTATTTTCCAAACAGCAGTGTACGGTGTATCAAACCTCATGACCCAGTGAAGCCACTTGGACAAATTATTTTCGGTAAATATGCTGAAATGCGGCGCTTGGAAATGTATTTTTAGCATATTGAATCAATAGTCGTGATAAATTTAACTTCGAACTTTTATGCAATCTACAGATAGGTTTGAAAATATGCAAAATTCGGAACATTTTCGATGAGGACGCAGAGTTCCTGTAAAAAAAGTGAAATTTGCGAAAAAAGGACATGCATGACCCCCCCCTTTTTTTTCTTTACATTTTTATGCGTGCCAAAGATTCGCAATCAAAAAAGACCAATTTTACAGACTTCCGGGCATTTCAAGTCAGTCAAAATTTTTAGTGTGCACCTTTTTATTTCCTGTAGTTACCCCTACTAAAGGGGCAAGGAGGTATTGAACCAATCAAATCTGTAACACAAGATATATGGCGACTATGTTTACCATAGATACAGAAATAAGACAGAGAAAATAATCATTAAATAGGGAAAATGTTCTGAAATATGCAGGTATGAAAAAAAGCAATCCAAGGAATGCTTGTGTCGCCTGCGTAGCGGATTTTTTTTTATTGAAATTAGGTCAAATATCAAGGGCAAGGTCACTAGGTTAAAAATTATGGAATGTTTAGAAGGTCTTTTCATAAGGAATACAAATGTGAAATATCAAAGCCCTATCACTTACCACTCAAAAGATATAGCAAATCATAGATTTGTTGAAAAGTAGGTCAAATATATAGGGCAAGTGCACGAGGTAAAACATAGGTAATCACAGATTACGAAGCTCACCTCGTGACAGCAAAATTCAAACATATTTCTTAGTACATGCATATTGGCTTTTAATCATCTAGCACTTATACTTTGCTCAATATTGGCTTTTAAAGGCAAAATCACTCAAGCGGAAAAAGTAGGTCAAGGTCATTTTATGAAAGTTTGATCAAAGATACATCCAATATGCAAGTTTGGTACATGTAGCACTTATACTCTGCTCAATATTGGCTTTTAAAAGCGAAATCACTCAAGTGGAAAAAGTAGGTCAGATGCTGCATCCGATGCATGGGTCCATCTCGGCATCCAAAGATGAATCACTTGTGCAAGTTTGGTTACTGTAGCATAAGTACTTTGTCAGATACTGAGCTACCCCAAACTTCTCATCCAAATCACTCAAGCGGAAAATGTAGGTCAGATGCTGCATCCGATGCATGGGTTCACCTCAGCATCCAAAGATAAATCACTTGTGCAAGTTTGGTTACTGTAGCATCAGTACTTTGTCAGATACTGAGCTACCCCAAACTTCTTAACCAAGTCACTCAAGCGGAAATGTAGGTCAGATGCTGCATCCGATGCATGGGTTTACCTCAGCATCCAAAAATGAATCACTTGTGCAAGTTTGGTTACTGTAGCATCAGTACTTTGTCAGATACTGAGCTACCCCAAACTTCTAAACCAAGTCACTCAAGCGGAAAATATAGGTCAGAGCATCAGCTCACTCAACTTCGTCGAGGTGAGCTAAAAATGATGGTATGTGAAGAAAGGTCTTGTCACATGGAATGCACATGTGAAATATCAAAGCCTATCACTCAGCAATCAAAAGAAATAGCCAATCTAAGATTTTTTGAAAAATAGGTCAAATATCTAGGTCTTGGTCATGAGGTCAAAAGTTATGATATGTGTAGAAAGGCCTTGTCACAAGAAGGAATACACATATGAAATATCAAAGCTCTATCACTTACCAATCAAAAGATATAGCAAATCTTAATTTTTTTGAACAGTAGGTCAAATATCTAGGTCAAGGTCATGAGGTCAAAATAATGATATGTGTAGAAAGGTATTGTCAAAAGGAATACACAAGAGAAATATCAAAGCCCTATCACTTGCCAATCAATAGATACAGCAAATCTTGGTTTTTTTTTTTAAAGTAGGTCAAATATCTAGGTCAAGGTCATAAGGTTAAAAAATATAGTATATGAAAAAAGGGCTTGTCACAAGAAATACACATGTGAAATATCAAAGCCCTAACACTTACCAATCAAAAGATATAGCCAATCTTAGATTTTTTGAAAAGTAGGTCAAATATCTAGGTCAAGGTCACGAGGTCAAAAAATATGGTTTGCGTAGAAAGGTCTTGTCACAAAGATTACACATGTGAAATATCAAAGCAATATCACTTGCCAATCAAGAGATATAGCCAATATTAGATTTTTAGAAAAGTAGGTCAAATATCTAGATCAAGGTCATAAGGTCAAATATTATATGTGTAGAAAGGTCTAATCACAAGGAATACACATGTGAAATATCAAAGCCCTATCACTAATCAATCAAGAGATATAGCCAATATTAGATTTTTAGAAAAGTAGGTCAAATATCTAGGTCAAGGTCACAAGGTCAAAAATTATGATATGTGTATAGAGGCCTTGTCACAAGGAATACACATGTGAAATATCAAAGCCCTATCACTTACCAATCAAAAGTTATGGGGTGTGACACCCAAGTGTGACAGACAGACGGACAGACGGAGGGACGGATGGACGGACAGACGAACAACAGACAAAGTGATCCCTAAGTGTCGCTGAGCTTCGCAGGCGACACAAAAAGTCAACATCTTAAAAATAAATTCAGCGTATATTTGATAGCGTATGTGGCCAAGTTAAGTCGAAGTATGAAAATAAGTACACAAAGCCAAACTAGCTATAGCTTGTCTTATTTTAAAAATCATTAAAAATCTAAAAGTTGATATTTTGACAAAATTCTTCCACAGTTTCATTTCTAGCGATAAATATAAAAATAAAAAGAGAAAAAAAAACTGAAAAAGGGGAAAAAATTGTTGGGGTCCCGCCAGGGTTTGAAGCTACTCCCCATGGGTCCATTTGGCATGGAAAACATACATTATACCTATGTACAATCTTAAAAAATATTCCTTAAAAATCCAAATGTGGATATCTTGACAAAATTCTTTCACTTGTAGGGTACCATGCATGAGTACCTCATACCTACAAATTGTCATGACAATCTGAAGAGTGGTTATAGAAAAGAAGCAGAAAATGTATGAAAATCAAACCCCCCCCCCCTTCCTTTTTACATAAGAAAAAAATTCATAAAAAATCAAAAAAATAAATTTTAAGCATAAATTACATATCAAAGCATTAAGTAAGTTAAATATGATGAATATGTAGTAAATGAGTGTGTAAAATCATACACTTATTTAGTTATTTAAAGAAATAGTGCAAAAATGTGCATTTCTGACAAAGTCCGAAAAGACGTCAAAAACGCGTCAAAAATTTGACTTTGAAGTGGAACCAAAAATATCAACACTTCTTAAGACATCTCTCTAGATCATCCTGATGCTTTCGGTTTGTCGATACATGCTTCGGTTCTGAAGAAGAAGTTTGTCAAAGGAGGGTACCCCCCGTGACCTACTTTTGGCTGTGGTGGCGCCACCTATTGACAGATCCGGACGAAAAACAACAACACTTGTAGGGGACCATGAGTACTTCATACCTACCAAGTTTCATCAAAATCCCTTCAGCCGTTCTGGAGAAGAAGTTTAAAATGTGAAAAGTTTACGACGACGACGGACGACGACGACGACTACGACGGACGACGGACGCAACACTATGACAATAGCTCACTTGAGCATATGGCTCAGGTGAGCTAAAAATGAAGGATTCATTTCGAACACTGCAATTGTGATACCGTTAATTTATTTGTTCTGGGTGTCCATGTCTTTTCTTTTGTGTTGGACACGTGTCGCCATTGCATTCTAGTATTCATTTTCCCTTTGGTGTCGTATCTCTTGTTGTGTATGTTAACTCTCTTTTTCTGTATGCGTGTTCTTCTGTGGGAGTCTTGTTTTGGATACCAACCTTTTTTTCCAGGAAAGATTTTGAATGGCCTATGTCTGTAAATCTATTTCATCGTGCAAAATAATCGACGGTTGGCGGCTAGCCAACAGGGGATGCTTACTCCTCCCAGGCACCTTGTCCCACCTCTGGCTTAATGGGGGTCCGTCGATGCTCAATTGGGTGTTGTATTGTGAGTGCTGTTGAGATAATCGTCAGGATCTTCTTTAGTTCACTTATTGATTGTATCACTAACAGTGAACTTAAAACCTGACATAATTTTCAAGACCTTTGCTTTAATGTCTTTATCCAGGAAACAGTGTACAATATAAGCAAAGCTTATCCCCCCCCTCCTCCGAAATTGTGTATAGCATTTCCTATTTTTCAGATTTTGATTTCTCATCAACGCAATTAAACTCTAAAGTTCATAATATATGTAAAAGAATATGCATGTTATTTATGTAAGCCATAATGTCATACAATTTGGACATAAATAGATTTAAAAACAAAATCTAAAATATGCAACTTCAAATAGCTATTTTAGCATGAAGGTTGCATTGACATTTGACGACTGACCATCAGAGTCATTTGTGCCGAAAGACTACCTGAACAACGATATCGTGTTAAATGTAACCAATTTCCCATGAGCAGTGGATATCTATACATCCCCCTGAAGTTATGTGCACCACCGAAATGGGTTGGCTTTTGAGCAGCACTTCTTGCTATTGAAATCCTGTTTTAAAACATCATGTTTTTTTCTACTCTGAAGTCTGTATAAATCTAAAGGAACTAACACATTTTAGGCCTTGAATTGAACCAGATAACCGAAAGGCTCAATATTGATTTCCAATAACCTGATAATTTGCATTTTTGTTACAAAAAATGTGCGTAAAACGGATTGTAAATTCTTCTTGAAGAAAATTTTTAATTAATTTTAATGCACCAGACACGTGTTTCGGTTAGTAAATCCTAATCAGTGATGGTTCCTGCCAAAGTGATTTTCAGACGCAGTCAAAATTCATTTCATTATCCCCCTTTGGTTTTTTTATTATAAATTTGTGCAGAGAGTGTGCGGCTCCGAGTCGATTCAGTAGCGTAGTTAAATAAAACACCACTATAGACGGTATGGTCGGATTGCAACGTAAGTTTTTGTCACCAACGGGGAAAGGTCACTACGTCAAATATTACAGGTCTTGTCAGAGGCAATCTACATGTATAATATAAAGTTTCTACTGCATACAGTTCCTTAGATTTTGCTTAAACCAGAATCTTTCACCAAAATCTTTAACTAAGTCAAAGTCCAAGGTCAAGGTCACTAGGTCAAATGTTACGGCATAAATTGAAAGGTCTTGTGATGGGCAAGCTTCATGTATAATATAAAGTTTCTACTACATATAGTTCCTTACATTTTGCCTTAAATTAGAAACTTTAACCAAAATGTTGACGCCAGACGGACAGACGGACGGACGGACGGACATCGATCGTCAATCCATAGACCGGAATTGCTTTGCAATCCGGCCAATAAAATGATATGCATAATCCTGAAATAATTTGAGTTCTCGATTTGTTTTTTTTTCAAATTTGCTATATCACCGCATGGGATCGAAACGCATGATGCTGTGATTCCTTACATAGTTTTTTGTATTTTTTTCATTATCTAAATTAAGCTTTACAAAACTGATGAGCCGTTGCAGTAGGGCAATGCCTAATAAATCCATCCATATCGTCCAGGTATATGAAAAGTTCATAGTCTTTGCAAAAACTTCAATGGTTTGTCGACGACAGAAAATCTTTCCTTCTGACGAACTCTTGAAGTGTTTGCAAAAACTATGGACATTTCAGATGCATAAACGATATGGACGTACTTATTAGGCATTTCGATGCTGCATCCAAGTTTTATTTTTCGTAATCTAATTGTATTGGTTGAATTAATTGTTGTCGGTGATGCAGCCCATTCATGTTTAAATTCTCCTTATTCATAACGTTCACTCATTTGATGTTTCATATAACTTTTGAAAAAAAAAGATAAGATGAGTTCATGTCAAATCATGAACAAATCCCCTTAAAACCACAATTTCATAGAAATTCATTAAAAGCTTACTCCAGTTCTAAAATAACCTTTTCATACTTACTCTGATACGTTTCTAACGATACACGCTGGATCTGTAATAGATGAATAGATAGGTGATAGCAATAACAGATATGGATAATGGACATATCTCCATATACAGTACAATATCGATAATTCAGAAAATCACAAACCGAATGAATACAAAATTAGGATAAAATAAGAACCAATGCTAACAAACAGAAGAAATCTTCACCACGTGGTAAAGCGACTCCAAATATGGGAGTGATACCAGGTGTCCAAGAAGAGTCCTGCTTGCATATGGCACCCGTCGCTTCAATTCCGAAGAATTATCACATCCGGTTACTTCCATTTCGAAAGATATAAGTACATTAAGTGGTTGGATGGCTCAAATGGTCTACCACAGAATATCATTCTGGACCGTAGGACATCATAGTGTTTGAATAGTTCCCAGTATCGACCGTAGAATTTCCTCAATGAAGATGTTAGTCGGTCACAAAGGTATCACTGACTGATATGCTTATTCAAAAGATGCTTATCTAGATCTCTCAGAACAAAAGCTATATATATATATGGTACTTAAGTTAAAGATCTTCAAATTCAATAGCATTATTTATAAACGGATAAATTTGCGGCATGGACCACACATGCACGTTTCGGGTACTTAACCCTCGTCAGTGATCCTCATGCAGCAGAATGGGTGTGATATGATGCTACAGGTTCCACGTTTTAAAGCTATCAAGAATTTTAGTACCAGAAAATTTTGAAATAAATTTACTACTCAGAAAAGGAAGGATTGTTAATTAAGGGATCACCAGATTGCTGAATAATTCCTGTTGTGGATTTATACTTTATGACCTCAGAATAAATGGCCCGTCGAAGCGTTCTTAGAAGGGCCATTTTATTCTAGCGTCATTATGTAATATGTGGGATGTCGGACATTTGGCGAGACTTTGAATTGATACCCGATGTGAAGGAATTGTTTTATACACAATCGAAACGAAAAATATATGAATTTGATTTGGGAAAAATATCGATGTATTTATCATTTCAAAGGCTACTTCATTCATAAATCATAAGAAACTTAAAACGATTTTAATTAATAACTGACGATGAAACATTTCACAAATACAATGTACAAATACGTTTTCATAAAATCATGACAATACCTTAAATTCACATGCATTTCGACTTTGAATTTATACTCGAATATGAAAAATATTCTTGATTATAAATCTTTAGCTGTGTCTTACATTTGTACATGTGGTAGACTGTGTATACCGGATGATCAGCAGGTGGACATCCAAATACGCCCTCCTGACATAATGGCCATTTTCCCTCTAATGCTAGTACGGGCTCAATTCCATCACACGAGTGAATGTATGGACATCGGCTGCCTGAAAAAAAACATAAAAACATCGTTACGAGCAAATACTTTTTTCCTTTGTCCTTACGCTTTCAATGAACCTTAACATTATATTCATCGATTTGTAATAGGACAGGTGAGGAGGCTATTATAGGCTGTAAATGCGCCTTCTTTGAGACAGCTATGTAAGCGGACATTTTAGAGGTATGCGCAAGTAATCCAATAACCGAGACCATTTGCTGCCAATAGGGTATGACCCAGATGTCATCAAAAGGATAATATTCATCGAACTTAATAAGTGAACATCTCTGAACCATCGCATTCTGAAGAATGACATTCTTACTGACAGTGACGACTGGACTCCATAACAGGCGCTGTAGAGACCTCGTAAGAGAGGACTGTGCCTGATTACCTTTTTCGGGTGATTATGCTCGCTCAGTTCGGGAGAACACGGACTGCTGTCCGAAAGTCCTTTGTGACTTTGATATCAATAACATATTCATCTGTGTGTTACTTGGGCCTAGCTTTTTGATATCTTGTTTATTACCTAGTCTTTCAGATATAATTCTCTTATACAAAATGATTTTGCGTTCCTGAGACCACGTAGTAACTGCCAATTGTTGACCTCTATATAGCCTCACCTTTGGGTGTTCATGCGCTTCCAGTAGAGCCTTATTGGATATCTCCTCCTTTCTATCCGATATGATTGTCTAACATGTTTTCGGAAAATTAAGAGACAGTTTACTCCAATCATATTCTCTCGAAATCATTGCCATATCATCAACTTTGTCATCATAAGCTCATTAGCACAATGCAACTACTCGTACATCCTTTATTCAAAATGATTTTATTCTGTCTGTACATGTATATGAATCGGACGACTTAGATATTCGAAATAATGAAGAGCAAATATCTGTAAAAAACGGATAAAATCAAGGGACGTGTGTACTAAATATTAAAATGTTGGAGAAATTGGGATGTAGGTTCTATTACATGTATCAAATTAACAAAAATGATAATTCATAGACGGATTTTAATTATTACGATGCTTGTTTACAAATGTTGGTAGAAAGCAATAGATAATATAAATCAAATAAGAAATTCTATGCTTGAGACTCGGTTGTTATGCTTACGAAGAATTGTTATGAATGATAAACGTCCGCAAATTCAATAGCATCATTTAAGAACAGATACATTTGCAGCACGGATCAGACATGCACGCTTCGGCTACTTTACCTTCGTCAGTGATCGACGTAGCAGGATAAGCGGAATATGATGCTACAGGACCCACGTTTTAGAATACTTCGTATAAATTAAAGTACACGTACAACAAAAGTTCCTCGTCAATACCTAAGCTACAAATGGACATGTCGAAAGTGAATTGCATTTATTTTTTCATATCTTCTAATATAATTTCCATCATCAGCTTTTTCAACATATTTGGAAACGTGACCCTGTTTATATATTACAAATTCAGGTTTAAACATACATGTATTTGTACGCTGTATCTGTACATGAAGGAAAGAGATTATTTTGTTCAATGGTTGCTAAAGGATTTTTCTTTTGAAATCACGTACTGTATACAAGGAATGTTTTGTCCCCGTTTTGTTTTCGCACTCTTACCCAAATTAGGACAAATTTAAAACGGACCAATTAAACCTTAATGTAATAAAAAAAATTTCAACGAAATTCATGAATATAATTCTTATCTGTCTCCTTAGAAAATTTTCTGAAATAAAAATTCAAAGAAAGTTTTACCGCCTGCCATGTTTGACAAGATAAATGTCCAGTGTGTCGCACCTTTTAGAATTGTAATTGATAATGAAGATAAAGTGTTCAATTCTCCCTTGATTCATAATATTATTATTTTTTAAATAAGCGTAACAGTATAAGAATATTCGCATTCCAACAGGATATAACTCATCAGTTATCTTCATGGACGACTTACAGACTATTCAAATGATTAATGTGCAAAAAGAGACATTCTTGATATGCTTAAAAAGTACATAAAAGAAACAGTAAAGAACAGAGATATACCCTAACACAGATACCAGTCTAAGATTATGCTTATTTGATAGAATTTGGTGTCGGAGAATTTACATTATTGCAAAGTCTAGAGTCAAACACTGTAAAACTGAGGGAATTATATCTTCGATGACTAAAATGCATCCAACAGAGAAACAAACTTGGTTAACTCATTTGTATCACACTTATGCCCTTTGCCGTGTGAAGCTCGTAAAACATTTCCCGCGAGGGGTTTGACAGAAAATGTTTTGAATATATTTCCCTGACATTGTCGCAATAGTACTTTCTATATGGACATAACGTCAGACAGGGCATGCATTTTATATCTTGTTTTCATTTTCGTGCTTTAACATCGACGGCAGGTGCGGCTAGCCATCAGCGGATGCTTACTCCTCCCGGGCAGCTGGTCCCACCTCTAGCTTGCTAGGGGTCCGGCGATGCTTAATTTTGTGCTCTATTGTGAGTGCTGTTGAGATTGTCGTCAGGATCTTCTTTAACTCATTGAAATTATCAATAATAAGATATAGTTTATGTTCTATTGTACAACTTTCAGTGCATCATATGTGCATTTCTACAAGAAATATCTTAATATTATGTAATATTATTGAATCATGGAAACACAATGACTTATGTCTATCTAATAATTACTGAATCAGCTTACCGTCAAAAGCTCTGATTTCATATTCATTTATGCATGCCTCAACAAGCACACCACCAGCTGCCATCATGCAAGTGTAGTTCAGTCCTTCTCCAAAACAGGGAACATCATTCCATCTCTTGTACCATAGTTCTTCTGTGATTGGACAATTTGAAACCTCCTTCGTACACTTTCTGAATGAATGTTGACAAAAAAATCCAACAACTTGGATCATCAAAAGTAGAAGTAACCTTTCCTTAAACTTCATGGTGGTTCTGAAAGGAAGAGCATGAAAATCTATAAAACTGAGGAGCCTGTAATCGTCTAAAATTAGATAAGATTAAATACCGATTATATGTATCATTTTAAACTATCCGATTTCCAGGAAATACCACATATAAGTCGGGAATTATAAAAAAGATAAATTTGACTTTCTGTCTAGGTCATCTGGTTACCATGGTGAGTTGGAAAAGTTGCAAAAAATGAGCTTTTTGAAGCTATATAATTTGGACTGTATATGATGTAAATGGTTATGTATCTTGAAGAGAAGGGCCAATCATTTTGAATAAGCTCACAAGAAGTGTCTGTTAAATGTATCGTCAAAAAGGCTGGTTACCATGACAACATAATTATCTATCTATATTTAATAGCATAATGATGTATGTGACTTTACAAACGCACCAAAATGCATTTTTAAGTCCGTTTCCCTGGCAACCGAAAGTGATATTCATAAATTTTAAAACAATTTTAAATTTCCTTTTTGGTCAGACCCACCCTTATGTATAATTTTTTTTTTTTTTTTTGGGGTGAAATCTTAGACATGCCGTGTCATGCGTCCTTAATGAAAGTGCAAATGCTTAAAGAGAATAGCTATTGACATGTTGTATACAAATTGTATTTTTCTAGCATTATCAATGTTGTTAAGTTTCGGCTTGCTAGGGGTCTGTCGATGCTCAATTTGGTTCTCTATTGTGAGTGTTGTTGCGATTATCGTCAGTACCATCTTTAACTCATTTGTGTCACACTTATGTCCTTGTTCCCGGCGAGGGGTTTGACAGTAAATGTTTTGAATATTTTTCCTGGACATTGTCGCCATATCATTGTCTTTATAGATATTACCTCAGACAGCATGTTACTCAAATTTTGTTTTCATTCTCGTTCGTAAATATCGACTGCGGGTGTAGCCAGCCAACAGAGGATGTTTACTCCTCGATCCGGGCACCTGGGCCCACCTCTAGTTTGCTAGGAGTCCGTCGATGCTCAATTTAGTGCTCTATTGTGAGTGTTGTTGAGATTATCGTCAGGATCTTCTTTATCTCATTATGGTCATATGAAAGGCCTAAAGTTAATTCATATAAAGCAGATTTAGACAGTATTTACTTGGTTTAATCAAAGGGAATTCCCTTGGAACAAATCATTTGCGTATCATGTGATATGCTACAGTGTTTAACATGCTTTCTGATTTTAGGTGTTTGTTTGACTCAATTTTACTAATACGCCGATGAGATGCTTTGATTAAAGCAAAATACCTGAAAGATGTCGATGAGCTAAAAAACAAACATAATTATTACATTCAGGTTTAGGGACGTAAAACTCAAATTTCAGTTCTACTGTATCCAAAACAAAATATATAAATGTCATGAAATTAACTGAGGTCGCAAGCAAGCATTCGATGCACACAATTTTCATTGTGAGTTGAATGAAACACACAAAAAAAAAGAAAAATCTAAAAGATTTATTATATATAGCAGTAGATAATTTCTACATTTTCGACGACTTATACTTTCACTAATTATGAATTGTTAAATATATATTCCATAAACGCCGAACTTGTTCAACATGAATACCAAATGTCTATTTAAGATCGCGAATGCATAAAATCTGTGTCACAGAGACGTTGTAATTTTCTCTTTCCTTTGAATTAGGTTAAAATCATGATTTCATGAATTCATCTGAAATAATTTGGAAATAAAGTGTTTTCTGTTACTATGACAAGTCTATATTGACCGACATAATGTATCTGAAATAAGTATTTACATGTAGTTTAAATAGATAGATGACAAATATGGATAACGACCATATCCCTTTATACAGCACAAAATCGATAAGTCAGAAAATCACAAACCGAAGGCATACAAATTCAGGATAAAACAGGAACCAAAGGAAACAACCAAAAGCCTCAACCACAAATCCCGATATGGGAGTGATACCGGTTGCTAAGGAATAGTTCTGCTTCACTGCGTTAATCTTGTCATTAGAGCTGTTCGAATACTGACGTAAACCTACCTACGAACTTCGTACTACGTACATGTATAGATAAGTAAAGGAACAAAATATGGCATGGTCTCAAAAGCACAATATTAAACCAATGTTACATAATTTCTTACTTTAATTCATCAAAAGGATAAATCTAGTAGCATTATAAGCGAGCTTGTCGTATTTTTTTCTGTCCTAGATTAGTTTCTCAGCTACTAATATTCTAAGCTTTTGTCTTCGTTTCGTCGCGTTTTTGAATTGGTATTTTCACTGACTGAATAAGTGGGATTAGAGGGCATAGTAAGATGTTTGTTGGCCTTAAACATGTTAAACCTTCTGTGCATGTCTGCTCTGTGTTTTTGCATTGGGTGATTTGGTATTTTGCTTTGGGTGCTGCAACCTGGTGTTGTTGGAGATCCCCTTCTTTGTATGTGTATACTGAATTTATGACAGAAAATTTCTGCTGCCACTCAACACCTTATTTTAAATTTAATTTACATATGATTTCTGCAATACAGATCCTAATCTGAGCATCCCATCCATTTCATCCATAAAAGCCATGATGTGCCTTGCACTTTTTGACTGGTCTTTTATATATATATATATATATATACTAAGTTTATCTAAATATTCTTACAACCAGGGGGGGGGGGGGTTAGGATCTGTAACCTTTTCAAAAAAAAAAATTTAAAAACTCCGTTTGATCGCTTCCTTCGCCGGATAGATTCTCTTTCATAGATTTCATTGTTTGGGATTAGGATCCATGACGAAGGTCGAGTACCCGAAACGTTCATGCCTGGTCCATGCTGCGAATTTATCTGTTCTAAAATAATTCTATAAATTTGAAGACATCAGATATAGCGATACAGTTTGCTTCCATTCATTTAACGGCTAAAATTTTATCTCAGCATTTTCTGCAGTCAACAAAACGGTCATTCGACGCAAGATAATTTCCGTTTTGCAGGGAGGGACGTCCCCTCGAAACCTCAATCCTTGACCCGCTTTGATGGTGCCTAGAAGCAGCCAGATCCCTTTTCATTTTTGATATCCCCTAAGTCAAATACTTTATTCTCCCTTACACAATGTTAAACGTCTTCAAATTAATTAGCAACCTTTAAAAGCAGATAATTTTACAGCATGGACCAGACATGCACGTTTCGGTTATTTAACCTTCGTCAATCTCAACAATGTAATAGGGCCAAAACATATGGAAATTTTTTCCAAAGTATACCAAAAGGCGTCGCAAAATGGCTGTGATATGATGCTACACGAATTAGGTTTCAGAAATATGAGAAAATTTTGTAAACAGAAGTTTTCAAATGCGTTTGAAGAAACGACCAACCGAAATTGATCGAACTTGGCTACGTGTGCCCCCGGGGACTCCTGGTCCACCAACAGTGACACTCATCAAGTGGTACAAATGTGAAACGTTTTGAATTTATTAGCATATTCGATCGTCTCAAGCGCATTATAGGTTGCATCCCCTTCCCCTTAAGTCGGACAAAAAAGGAGAATTTAGAGAAACAAGAAAAAATTAGGACTTCATTGGCTTGTGTATATGGTATTCTCTATCCTAGTGGACTGCAAGGGGGTGTATTGAGAGAAAAAACTATGACAGAAGCGTATTGTTCTAAGTTTAATGTGAATAGGGTAGAATTTTTTTTTCGATGCAACTCTTGCTTACTTTTTCCTACACTATCAACTAGAAAAGATATTAAAAAGACTCTTGGGGGCTAGAAATCTTATAAACTGTACACAATTCAGCCATCTTGTGTTCATGTAATGCAGTTTTCAATCAATTCTTCTTTTGGAAAAAAATAAAACAACAAAATCTTAAGCCGCCTTTGTGTCTTGTACCTTGCCTTCAGATTTAAGAATGAACATGTCCGCAAAAGAAAATCAAGACATATCACATTAGCATAAAATAAGGGAGAAGGGATGCTTCAAAATAGCGTAACGCCAATCCCTCCTTCACGTCGAAACCCTTCTAGCTACCATCTGTCTTATAATAAAGAACGAATTCAATTTTCTTGTAGTAATGCAGCTGAGAGATACCTTCTGTTGTACGGTTCTCCAAATTATCTCGCACTACCACTTATTATACATTTGTACCCCCGCAATCAAAGGTTTACGGTATTTTGACATGTTTATGTTTGTCTGTCAGCCGTCTTTAGTAAATCAAACTCTATTAATACGCTTGATTTATTCTATCGATACATTCAAGTAAGCTGTAAATATTTTCGATAACATGTTTAATAAGTTGTTTTTGAGACCACCTCTTATTTTGTTACCTTACGTACCATGCAAAACGTACCACGAAGTTCGTTGGTAGGTTTACCTCGCGTATTCGAACAGCGCTATCAAGCGTGTATATAACTGAGGCATTTGTAGTTATTAAATGTTTTTGACTTTTACTTCCTACGTTATTATGATAAAAAGAACATTCGTAGGATATCTTACCTTATTCAACTTAAATCAATCGATTGAAATCTATATCATTAAACTGTGTTGGAATGTATAAGACGAAGCGAGTAAAGTAGTACAGTCCAATATGGCGGTGTACCAAGTCCTGCTTGCATTTGTGATTTTACTACGCTTGGCAATAATGTCAAGATCACTCATTCAATTCATATAATTATATTCATATATATTTGTAAGCGATCGTTCGTTTCGAGATTCAAATGGAAATGCTTTGTTCCTCTAAAAACCCTACGAACAATAACGAGAATATCAGTCCATCAATCTATACTTACCGTCTATATATTTAAATCCTTATTTATCCTTTGGAGTATTTTTTCGAAATACGTAGACTAGTATAGGACAAAAAGAATGTGTGTTACATTTTTTGTAATGAAACACAAATGCTGCCGTCAGCATCTTTATCAGAATAAATGTAATATTCGGATACATGTAAAATGGTGAAAGGTCAAGATCAAGGAGTAAAAAATATGTAGACAGAAAAGTTATGTCTCAAGGACGGACTTCTCTTTGAATCTGAAGACGTTTATCATTGGAGGTTTCTCAAGCCCTATAACTCATAAGTGTTCGATTCACCGCAGTTCCCAATTAAGGTCATAGCTGGGTAATCAGGAAAAGGGTCAATATTTTTGGTATAAAAAGTGTCACCATTAATAACAAAAATATCCCATTTCTATAAAGTTATTATCACCTATCCACTTGATTTTTTTTTTATATTATTTTTTTTTTTATAAATGTTATCAAATCAAGTCAAAAATGTATGGCTAGCAATGGCAAATCATATAACAATTGAAGTAAATCGGTGATGTAAGGGTCAACATCTGTGAAATTTTGCATGACAGTGACCTTTTACATGTATGTATAAAACATACTGACAATAAGAAAAGTATCATTCCATTCAGGGGAAATTCCATGGATATTTCATATAAAAGAAGTTTAAAATTACTTCACTATAAAACCATGATAAAAATAAAGAGACTTCTATAAGATATCGATCGGGTTCGAACGCTTCAAGGTTCAAGGTTAACCCAAACCGACTAAGCTATCGATGATTACGAACAGTATAGTGTTACATACTTTTAAGTCCCTCTTTTTTAAAAACTCTTCACTGTGTGAGGCGACATCAAAGTATTACGGTAACCCGTGTATATCTTTAACCGCAATTCTTGTTGACGGTTCGATTCTCGATATGGCACTGTCAGCTTTTGTAGGTGTGTTTTTGATTTTGACTTTCTATTAATGAAAAGTCGAAATAATGAAGGATATATTACTTTGTCCAATCAAACTATACAGTAACAATTATTATTCACAAAGTGTTTTAGAATAGTGTTGTAAACGAATAATGCAATACAGTCCTATATGACCTTGTACTGTTTTGTATAATAGATACAATCTTAATTTAACCATACATGACAACAATGCTTTGTCTACTTAATTATTACTTGCAAATAGTTTTCAATGTATTCATGTATTTTTGTAAGAGGTCGTTCTTTTGAGATTTAAATGGAAATGCATTATTCTTCCAACATGTGTACCTGTGCGCAATTTAAAGAATAGCATTCCTTGTCGTATATGAAAAAATCCCTATAAAGACGTACAAAATCGTTAATCGAAAAATAATCAAACCAAGGGCATACAAAACAAGGTTAAAACCAGAACTTAGGCAATGAAACAGAGATAAGACGACAAACCTACCATACAAAGAGAAGTGAACTCCCTGTGAAGGAGTGAGATCAGGTGCCCAGGAAGAGTGAGCATCTCCTGCTTCATTCAACACCCGCCACTTCAATTCGTAAGAAATGTCACAATCGGTAAATCTCACAATTCGTTAGAAAGGTCACAATCGGTAACTCCCACAAAGGAAGACAAACGTATGGATTGGTATATTATGCATAAGTGGTATACGTCATAATACCATTTATGACTCTGGATAAGGGGACGTCAAAGTATTCTGATAAACATTACAGAAGTACCCATCAGTTATTCAGTCTCATAGTCGAGAAGTCAAGGCAAAATAATTAGATTTTCCACAAGAACGGTTTCGAACCTCGGAATGAACAAAATTCCAAACATTTTAATCCTTTATATATCTTTCAAAGTACTTTTTGATTTTTTTTCCGAAAAACGAAGGTGTGTAAAGGGAGAAGAAGAAGAAATATCAAAAGTGTTTTTTCTGTAACTAGAATGCCTCCTTCAGTACCATTTCTTCTTTATTGAAGGTCAAGGTTCAAAGTCAAGAGGTAAATAATTTCATTTCTGTATTAACGGAAAGGTATTGTCGCAAGAAATAAATATTCGAAAAAATCAAGTCGTTTTCGAATGATAAAATTACATTCATGATGCTATATGAATGATGGTTGGGCACAATTCGACCCCAATGGTTTGATTTGATGTAACTATTTTATTTAGTGATTATCTAACGATTTCAAAAGATGTTAATATTAAGTTAGTTCTTTAGCATTCCTCATTTGTAATAAATGTCCATTTCAATTTCATCATATGCCTATGTTGTATTGACAAGAAAGAAGGATAGGGGATCTCCAACAAGACCCTGTTGCAGCACCAACAGCAAAACAACCGATGCGAAAACACAAAGTCGAGCCTACTAAGAGAAGAAAAAGAGACATACGATATATAAACATCAAACACAAACGACTGCACATAAACCAACGAGACCAATTGGTAGCAGGTCGGCCATTTGCCATACAGGTAGCAAATGATGTGGTTATCCTGGATTACGTGCACACAACCCTTTCACTTCTCCAATTACCCAGAGGTCTCGAAAAATGTGTGGTGTAAAACAACCTCCTCACTATTAGATGACCACACACAAACAAGACCGCAAAACGCAGCGGCCCAAGCAACACAGATGAATATGTAAATGGATATTAAAAAAGGCTGTAAGGTAATTCAATCTGTTCTCTGCCGACGCGAGGTCATGTATGTTATCACCTGAGGAATCTGACTGATATTCAGAGAGGAATGGTGGTTGTCTCTACAGAAATATGGACAGGGCCCGGCGTGGAGTCCCGTCGTCACAGTCAGTCAGAGTGCAAGTTTTAAGAATGCGCTGGTACGGGACAGTAGATTGGTCAAGAACCAAGTCTGGTGTCCGTCTGCTGACATAAGGATCATATCAATTTTCGATGGTTATGCTGTCTGCCTTTGATCCTTCTAATTGTGTTTATCATATCACCATAAAAGACAGGTAGTGTAATACCCAAAGTAATGTACTCTGTTGTGTGTATAGATCCAGATTTTAAAAGAAGTTGACTATTATTTTTGTAAAACGTCAAGATAGTCTTAACTTGTTTATGAAAGAGGAAACCTTGGCCTAACAGTTTCTTGGAAATTTGTAAATTTCTACTGTAAAAATCCAAAATAACAGTGCATGCTCTAGCGTACCGGATGAGCTGTGATATGTAAATGTCGTATGACGGTAGTCACGGAGCATCACCGTCAAGCCAGGGGAAATTTACTACGTTGAATCCAAAATCATCTTTTTTGTCACATACACTTGTATGAATCCTTTCGTTTACAATTTTGATATTTAGGTCCAAAAATGGTGTTTCTGTTTTTGTAACGTTTGCCTTGTTAAGTGTTAATTCTTGTGAATTAATTTCCTTCATATATAATTAAAAAGCAGGATTGCTAATGTATAGAATATCATCCAGATACATAGAAGTATTATTGAAACATTTCAGATGATCTTCAAATTTTCTTTGCTTTTGAAGATTTTGGATAAATTCTTTTTCGTAAGTGCATAGTAATAAATATCCAACAAAGGCGCACAGTTAGTACCCATATGAATATTTTCTACAACCTGCTTGTACATGTATAGATTCTCACCAAATCTATCATAAATATTGTCCAGGAGGAAGGACAAGGCATTACACAGGTCACTACATGTCCATGATTTGCATGATTTGTAGTCTGTAGAGGAAAAAAAACCCTTGATTCAGATGTACAAATGTAAGAATTCCGCTCTTGATCAAAACACCATTTAATGAGTTTAGATAATCGATCATTAATTGTGTTAGACGAAGTGTGGTGTATATATTAGAGAAGTCGAACGAAGAAATCGACAAATTCAAAATGAGCATAACATTTAATAGATAGACGATAATAGGGCAAACAGAAATGTATATTGTTTGACATGATGAGATTTATTATATTCACCGAGGACTTTGTTGAAACCGATATTCGTAATTGAACTTCGTTAACACTAAAGAAAAATAAACTTGATTTTGGGAATAACTAGTTTCTGATGATATAATGTGAGTAAGTGACAAATACGGATAATAACCACATCTAAATATACATTACAGAATCTGTAATTCAGAAAATCACGAAATTCAAAGACTAATCAGAAACAAAAACAAACAAACAAAATCCGAACTGTAACCTGGGTTTTATCGAAGGAACCCAAAAGAGTAGAGTTTTTACGTTCTACGTTATCATGACACAAGAAAACAAAAAAGAATAAGTTAAGATACCTTACCTTTTTCAATCAAATTATAAAGTTGAGGCAAATATCACCGAGCTGTTTTTGAATGTTTAAGAGTAAAGTGAATAAAGGAATGCAGTCCAATATAACGGTCTACTAAGCTTTACATTTGTAGCTCCTACTGCCATTACTATTTATATGACAATAACGTATTATCTAGATCATCTATTCAATAGTAAGGTAACATATTGTATTTAGTAAGTTGTTAGCGGTAAATTCCTTAGAGATCTTTTCAAATTGTTCCTCCAAAGCAGACGAGTTTATGTGCAATACAGACAATATGAGTCCAATCATTCATACATATCGTCTAAATATCTATACCTTTAAAGAATTGAATGTTTTATGAGAGACAATCGGTTCACTAATTTATACAATTTGAAAATCTAAGTTCAAGACAGCTAAACAAAGCATGAATTACTCCAAAACAGACTACCTATATATTGGGATTTAAAAAAAAGAATATTCCTTTTAAAAGACTTACGGAGATAATAGTGACAGCTATGTAAAACATATCGCCGTTTATTAACAAGAATGCAGGGGGATCAAAAATTGAAATGTAGAAAGCAAATCTATGAAATGAAATTTATCAGTTTTCAATCAAAAATAATAATTGAGCTCTCAAAATTCAAGAATCATTTAATCAATAGGAGATAACTCCTAAAATCACCGAATAGCTTTTTTTTTTTATTTTTGTAGTATCTACTATCTTACCACGGAAATTCATACCATATTGAAGGAAAAAAAAACCACTTTTTAATTCACACAAATTCAATTTTTAAAACATAATTTCATTTCCTATACATAGAAAACTTTCTTGCAAAAAAGGTATCTATGCAGGAGGAAAAATGAGGAAAAAAACCTAACTAAAACATTACAAAACGTAATAACAATGACATAAAAATCACATGTTACAAACCAAATGCATAATCAAACTGCGGTAGATTGAAATATTTCTTCCAGAAGGAAGGGATGATAACAAATAAAAACACAAACACTCAAATACACAAATTTTCGTGCTTGTGTTTTTATTTGCATAATCAAACGATTACAAATCATTTACACGCAAACCAATAAACACATAAAAAACTAAGAGGGTAAGTGATAGCCAGAAAAAACATCGTTGACAATATATAAACAAAGCTGTGAACTGAAAAAAAATGAAAAATTCGAAAAATGTAGGTATCTTTAAAAAGTGCTTTGAAATAATCTTCAATAAGTAAGATTTTGAACACATCTACATCATTACCATGTTTGGCAGTTTTTAATATATTATAATAAGTCTTCCATAACGATTCCCATGAATGAAACCCTCCTCCCCTCTTTTTCTTTTTTTTTTTTTCATTATACAAACAGAGAAACTTTTTAAATAGGCTTGAGCTTCCATCTAGGTCCTACTAGTTCGGATGCTATAACTTGCATTCTATGTGTGACAAATATGATTCATGTCATACGAGAATATCTGATAATATCTTAATTGTACAAAGAAGCTTGGCTCTTCTTTAAAGCGTCACTTACAATGAATTCTGTACTTGCTATAGACTCTGGAGATTGGTCATAAGATAGTGTTGCCCTTCGTGTTCCTATGTTGGTGTGTTATTGTCTCTATGTGTTTGTTCGATTTTCCTTTTTCTAGCGAGAATTTGAAATATAACTATTGGTATTCATTTAAAGATAGTATGGATGCTGAAAACGTAGCATACTGCATAGGCTGAAAAAAATATACCACCATGCGTATTAAAGAATAGGTTACTAGTTTAAAGTGAAATATTTAATGAGAAGTAAAAACCTATGATTTACATTTATACGTCTGTCTAAAGTATAAGTATCAGATCGAAAATGAAATACGAACGTTTTTATAATAAATTGGGAGGCACTACCTATTATTTCTGTCTTAAAATTTGATTCGTTTTAGATGAACGTGCCATTACTGAGGATCCATTATCCTAACATGTTTGTTTAAAAATATCCGTCAAGAAACTTGCACTCTTGTAGAACATTTGGACACGTCCTCTTCCAGGATGATCAAAAATAAACATCAAAGAAGTACCAAACAATAATTCAGTCTCAAAGTCGAGAAGGCAAGGCAAAATCGTGAGAATTCCCATCAAAACGGTTGCGAACCCCGGAATGAACAACATTCCGAAGTGAGACCAGGTGCCCGTGGAGAGTCAGCGTATCCTTATTGCATGCAACACCCGTCGCAACAGCTCCATGGAAACCTGTCAAATTCGGTGATTGTCTCGAAGTACATTTTGATGTACAGATAAGGTAAGTATGTCTTGTTTGGTGATAAAGGCAGCCATTCAATCACAATGTAGAATGTCACTGATCATTCTGGAAACGGGGATCTGATATGCATTTATATTATCTCGTAGCGACCGAAGAACTACCGCAATGAAATTCTGGATTGCGATTAAATGGTTGTCATCACCACCAAACAAAGCATATTAACCTTATATATACATCAATATGTACATCGGGACTATCAACGATTAGACAAATGTTTATGAATTTGTTGCGACGGGTGTTGCATGCAATCAGGAGACGTTGAATCTCCCCAGGCACCTGATCTCACTTCGATTTTCGATTTTCGGTCATGTTTAGAATTAAGCTCCTTGTGTCTACCCTCCAACAATTTTTGGTCATATTTTTCACTTAAATACGAAAATTTGGTGCCGCTCATTTATGTCGTGAGGAATTTAAAAGTTTATATCGAAGATGACGTCAAGAAAATTCATGTCTTTATTTAATCATTCGACATTAAGTACTACTGACGAGGATTCAATATCCGAAACACGTATCCAGTTCACCATGTTCAATAAAATTGATACTATGGAACATCTATTTTAAAATTGATAATTTCTTAAACTTGTCTGTATGAAAATATAAACTAAAGTAATCCATGGTAAAACAGAAACATTTCATATGACAATTGAATCCTCTTCGTTGTAACGTATAGAAAGGTTTAGTCCTGGTAAGGTACTATGCGTACGTAATGCAGGATAACCACACCATCTTTTACTAACGTGGCTGATGGCCGTCCTAAGTCGGCACCGATTGCCCATAGGTCTCGTTGGTTTATGCGTTGCCTTTTATGTCCGATGTTTGATGTCTCGTTTGCTGTTCCTTGTCTCTTGCTGTGTGTGTTTTCTCTGTGTTTTCACTTGGGGTGTTTGGTGTGTTGCTGTTGGTGCTGCAGCCGGGTCTTGTTGGAGATCCTCTCCTTTCTTAGGTATGATTTATATTTTTTCTAAAAAGTAATTATGTCCAGTGTAAAGATATAAGCCTCCCAGGTTTTGAAAATTAAAGGGTAAAAACTCTATAACAACTTCGGTATTTTATATTTGTTTTATATTTTTAAGAAAATAAGATAATCAATGATTCGCAATCTATTGTTCGTTTTTCCTCGCCAAAAATTATCTATTGCGCTGTGCGCATTTGTTACCTTTCAGAAAAATGGTTTATAGTATTTAACCAGGCATTTCTTAATGTAAATCACATGCCTTAAATGATGAATACAAACCAGATATGGCAAGATTTGTGCATATACAAATTTGAACCAAAGGCTAACCCTAGATACGTGTTTCTTCGTATTATTGATATCATGTATTTTTCTAAATGACCTTATGATGTAAAATGTTTGAGTTATGAATTTGAACGATTATAATTATAGAATATATATAAAACGAATGGAGTTGAATTATTCATAGCACAATTAAAACATTTCTATAATAGATTTTAACATTTGAAATTTTCAAAGTCGTTGATTGACATCAAAGGCTGGCGAAAATTTTCTGACAAATATTTAGAAATATTTGTCATTACTTATGTATTGTTACGGGTATGCAACGCACAGTAAGTGCGTTTATCGTACGTCTAATGCGCATAATCGCAATTTATATAATAAATACAATCGAAGACCGTTCCATGAATACCAAAACTTTTGACCTTGTGACCTTGACCATGGAGTCTTACCTACTTTCGAATAACTTTAACCTCGTCCATAACTTTAAAATGGTGAGTGATAGTGCATTCATATTTCATATGTGTATTCCATTGACAAGCCCTTTACATGTATACCAACATTTTTGACATCCGTGTTCCACAATCACGTTTTTTCCATCTATATACAATTGTGACGTTAAGATTTAGGTCACTGCGGGTTCAGGTTTTATGTTGGAACAGCCGTCGTGGTATGTGTCTTTAGACCTTATGCATTGTTACGTCACGATCTTTTTTTTTTTTTTGATGCAAAAGAAAGTGCGTTCATTCAAATAGTTCACCTCGGGGAATTACATTGGTTGTGCATATATATTAAATTGAAGCGCAATCATCTATATTTAGCATTGCGTCTTGTAAGAATTCATTTCATTACAAAAAGACACAATAAGATGCAAAAGGTTCAGAAAGAAGATAAAATATACATCCATTCACATAACGTCTTCGATAATGGTGTGAGTTATGCATGTTTCTATATGTATTTCATAATACCAACACAAAAACTACTAAGTCGCTAAACCCCGTACGGCGGCTTCGTCTAGAATACAAGGCAGACCGCTCATACTGCAACACCACGGCAACAATCCTAAAAAGAGTTGTTCCTATGACGTCCATTATATGTAATCAAATTTAAATAAAATACTAAGATTTGGAGTTTGAAAAGAAAAGTTTACAGAGATGATTTGTCAAATTGCACAAAGTATTTTTTTCATATTTCACCATGATCCACATTTTAGAAAATGGAGTATACCGTGTAACCAGAAATTTTTACAAGATACTAATTTTCGATATATTCGCGAGTTATTTGGAATCGTGAAAAATTATTCTCGTGAAAATTGTTTTTAATAAGGAATAACATAAATTGGTAGATCAGAAACATCTTGTTCCTTTTGTACATGTGCCATCCTTCACTTACATAAAGAGAAGTTCTTATGATAGAACATAATATAACTTCAATAAAGAAATGTTCACAACTATTGCATCAAATTTGTTTGAACGTTACAGATATGGGAAAAAACCATATCCCTAATAGATCAAGGATAACAAATATGGAAAAAACCAAAATGAAGGAATCGCGAAAAATCTTGTTCGCGAAAATAAAGACATATTTAAGCATCTTATTGCGAAATATATTACTCTCGAAAATTCCTTGGAGAAGTATTCCCCACTAGTCGATTTTACAGTATCTACAGCGGAACATACACTAACGTAACTATAACAAAGGTCAACATTTTAAATTGTAAAGAAAATAAGACAGCTGGAGATATTGTCCAAGAGGAAGGACAAGGCATTACACGGGCCTCTACATGTCATGATTTGTATGATTTGTAGTTTGTCAAGGAAAAGAAACCCCTTGATTCAGATGTACAAGTTTTCCGCTCTCGATCAAAACACCATTTAATGAGTTTAGATAATCAATCATCAATTTTGTCATGAGGAACTGTGGTGTATATATTAGAGAAGTCGTACGAAGAAATTCAAAATGAGCATAACATTTAATAGATAGACGATATTAGGGTAATCAGAAATGTATATTATTTGACACGATGAGATTAATTACATTCACCGAGAACTTTGTTGAAATCGACAATCGTAATTAAATTTCGTTAACGCTAAAAGAAAAATAAACTTGATTTTCGGAATAACTAGTTTCTGACGATATAATGTGAGTAAGTGGCAAATACGGACAATGACCGTATCAAAATATACATTACAGAATCGATAATTCAGAAAATCACAAAATTCAAAATCGGACTAAAAACAGAAACCAACAAAATCCAAACTTTTAGCTGGGTTTTATGGAAGGAACCCAAAAAAGTAGAGTTTTTACATTTTACGTTATCATGGCACAAGAAATAAGAAAAGAATAATTTAAGATATCTTACCTTATTCAATCAAATTATAAGGTTTAGGCAAATATCACCGAGCTGTTTTTGAATGTTTAAGAGTAAAGCGAATAAAGCAATGCAGTCCAATATGACGGTCTACTAAGCTTTACATTTGCAGCTCATACTGTCATTACTATTTATATGACAATAACGTCTTATCCAGATCATCTATTCAATAGTAAGGTTACATATTTTTTAGTAAGTTGAAAGCGGTCAATTCCTTAGAGATCTTTTAAAATTGTACCTCCAAAGCAAACGAGTTTATGTGCAATACAGACAATATAAGTCCAATCATTCATACATATCGTCTAAATATCTATACCTTTAAAGAATTGTATTTTTTATGAGACAATCGGTTTACTAATTAATAAGATTTGAACATCTTAGTTCAAGACAGCTAAACAAAGCATAAATTACTCCAAAACAGACTACCTATATATGGAGATTAAAAAAAAAAGAATATTCCCTTTAAAAGAGGTTCGGAGTTAATAGTGACAGCTATGAAAAACATATCGCCGTTTGTTAACAAGAATGCAGGGAGATCAAATATTGAAATGTAGAAAGACAAATCAATAAAATAGAATTTATCAATTTGCAATCGAAAATGATAATTTAGCTCTCAAATTTCCAGATTCTTTTAATCAATATGAGAAAACTCCTAAAATCACCGAATAGATTTTTTTTATTTTTGTAGTATCTACTATCCTAGCACGGACATTCGTACCATATTGAAGGCAAAACAATCGCAAATTCTTAATTCACACAATTTCAATTTTTAAAACATATTTATTTCCTATACATTGTAAACTTTCTTGCAAAAAAGGTATCTATATAAGAGGAAAAAATGGGAAAATCCTGACTAAACCATTACAAAACGTAGTTACAATGACATAAAAATTACGTTACAAAGCAAAATGCATAATCAAACTGCAGTACATGAAAGATCTCTTCCCGAGGGAAGGGATTATCAGAAATAAAAGCACAAACACTCAAATACACAAATTTTCGTGCTTGTGTTTTTATTAGCATAATCAAACTATTACAAATCATTTACACGCAAACCATATAAAAAGATAAGAGGGTAGGTGATAGCAAGAAAAAAAAACATTGACAATATATAAACAAAGCTGTGAACTGAAAAAAATGAAAAAAAAATCGAAATGTCATTTAGGTATCTTTAAAAAGTTCTTTGAAATAGAGTTTGAACACATCTATATCATTACCATGTTTGGCAGTTCTTAAAATATTATAATAGGTTTTCCAAAACGATTCCCATGAATGAAACCCTCCTCCCCTTGTTTTCTTTTTTTTTTTCATTATACAGAAAAACTTTAATAGGCTTGGGCTTCTATATTGGTCCTAGTAGTTCGGATGAAAAATATGGATAATGACCATTTCCCTGTATACAGTACAAAATCGATAATTCAGAAAATCAGAAACCGGAGGCATACAAAATCAGGATAAAACAGGAACTAAAGCAAGCAAACAAAAACCTCCACCATATGAAACAAGAGCCCCAGGGGGCAAAACGCTCACCTGATACCCATACACACTCTAATTGACATACTGACATTGAATACTGATAGTGACAGTACCAGGATTTTAGCCCACAAGCTTTCTAATAAGATTTTTGCCGGATGCAGAGAAGTTTTTTTTTTCAGACAACCTTTAAAAGTACAAAAAAGAAGAAATAGTCACATTTCAAAACAATAACTTTTTTACTGATTTGAAAAGACGGATAAAGTGGTCCAAGGTCATATGCCCAGCTAGTATAGTTTAATTATGCAACATCAAAAATAAAATCATATTGTAAAATGCCACATTAGTGTGCAGCAGAAAAAGAATAAAAGAATGAAAAGATTTCATAAATTAAGTTTATTTAAAATTGAACACAAAACCTTTCATTATTGATAGCTAGCATGCCAGAAATCATAAAGCCTGTGTTTGTGATACGAGAATGCTCCGGCGGCATCTTTGTAAGTATAAACGCCATTTTCTGTTAAGTATGTGAGAGGTCAGGGTCAGCGTAATATTGGTATCAATGGAAAGATCTTGTCACAAGGAATACACATGTAAAAATTGAAACCTCTATCACTAACCATTCAAAAGTTATGCCCAATGTTAAAGTTTTTGAAAAGTATGTCAAAGGTCAAGGTTATGGTCACGAGGTCAAAAATTTTGGTATCAATGGAAAGGTATTGTCACAAGGAATACACATGTGAAATATGAAACCTCTATCACAGGGGAATCCCCTTCGGGTACACGACAAAACATGGCCGCTCTTGAAATCTTGTTCCCGACTTTAAAAATAAAATTCTAAATAAGTATAAAGAATTTAAATAATTGAATCATATCACATAAAAGGTCAATCAATAAGACATTTAAGCATGTGTCACTTGTTGAATTATCAGCTGTAACTATGGATGAAAGGTCGATCTAAAAATGATTAATCATACAAAGAAGGTTTTTTCCTGTATTGCACCTGTAACATTGGGCATGGAAAACATACATTATACCTATGTACAATCTTAAAAAATATTCCTTAAAAATCCAAAAGTGGATATCTTGACAAAATTCTTTCACTTGTAGGGTAACATGCATGAGTACCTCATACCTACAAATTGTCATGACAATCTGAAGAGTGGTTATAGAAAAGAAGCAGAAAATGTATGAAAATCACCCCCCCCCTTCCTTTTTACATAAGAAAAAAATTCATAAAAAATCAACAAAATAAAATTTAAGCATAAAATACATATCAAAGCATTAAGTAAGTTAAATATGATAAATATGTAGTAAATGAGTGTGTAAAATCATACACTTATTGAGTTATTTAAAGAAATAGTGCAAAAATGTGCATTTCTGACTAAGTCCGAAAAGACGTCAAAAACGTGTCAAAAATTTGACTTCGAAGTGGAACCAAAAATAACAACACTTCTTAAGACATCTCTCTAGATCATCCTGATGCTTTCGGTTTGTCGATACATGCTTCGGTTCTGAAGAAGAAGTTTGTCAAAGGAGGGTACCCCCCGTGACCTACTTTTGGCTGTGGTGGCGCCACCTGTTGACAGATCCGGACGAAAAACAACAACACTTGTAGGGGACCATGAGTACTTCATACCTACCAATTTTCATCAAAATCCCTTCAGCCGTTCTTGGGAAGAAGTTTAAAATGTGAAAAGTTTACGACGACGACGGACGACGACGGACGACGACGACGACGACGACGGACGACGGACGCAACACTATGACAATAGCTCACTTGAGCCTATTGCTCAGGTGAGCTAAAAAGCGAACTACCGATATGGGAGTGAGGCCAGGTGCCCAGAAAGAGTAAGCATCTCCTGCTTGCATGCAACACCCGCCGCTTCAAAACTGTCACATCCGGTTACTTCCATTTCGGAAGACATAGTGTACAATTGAGAATTCGAATGCTATAGCTTGCATTCTATGTGTGACAGTTATGATTCTTGTGATACGTAAATTGTAAGAAGTTTGGCTCTTCTTTAGAGCGCCACTTACAATGAATTCTGTACTTGCACTAGACTCTGGAAATAGGTCATTAGATAGCGTTGCCTGGTGGTAAGTTATTGTCTCTATGTGTTTCTTCGATTATCCTTTTTCTAGCGAGAATTAAAGATATAACTATTGGTATTACATTTACAGATAGTATGGATGCTGAAAATGTAGCATACTGCAGAGGCTGAAAGAAAATATAGCACCATGTGTATTAAAGAATAGGTTACTAGTTTAAAGTGAAATATTTAATGAGAAGTAAAAACCTATGATTTACATTTATACGACCAGTCTAAAGTATAAGTATCAGATCGAAAATTAAATACGAACGTTTTTATAATAAAGATGGAGGCACTACACTATTATTTCTCTCTTAAAATTTGATTCGTTTTAGATGAACGTGCTATTGCTGAGGATCCATTATCCTAACATGTTTGTTTAAAAATATCCGTCAAGAAACTTGCACTCTTGTAGAACATTTGGACACGTCCTCTTCCAGGATGATCAAAAATAAACATCAAAGAAGTACCAAACAATAATTCAGTCTCAAAGTCGAGAAGGCAAGGCAAAATCGTGAGAATTCCCATCGAAACGGTTGCGAACCCCGGAATGAACAACATTCCGAAGTGAGACCAGGTGCCCGTGGAGAGTCAGCGTATCCTTATTGCATGCAACACCCGTCGCAACAGCTCCATGGAAACCTGTCAAATTCGGTGATTGTCTCGAAGTACACTTTGATGTACAGATAAGGTAAGTATGTCTTGTTTGGTGATAAAGGCAGCAATTCAATCACAATGTAGAATGTCACTGACCATTCTGGTAAGGGGGATATGATATGCTTTTATATTACCCCGTAGCGACCGAAGAACTACCGCAATGAAATTCTGGATTGCGATTAAATGGCTGTCATCACCACCAAACAAAGCATATTAACCTTATATATACATCAATATGCACATCGAGACTATCAACGATTAGACAAATGTTTATGCATTTGTTGCGACGGGTGTTGCATGCAATCAGGAGACGTTGAATCTCCCCAGGCACCTGATCTCAGTTCTGAATTTTATTCCTTCCGAAGTTCACAACCGTTCAAATGGAAATTCTAATGATTTTGCATTGCTTTTTCAACTTTGAGACTAAAGAATTGATAGGTACTTCTTTGATGTTTATATTTATAAACTCTCTACTCTATATTTATATGTAAATATCTATATTTACGAACATATGATCATTTTACGAATTATTGGCAACACAGTTTATCCACTTAGTAAAATACTACTCAAACCTTCTTTTCTTTAAAAACATTCCATTCACCATGCCTCATACAGGAAAACCTACTAATCGCATGTACGTATGAGCTGTATGATCGGAGATGTTTTGCATTTGATGAAAGCTAGATTTCAAACTGTAAAACTCATCTTTTCTAAAACGAAGGGATATATCTCCCTTATAGCAAAGCTGGGGTTTCGGCATAATTTGTTCGGTCATTTTTCAGAATTAAGCTGCTTGTGTCTACCCTCCAACGATTTGTGGTCATACTTTTCACTTAAATACGAAAATTTTGTGCCGCTCATTTTTGTCAAGAGGAATTCAAATGTGTCTGTTGAAGATGACGTCAAGAAAATTCACTTCTTTATTCAATCATTTGACATTAAGTACTACTGACGAGGATTCAATAACCGAAACACGTATCCAGTTCAACATGTTCAATAAAATTGATACATTTGTACTATGGAACATCTATTTTGATATTGATGATTTCTTAAAATTGTCTGTATGAAAATATAAACTAAAGTAATTCATTGTATAATAGAAACATTTTATATAACAATTGAATCCTCTTCGTTGTAACGTATAGAAAGGTTTAGTCCTGGTAAGGTACTATGCGTACGTAATCCACGATTACCACACCATCTGTTACTAACGTGGCTGATGGCCGTCCTAAATCGGCACCGATTGCCCATGGATCTCGTTGGTTTATGTGTTGCCTTTTATGTTCGATGTTTGATGTCTCGTTTGCTATTCCTTGTCTCTTGCTGTGTGTGTCTTCTCTGTGTTTTCACTTGGGGTGTTTGGTGTGTTGCTGTTGGTGCTACAGCCGAGTCTTGTTGGAAATCCCCTCTTTCTTCGGTATAAATTATGTATTTTCTAAAAAGTAATTATGCCCAGTGTAAAGATAAAAGCCTCCCATGTTTTGAAAAGTAAGGGTAAATACTCTATAAGAACTTCGGTATTTTATATTTGTTTTATATTTTATTAAGAAAATAAGATTATCAATGATTCACAATCTATTGTTCTTTTTTCCCAGCCCAAAAATTATGTATTGCGCTGTGGGTATTTGTTACCTTTCAGAAAAATGGTTTGTAGTATCTAACCAGGCATTTTTAATGTAAATCACATGCCTGAAATGATGAATTCAAACCAGATATGGCAAGATTTGTGCATGTACAAATTTGAACAAAAGGCTAACCCTAGATGCGTGTTTCTTCGTTTTATTGTTCTCGTGTATTTTTGTAAATGATCTTATGATGTAAAATTGTCGAGTTATGAATTTGAACGATTAAAATTATAAAATATAATTGAAAACGAATGAAGTTGAATTATTCATAGCACAGTTAAACATTTCTATAATAGATTTTGTCATTTGAAATGTTCAAAGTCGTTGATTGACATCAAACGCTGGCGAAAATTTAAAGACAAATATTTAGCAATATTTGTCATAACTTATGTATTGTTACGGGTATGCAACGCACAGACAGTGCTTTTATCGTTCATGTTATGCGCATAATCGCGTTTCATACAATGAATACAATTGCTGTATGTACATGTATATTCATTGTGACAAGACCTTTCCATGGATAGCAAAATTTTTGACCTTCTGACATTGAACTTGAAGTTTGACCTACTTTTGAAAAACGTAAACATCGTCCATAACTTTTAAATGGTGACTGATATGGCATTCATATGTCACATGTGTATTCGTTGTGAGAAGACCTTTCCATGGATACCAAAATGATTAACATTGTGGCCTTGACCTTGGAGTCTAACATACTTTCGAATAACTTTAACTTCGTCCATAACTTTTAAATGGTGAGTGATAGGGCATTCATATTTCATAAGTGTATTCCTTTGACAAGACCTTTACATGTATACCAACACTTTTGACATGTGACCTTGGACTTTGACCTACTTTCGATCATTTTAATTTTAGCCATAACTTTCGAATGTTAATTGGGCTTTCATGTTTCATATATGAATTTCTTTTGGCAATACCTTTCAATGGATAACAAATTTGACCTTGTGACCTTGACCTCAAAATGTGATCTACTTGTCAGTTGTTTAATCGAAAAATATGCCAACGGGGCATTCGTGTTCCACGATCATGTTTTTTAACCTAGTTACAATAGTGACGTTAAGATTTAGGTCACTGCGGGTTCAGGTTTTATGTTGAAAAAGCCGTCGTGGTATGTTTCTTTAGATTTTATGCATTGTTACGTCACGATCTTATATTCATGCAAAAGAAAGTGCGTTACTTCCAATAGTTCACCTCGGGGAAATACATTGGCTGTGCATATATATTAAATTGAAGCGCAATAATCTATATTTAGCATTTCGTCTCGTAAGAATTCATTTGATTACAAGAAGATACAATAAGATGCAAAAGGTTCTCAAAGAAGATAATAAACATCCATTCACATGACGTTCACGAAAATGGTGTTATTTATGCATGTTTCTATACATGTGTATTTCATAATACCAACACATAAAATACTAAGTCGCTAAACTCCATACGGCGGATTCGTCTAGCATACAAAGCAGACCGCTCATACTGCAACGCCAAGGCGACAACCCTTAAAAGAGTTGTTCCTATGACGTCCATTTTATACAATCAAATTCAAATAAAATACTAAGGTTTGGAGTTTGAAAAAAAAATTCAAATATAACTAGTCTATTAACAGTGGGGTTTTTGTCATATTTCACCATGATCCGCATTTTAAAAAAAGGAATAAGGAGTATACCGTATGACCAGAAATTTTCGCAAGATACTAATTTTCGCTATATTCGCGAGTTATTTGGAATCGCGAAAATCATTCTCGCGAAAAAAATGTGTTTAGCAAGGAATAACATAAATTGACAGTGTAAGATAAGATTCATCTTGTTCCTATTGTACATGTGCCATCCTTCGTTTACATAAAGAGAAGTTCTATAAATTGAGTGTATTCCTATGATAGCACAAAATAGAACTTCAATAAAGAAATGTTCACAACAGTAACATCATATGTTCTTATTAATTTGTAATATAGAAATCGCGGAAAATATAAATACACTCTATTTAACCATAAAATCGCGAAACATATTACTCCAGAAAATTCCTGGAAACAATATTCCACTCATGTCAACTTTACAGTAACCACAGCGGAACATGCACTAACTTAACTATAACAAAGGAAAACATTTAAAATTATACACAAAATAAGACAGCCGCAGGTAATTTAAAAATCAAAGAGTAAAAACACCTAAAACCTGTCGTCAATTTACAATGGAAACATGACATTAACATGAATGGCAATAGCTTAAGTCAAATGACATCAATAACTTACACTGCTTGAAGTTGATGATTTCTCATATACGTTTAAAATGGTAATACATGTAGATGGTCGAACAAACATAAAACAAACAGGAAAAATACATACAAAGATATTTAGAATAAAATAATATGTTTAACAATAGGTGTCTTTTGATCATTAACACAATATATCAAATATTCGAAGAAATTGTTTTCTCAATTGCAATATATGAATAGGAACAAAGTATGTAGATGCATCAATCCGCATTGATATTTTTCCTATACTCTTTCAATGCCACTTTTATTCAGTAATTATTTTCATTATATAGGCAGGGGCGTGTAATTTCTGATGAAGTTCTATTTTTCAATGATGAAATGTGTAAAAAAGAAACATGTTAATACATGCAGAATTCGCTTTTATTCGTACATATGCTGTAAGAGGATCAACGATAAATATCAGTACCTAGTGACTAATCTGTAATTACATATACTATTTTTGGGAGAATCACATTGTTTCTTAACAATGAATATGAGAAAATCTTCAAGGCTCCTCTTGTATTTGTTGCTGATCAGTTTTAAGTAACTCTGAAATACAAGAGAGAGATTTCTTAATGTGTATGAAAGCAGAAAATGAATTGAAGAAAGGAAGGGATCTCCAACAAGACTCGGCGGTTGCAGCACCCACAGCAACATACCAAACACCACATGACGCATCGTTTGAAAATTAGAAGATAATGTAAGAAAACGTTTTTCTCTCTTCGTATCATTTTTTAATTTCGGCTTCAAACTAATGCTGTTTATACAAAATTCAATATACGAAAAGAAAACTAACATTATTATTGAAGCAAAATCATATGACAGAATACTACAGACGTTTCATATTTCATTTGGTGCGATAGTAGAAAGGGGAAAATAATATGTACATATTCTCTATGCATTTTTTAGTTCAATATATAAATTATCAAAACCCATTAGGCATAATACATTTGAGTTTCTCTGAATGTGTAAAAATGTTTCATAATTCAGAATGAATAAAATGTAAAATAAAGACCAAACAACCCAAAGCGTATCATCCCCTCGCACGGCCTCAATATCAATGTACATGTACTTCCATACAAATTGGAAGCGGTCTTTGACCAATACTAATGTCTAAAAAAACCTTTGTATTTGTTAAAGATCCAATCAAAATTATCCCTCATGGCCAAATACAAGGATTTTTAATGTTTTCTATCTTTGATCTTGACCTTTGACCTATGAGCTCCACAATTAATAGAGTTTCTTCATCATGTTATCAGCAATTAAATTAAACATTTCCAAACTGTGACCAAACTTATGACCTTGAACATCAATAAGGTTCTTTCCCTTGTATTACGCGATAAGTTTATGAATTCCGGTAAAGAGCAAACCATAACTGTGCCTTCTAGGTGTATGCAATAAATGTTATCGTTTCCAATGTGTGATCCAGACGATTAACCTATGACCTTTTAAACAAACTGATTCTTTCTCATGTCATGACACATAAGTAATAAGGTGTTTGGTAAAGATACATTAAAACTGCACCCTCTCGGCTGTATAAGAGATTATAAACATTTCCATTCTGAGACCCTGAGCTTTGGCCTATGACCTTGAAAATTAGTCGGATTTTTTCTCTGGCCATACGCAATTAGTGTATGAAGTGTAAGGAAAATCCGGTATTGTATTTCTGAAGATTATGAAATAGATACTTAACATGATGCTCCTCACTGACAGGGTCCTGTCCATGGTTGACATCTACGATGATAAATCATGACCTTCCAGTAGCGTTACTGTAACACCCCCCCCCCCCCCTTCCTGCTACCATCCCTCTACCCCGGCCCTTTGACTTGACCAATAGTGCCCTTATTTACAGACCTGTTAACCATCCTGACATGTACAGGTCATGACTGGTCAGTATAAGGTTCAGATATGGATCGGACCCGATGACGTCATTGTGTCACACGTACACCACAGAGGAAGTGTGGCGCTGTGTATAAGGAATTTGTCCAAGAACCCTCAGAAATACATTAGGGGTGGGGGCTCGGAGGGGAAGGAGATGGAATTAAGCAGTAAAGTTACTTAAAGTAATGTCTGGTCCGTTGAGGGTCAACTTTGGACCGGACCCTATATTGTAATAAGCACCTCGCTGTCGGTGAGGAGTACCATGTAAGTTATTGTTCCAGAACCCTCAGAAATACACTACTAGATAAAAGAAATGCGCCCTCTAGGCTTAATACAAAATAGTGACGCACTAACGACTGCAGTTACTTACACGCGAACGACGGTTTTATGTATATCCCTGCAAATATGTTGCGAGGGAATAATAAGTAACTACTACAAAATGAAAATATGTACGTTAAACATACCTTGATCAGGCAAATAGATTCGATCATGCTTAAACCTAATAACACTGGTGTTATTGTCCATTACATCTGCATTTTGTGCATTTCGTTTCGAGTAATAACGGAACATTAGATATACTAAAACAGATAAAAGTACTAAGGCGGCAAGAGCTCCAGTTGGAGATAATATAACTAAGAGTTATGTTTCTCCCTTTGTTGTCTCCCTGTTTGTCAACCTCCGAGAGTCCAGATAAATCTACAACAAAATAACAATCAGCTATATAGAGATCACGGGTAGGTATGGACTCTTTTCAGTATAATACATTATCATTACAACATGGAATACATAATTTGATTAAGAACTTTTTAAGGAAGCGAATATGCATAATCACTTGCATGTATTTGAGTTAAACCTTATAATTTTTACAGCAGTGTCTAGCACGAGAGCCGTTTGTAATGTTGATTCACAACTCATGTTATTGATTGTGAGTGTGTTTTATTGAGTGAGTTTACTGAAGAAGGGAGGGGATCTCCAACAAGGCCCCGTTGCAGCACCAACACGAAACACCAAAACACCCGATGCGAAAACACAAAGGCGAGCATACTAAGAGACGAAAAATAGACATACGACATATAAACCTCAAACACAGAAGACTACACATAAACCAACGGGACTATATTGAGTGCGTTGAGTGTGTTATTTTGTATTCTAGATTTCGACACTATTCAGTTCCATTTCATGTATTGCTCTTCTTGTTTCGATGTGTTTGTAGATATACAATATCTGATGTAGGAGGTATTTATGTCTCGTTTTCTAGTACTATTGATTGCATTTTTTATGTTTTTAAGTTCCACAGCAAAGCAAATATTTACCGATCAATGACATCGAATGTTTGTAAATTAAGGAAACCTATATCTATTAATAAAAATCAGAGGTGGAATAAAAAGGTAGATCCAGGTACATAGGTAGAGGAAAATGGACAATGCTGTATGCCTTATACTATTCAAAATGTGTCCAACTGATATATTATAGCTACGATACAGTATAAATTGAAATCAAAATCTTTCCTTGTACGGGAAGTTATCCATCCTTGCAATGGTTCTTCATAAATATATATTCATTTTTGGAGAAGAACGTCGAAAACTCTTAACAGCGAATGATTCACCAGGTCATAGCAGTAACTTGTTAACACATTTCAATTATGAACGTTTGACTCAAACAAAAAAGATTTTGTCGATGTACTTACATTGTATATGGGAAGTACAAAATGCTAGTAACATCAAATAAAAATCTTTGTCTCAAACAAAATCATTTATGTCTTAAAGTTTTTACTTTTTAGTGTCTTCTTTTACCTGTTTCACAATGCTTTCCTGTAAAGTCTTTAATACAGGTACAACTGTAGCCATCGATTTCATCAACAGCATTGAGCACCTATTTGCACATGAATGATTTTTACATTCGTCTATGTCTGTAAAGATATATCAATGTTGATATGTACATCTGCATAGCATACCTAGGTTTGAATAACACGATGCTTTCCTGAAATTGAATTTCACCTCCATGGACAGAGCAATAGGTGTATCACAAGAGAAATCGTTTTCAAGAATTTCATTGGTTTATCACGAGGGACTGTTAGAAAATAAAGTCGCGTTATGATTTCCGCATGTTTCGCCACATGTTAAGGAAATATCAAATAGTATTATGACATATGCATAATAGAGGTTCTCCATTAAAAAAGCTTTCAAGGTCATGTGATGAACGCAACATATCAATACTCTTATTGCTTTGCTTTTCAAAGAGAAATAGTGTCCTTCTGGAAGCTAAACACTTTTCATACCAAAAACAACACTATGAGAACAGTATCCTCACAATCGACCCAGAACATTTGAAGAGAAATGTAAATATCAAGGGAAAAAAATTATGAATCGCAAGCGATATAAGTCCCCTACCGGCATTAATCCATGTCCTTCAACTCTGCCTTGACCTGTACTTACACCAAAAGATGAATCCATCATCAAAATTAAGTTCAATATGTGTATTAGAAAAAGGTCTGGAAAACAGGAAAGTTTAATGAAATTTGCTATAAGACCATACCTTTTGTAAGAACAAATAAATCAAACCCAACTTCAACTTATTCTTTATCAGACTATAATGTATCTACATACCGAAAATCAGCTCAATTTCTTCAAGAACAGGCATGTAAAGATTGGAAACTGAGAGGTTCATGAAATTTGCTAAGTGCAGGGGCCATAGCTCCTGTAGAAATGGGTCAATAAAATTGAAACATGAACTTGATATGTATCACACTAAGATATATTCACACACCAAAAATGATTTCAACATCTGCAATACCATGGAGGAAAAGTCCGGAAAACTGAGGATTTCATTAAAGTTGCTAAGTCCAGGGGCCATAACTCTTGTAGATATAGGTCAATCGGAATCAAACTCGAACTTGATCTGTATCACATTGAGATAAACTCACATACCAAAAAATGAGATCAATATCTGCAACGACAGCAAAAAAAAGTCTGGAAAACTGAGAATTTCATGAAATTTGCTAAGTCCTGGGGCCATAACTCTTGTAAAAATAAGTCAATCGGAACCAAACTCGAACTTGATCTGTATAACACTAAGATGTAATAACATATAAAAAATTATTTCAATATCTACAACGACAGCTGAGAAAAGTCCGGAAAACTGAGAATTTCATGAAAGTTGCTAAGTCCAGGGGCCATAACTGTTGTAAAAGTAAGTCATTCGGAACGAAACTCAAACTTGATCTGTATCACATCAAGATAAACTCACATACCAAAAATGAGATCAATATCTGTAACGACAGCGAAAAAAAGTCTGGAAAACTAAAGTGTGACAGACAGACAGACGGACAAGACAAACGGGTTGGAAACTATAAGTACCCTCCGGCGAGCCGGTAGGGGACTAATAAAATAGTATAGCCATGAATTTCATTTCTTTTTCTCCTAAAAAATTCAACCCTTGGACCATCCCTTTTTTGCATGTTCTAGTACATGTATACCCTGAAGTCTTTAAACGTTTATTTGTCTGGAAATGATTCACAATCTCTTGTTCGTTTGCGACAGTATTCAGTATATGAACAATATATCTGTTTTAGATGGCACATTTGTGCTAAGACAATCACAGGACTCTGAAATTGCTCGTTTTATTTATGTGTAGAAGAAACCATCTTCATGGATCCTGTATCGTACAAAAGCTGAGCAGTATATACTCGAAAAATAGTGTGGCCTGAGCGCTGCTCGAGCTGGAGACCTTCCACATGCTATCCGGCATGCTTACCTCTACGCCACCGGGTTAGTTGCCATCTAAGTCGGTTAGTAGGTAACATAAAGTTTCTACATAATAATATAAATTAGAAAGGGCTTACATTGTATGCTTATACTGCCTTCAACAACCAAAGCATAATAACGAATAACGAGAAATACTTTAACTCGTTGTGCTTCCATTATTCTATATTAGGGTGAGGGTGGGGAATTTCCATACTTAAGGAATATATAACCATAAATCGAGGGAAAATCCATGAATACCTGTTTCGCAGGTTTTGCCTGAATAACCTTGAGGACAGTTACACCTGTGCTCAGCTATGAGATCAACACATGAACCTCCATTCAAACATGGTGAACTGGCGCATTCATTAAAGCCTACAATGACAATTTAGAACATAACCATGACATACATAATATCAGTTATTGTGCAAAGTAGTATGTACACTCTTTGCATTCTTAGAGATGAGGAAATCATGATATGATCTGACTCAATGATGTTATTATTTGCTTTTCATTAATTATAATAGTGCTATTATGTGAATAACGACGGGTGTTGCATGCAATCAGGAGACGCTGACTCTCCCCGGACACCTGGTCTCACTTCGGAATGCTATTCATTCCGGGTTTCGCAACCGTACCTATGGATCGTGTGAAGCTCGTAAAAAAGTTCCAAGCGAGGGTTTTGACAGGAGGTGATTTAATATTTTCCCCTGACATGGTCGCCATGGCACTTTCTATATAGACTTAACCTCAGACAGCTCCTGAATTGTAGATTATTGTTTTCAATTTCGTGCGTAAACATCGACGGCGGGTGCGGCTAGCCAAACACGGGATGCTTACTCCTCCTGGGCACCTGTTCCCAACTGTAGCTTGCTAGGGGTCCCTCGTTGCTCAATTTTGTGTTCTATAGTCAGTGTTGTTGCGGTTTTCGTCAGGATCTTCTTTAACTCTATGGAAATTCGAATGATTTTGCATTGCCTTCTCGACTTTGAGACTGAATAACTAATAGGTACCTGCATTAATGCTGACTTCCCCAAGAAAGTACGAAAATATACATTTTGTGCCTGTGTCATATAGTAAAGCTTCCCCATAGAGATCCCCCCTCCGGCAGGTTTTCTATAATAGAGAAGCTTCCCCCTAGGGGGAAGTTTTTCTATATAGAGAACCTTCCCCCTTTGGTACCATAGAAAACCTTCCTCCATACCGTTCTTGGTTTCAGTTTCACTTGTTTTAGAGAACCAGAGTCAAACTACATGGGACAGAAGGGGGGGGGGGGTATTTCTGTTATAGAACATACCACCCGAAATCTAGAAAATGTCCGATTCAAAACGTTAGATTTGAATAGCCAATCATGTGTTATTGATTTATAGTCCTTCTTCAAGGGAAATTATTTTGAAAATAGATAACTGTTCCGCTGTTTTACATGTCGTTTGCTTGAACTGCAGATATAATTATGCTGGTCATCGCGGGGAGATCAATTTTATGCGAATTCTGACAAAAACTAAAGAAGATACCTTTATATCACAGAATCCATCAATTCAACGAAATGTACTTGATGTGCCGTTTGAAAGAAATGGGCGGGATCTCCAACAAGACTCGGTAGAAGCACCTATCCCTTTGCGAAAACAGAGTAGACAAGTACAAAAAGAGACGCAAAAGGGAAAAGTTAATACAAAATACGACATCGAAATAATAAGCACAAAACGCCAGACAAAAATGAACTGGATAAATGGGCAACCGGTGCCTAATAAGGATGGCCATCTGTCACGTTAGCATATTTACAATGTTCTTGTTTAAAAAAGATAAAATACTTCGGAGCATTGTCGCGCGTAAATAAGCAAAACGCATGAGGTCGAATAAATAAATTTTATTTTATTTGTATATCTATTTTGTATATGGGTGAATGTGTTTTAATTAATTGGACATTTGAACTAATACGGTTTTTCTATCTTATACTCTTAAGATATTAGTCACAGGAAAAATATTCAAAATCATTTGATGTTTCCATTTCATACTGAACTCCAAGGATCAGGATAAAATCATATCAAGAGAAAAAAAATAAAGTCGAATTTTATTTTTCGTTTTTTGTTTCATATGTTTAGTTATTATCCCTCAAATTTTAAAGAATAATCAAAAACTTTTTAAATTCTTTTTCCAAAAAGCACTATCTTTAAATTTCCAAGGATCTATCACGGCAGAAAGTCAAAAACCAAGGACGATATCAAATATCCGACGTATCGCTTTCCGGATTTCGGGGGAAGGTTTTCTATCATGGTAGAATGTTTTCTATATAGAGAACCTCCCCCCTGGGGGATGATTTTCTATATAGAAAACCTTCCGTGGGTGATGATTCTCTATATAGAAAACATTCCGGGGGGGGGAAGGTTCTCTATATAGATAAAAGAGTCTCTATGGGGGAAGGTTCTCTATACGATACCTGCATAAACCGATTTTTTTTACTTTGAAAGTTCAAATTGCTAGAATGGTATATTATCAAGGAAATTTTTTATTCTAAATCTCTAATATGACACAATTATATCACAGCAGGGAATCTTTGAATACCCAATTGCAAAGGGCTTTTTAATTGTCAATAATGAAATATATGTTCTATAGTATCAATTTTTTGTACTAGACACGTGTTTCGGATATTGATTCCTCGACAGTAGTACTTCATATCACACAGTTTCAATAAAGCCAAAGTGAATTTTCCTGGCACCATCTACAATACAGACTTTTTATTTCCTCTTGCCAAAATGAGCGGCTCAAAATTTTGTGTAGGGTTTATTCAGAAACGTATTTAAGTGGAAAAATATGACCAAATCTCATTGGAGGGTAGGCGCAAGGAGCTTAATTCTAAGCATAAACTAATGTTAAAGGAAACTGGGAATAATTATAAAAGGTATAACAAGAGATTGCACATGGACACCTTTGTCCGGTCAATATTCCATTTCATTAAGATTTCAGACATTAAAATTATATAGAGACAATATGCAGTATTAATTAAGCATCATGTGCCCGTCATGCTTCGACATTCCTGACTGAATATTTTTTCAATAGGTGATAAATATTTCTTAAGGCAAAGTATCCCTCAGGTCAGAATTGCTGGTAATTTTTTGTCTGGATACCCTATTTTCTCTGCAGAATATTGTTCAGATTATCAAACTAATATGACTTTGGGAAAATAAACTTTTATAGTTACATTTTATCATCTCTTAAAAGGAATTTTAATTTTTCCCCATAGGGTCCAATGATAAAGTTCAAACAGCTTAAGTTCATGATATAATCATGAAACCACGAATTATATTTTGTTTGTATACCAGATTTAACATAAGCTTTGCATATATGGAAATGAAAATATTGTAAAAGTTGTTATATAGGAAATAACAGCATCTGAGACCTGAGGGATGCTCTACCTAAAGATGAAGAATTGAAAACTTCAAAATTTGACCTGTCTGACAGTCCTGTCCTTTGAATCCTTGGGTACAATCACACTTGTATTTAGAAACTTGGTCAACACAGATCCCTCCATTCAAACATGGCAAGCTATCACATTCATTAACATCTACAAGGAATGCTTATATAAGTATAGTTTATGTATCCTAAATTTCAATATCAAGTACACATTTTCCCCGAAATCCTCCACTTTCCCACAAAAATGATCATATTAGCATTATGATTTGCCAAAGAAAAGATACAAGAGAATAATTTTAGTGTAAATATAACTTGTGTTTTAAACAGAAAATTTATAATTCAATTCATAATCTAAATGGAAACACTGAAAAAAAGACAAAAATGAAAAAATTAAGTAACACTTTAAGGTACCACAGACACAGACCATACATAAATAGATTATTTTGAATTTGATTTATTCAAATAATTTATATCTTGGATTCACAATCTGATATAATCTTCATTTCACTGACATCGCCGAAATGAGTTTTCGATTGAGTTATTCTTTAACCTTTTTAAAATGTTTATAGGTGTATCTGTATGACAAATATGGATAATGACCATATCCCTGTCTACAGTACAAAATCGATAATTCAGAAAATCAGAAACCGAAGGCATACAAAATCAGGATAAAACAGGAACCAAAGCAAACAAAAACAAAAACCTCCACCATATGAAAAGAAGTGAACTCCCGATATGAGAGTGAGACCAGGTGCCCAGGAAGAGTAAGCATCTCCTGCTTGCATGCAACACCCGTCGCTTCAATTCGGTAGAACTGTCACATCGGGTTACTTCCATTTTGGAAGATATAGAGTACAATCTTTGGTTGGATGGTTCAAATGGTCCATGACAGAATATCATCCACCATTCTGGAGAGTGGGACATCATAGTGTATGACAAGTTCCCCATATCGACCGTAGAACTTCCTCAGTGACGATGTTATTCGGTCACAAACATATCCCTGACTGAGAAGCTTATCTGAAAGACGCCTAGCTCTCAGAACAAAATCCGTATATTTGGTACTTGCTCTGGCATAGCGTATCAACTGAGATATGAACACGCCATAAGCAGGCGATGAAGGGATGTTGCTACTCAGAAAAGGAAAGTTCGTAATACTGAAATTGAAGTCGTCACGTTTGTCATAGAGTGAGGTGTTCATGTGACCATCAGTGTCGTAGGACAACATTATGTCCAAATAGGATGCTGAATTATTTGTCTCTGTAGTTTCTTTGACTTCAAGCTCCGAAGGATAGATATTGCTCAGGTAATCCGCGAATTTTGGATTATTGATGGACAACACATCGTCTATGTATCTGTAAGTGAAGTTGAAGTCAGAAGCTAAGTATCTTTTCCCTTCAGAGACCAAAGATTGAATGAATTCAGCTTCGTACGAGTAAAGGAAAATGTCGGCAAGGAGTGGGGCACAATTGGTCCCCATTGGAATTCCGACAATTTGCTGGAAGACCTTTCCTCCAAACACCACAAAAATGTTGTCGATCAGAAAGTTTAACATCTGAATAATGTCTGTTTCAGTGTACTTATTTTCAGAATCTGACTTTTCTTTTACAAAGTAGGTTTTGTCATAGTTAACAACAATAAATTTGTATTTGCGATTACCGTTCTTACTTGTAAACGCATTACTTATAATTTTTGCGAGTCTTTCTTTCAATTTAGAATGCGGAATTGAAGTGTAAAGTGTCGAAAAATCAAAGGCTTTGATCGAATGGACTCTACTAAAATGAGTGGATTTCAGATGTTCTAAAAGTTCCTTCGAATTCTTTAAAATCCACATCTGGTTGATACCACTGCGAGAATATACTGTCGAACAATATTTTTGTAGCCCAGATTTGATTTCAGATAAAACTTTGGTGAGTAAGATCGATACAGATTTGGTAGAACATTTTGAGGAACCAGCGATGAAACGTTGTTTGTACGGATTCTTATGCATTTTAGGTATGCAGTATAAGTATGGTAAATCTAAATCTAAATTGGTAGTGTCGAAGCCAAAGGAAGCAAGAGCTGATTTGTGGTTATCTATTATTTCAGAGGCAAAAGGTTTGTTGGGGTGTAAGTGGGATTTCCAGGTGTCGAATTTAAACCCAACTCTTTAACTAGACTGTCGAAATAGTACTTTTTGCAAGTAAATGTGTAATTATTTGAGGCTTTGTCCGCTGGTGTGATGACATAATGTTCTTGGAGGTAGGTAAGTTCTGTGATAACATCAGGGTCTTTAAATATAGACACGAATCTGGTGTTCACAGTTGATTTTAATCGGTTAATTCTAGATAAAAGTAACTCTCTGATTGATTTTATCCATTCGGAAAGGGTGTCGAGCTGTACATCCTCTTTCTTTGCCCAACGTCTTGCATATTCCTCACAAGAGTCCATGATAATTTTGACATTTTGGTTCCATGTAAAGGACATACTTTCTCTGTATTTGGGACCCTTTTTAAACAATTCTCTCAACTTGTCGTTCTTGACTATACTAAGGTCACCAGTAATAACGTGTCCACAAGGAGAGTAGTTGAAATCCGATGAAGAACATTCGCAGGGAAGTGGATGTAGTGAGGGATTACTTAAATCAATACACTGCAGGAATCGTTTGTAATTGTAAATTTTAGATGCAACCGTTGGTGTGTAGCTATACCCATTAGTGTTGAGGACGTGTTAGCGTTTTGATCTTACAAGCACTAATAAGGACATTGTCATTTTACGAAATAAGTTTTTACATTGGTTATTTAACATCGTTATCAAATTATTTCAAATGATTGAAAATGATATATAATACGAATAATACCTGTCTCACAATTCAGACCCGTATATCCTAAAACGCAATTACAGCTGTATCCGTTGATTTGGTCAATACATGACCCTCCATTCAAACATGGTACAATACTGCATTCATTAATGTCTGAAGAAAAAGAAACGGAAAATGATTGTATCTGATGGTAAAATCGTCTAGTAATATGGGGTGGGGTTGTTAGCTACGTATATTATAGTGAAAGGTTGAAAAATTGATAATCGGTAGGTGTGTTCAAAAATAAATAAACAGAATGAATTTCAAATATTAAGAATTTTAACTACTAGGTTGGTATATCCACTGGAGGCGTTAGTCTCTATACGAAAGCGATACGTGCATGTGGTCTTGCAGTGTGCGCCACTTTTCTTCGTTACTAAATTTGATAAATTATTCTAAATATAAGATGGTTTTTGCTGAGCTGAATGCTTGGCACAAATTCTAGGTAATATCTAGAATTTAACTCTTAATTTATTCATAATTCGTCTTCTATTTAAGTACCGAACATTACTGATGACACATTACTTGTTGGTGCGATCGTATGCTGCACTTACATAATCAACACAGAATGTATATTTCATTATTGACAAGTTGTACTCAAACTATGCAGCCATTTCATCAACACCATAAAAATGGTTACAGTAATATTTATGTTAAGGTCGCACATATCAGACTCGTGCTTGATATTCAAAATGTTGTAAACAATTTTAATCTTAACGTTAAAAATCAAAATTTGAATCATGAAAATACATTTGAAATTGTTCAATGACTTTTTGAACTTACCTATATCACAGGTTGTCCCGGCATATCCAGATGCGCAATCACATCTGTAACTGTTAACAAGGTCTATACAAGATCCTCCATTCACACATGGTCCACTTCCACATTCATCAATATCTATTAAACGGAAAGCAAAACTATTTGTCATTCAGAATAGCATTTAAAAAACTTTACAGCTAAGTAAATCTAAGAAATCTACAGTGAATTCAAAATTCTTTTGTAAATATTCACATTGAATTCCTTATCAGAAAACATTCATTAGGACAAATCCAATATTTTAGAATTTCGCTTTTCATATATTCCCTATTTGGATTTCCCCTCTGTCAGTCAGTGCATCACTGATAATATTTTTATGTTGAAATGTGCATATGGTGCACTCAATCATTATTTCGATATTGATAATTTATACATGAAGAAGAAGGGAGGGGATCTCCAACCAGACCCGGTTGCAGTACAAACAGCAAAACACCAGTACACCCGGCGCGAAACACAGAAGACGAGCACAGCGAGGAACGAAAAAGGGACATACGACATAGAAACGCTAAACACAAAATACTACACATAAACTATAAAACCAATGGGTAACCGATGCCGACTTACATGTAGGACTCCATCTGCTACGCAGGTAGCAAATGCTGTGCTATCCGTATTACGTGTGCACAATCCTCCCACTTTTCCGGTTACCCAGAGGTCTCGAAGAACGCACAAAAGAAGTGTAAAATAACATCCGCACTGTTAGATGATCATACAAACGAGGCAACAAAACGCAGGGGCCCGAGCACCACAGATGAGAATGTGAATAGATTTAAGAAGGGGGCGTACGTAATAGACTACGTGCTCTGCCGGCTGTAGCAAGCTCATGCATGATATCATCCGAGGAGTATGACTGACATTCAGAGTGGACAGGAAGTATTGACAACGAATTCGAAAATTTCAGTCATCAAAATTTCTTGAAATTTTAAAGCGTGGATCCTGTAACATCATATCCTGCTACGATTTTGGGTACATTTTTTGGACATAATAATTTTCTCACTATTTGCTATATTACATTGTTTAGATTGAGGATCACGGACGAGGGTTAAGTACCAGAAACGTGCATGTCTGGTCCATGCTGCAAATTTATCAGTTCTTAAATTATGGTTCTCTTAATTCTGATGACGTTTAACATTTGTACCACTTAGTGAGTGTCACTGCTGGTGGACTAAGTTCAAACAGCTTCGGTTGATCGTTTCATCAACACATTCGAAACTTTCAGTCATCAAAATTTCCTGAAATTTCTAAAACGTTGGTCCTGTAACATCATGTCAAACCCATTCTGCTACGTCTTTCGGTACACTTTTGAACATACCTTTCACATTATTTGGCACTATTACATTCTAAAACTTGGGTCATGTAGCATCATATCCACCCATCCTACTACGTTTTTCTGAATATTTTTGGACATAATGATTTTCACACTCTTTGGCTATAATACATTGTTAAGATTGAGAATCACTGACGAGGGTTAAGAATCGAATGTCTGGTACATGCTGCAAAGGAGTAGGTGCGGTAACCTGCCATTTCGGCCCTATTTTCAAAGTTGTTCATACATCAATAATATTCTGCTTTATAAAATGTCAAATGTATGGTGAATCCATATCAGGAAAGCCTGTTTTGATTTCACAGTCCTAAACTGAATAATACGTCGCTCGTATCGTCTAAAGGCCTGGAGCGTAGATGAATGTTGAAGATTTGTGTGTAAAATACAGTGATTTTACTTTATTTTTCGTCATTTAGGGCAAATGACGTCAGAACTTGACGTTATACATCACGCGCGTGACGTTACACGGGCTCAAAATTATGACACGGTATTTTCTGAAACATTCCACATTACAAAAAATTGATAATTCGTTTTTCAAAAGCATTTTTCGTCGAAATTATAGGGCCGATATGAGGGGTTAGCATACCTAGTCCTTTACCAGTTCTTAGATGATGCTATTAATTTTGGAGACGTTTGATAATGAACAACACAACATTAACTTGTTCCTTTATGATAACATGTACCTGTTTGACAGTTTTTACCGGTATATCCTGATGCGCACTCATATCGGTAATCGTTAACAAGGTCGACACAAGATCCTTTATTTATACATGGTCCACTATCACATTCATCGTTATGTGTAAAGCAAATACAAAATTAATCATATCTCAGAAAAATATTATAAATATTGCACTGGCTGTCTTGACGTCATCTAATGTTACCGGAACATTGAAGATTGCAATCGCTGCACACGTTATCCAGTTAACCACAACATTTGCTATTTACTTGACAGATTACCGTCCTAAGGCTGCACTGATAAGCCCTTGGCATTGTTGATTTATGTGTATTTTTTTTGTCTAGTGTTTTGCTGTCATGTTGGTTTTTCCTTTCCCTTGTGCATCTGTAGTTGTAATTGTCTAAACCGTGTTTTTACAGATTGGTGTTTTGCTTTGAGCTCTGCAACCGAGAATTGTTGGATTTGGAGGGAATCTCTTTACTTTTACTTCCATTTTGGGAGTTAACTTCCGATCATGCAGCTTTGTGCATTTTTGTCTTATTTGCCTTATCTCATATGATTCTTAACTAAAGTTGAATATCTCAGGTACCAGCTGTGTAACTGGTAAAAGAGATGTGGATCCTGACTCATTAAGGTACCCCCTACCTGACTCATTAAGGTACCCCTACCTGACTCATTAAGGTACCCCCTACCTGACTCATTAAGGTATCCCCTACCTGACTCATTAAAGCCGAGGTCAATGTTAAACGTCTTCAACTTCAATAGCATCAATTAAGGACAGATGAATTTACAGCATGGCCCAAATATGCACGTTTGGGGTACTTCCGTCTCGTGCTGTACTCGTCTTTTGTGTTTTTGCATCGGGTGTTTTGGTGTTTTACTGTTGATGCTGCAACGGAGTCTTGTTGGAGATCTCCTCCCTTCTTTTTAACCCTTGTCGGTGATCCTCAATATTAAAAATCTAATCGGGTTATTATGACATAATGACCGGACAAAGTCCTTAATCTTTATTTTGCAGAACAACTCGTAGGGCTTTATATTATTAAAATGAATTAATTACACTTTGTCTTGTGAAAGGTGTATCTAAATAAACGAATAAGAAAATTACAATTTTTCATTCTATATCGTAAATACTGAAATCAGGAAAAACACTACACTGAGTCATTATCTTCTGTCAGCGGTCATTATCAGAAAATAATGCCTCGCGCACCGGCCAATCAGAATCAACGTTACATCTTGGTCATATAATATAAACAAATATAAAAACATAGCGTAGAAGTATTTTGAAGATTACCTGTTTGACAATGATTTCCTATTAATCCTTCAACACAGTTGCATTTGAATGCATTGATCAGATCTGTACAAGATCCTCCATTCATACATGGCAGACTTGAACATTCGTTGATATCTAAAAGAAAAAGTAATTACTATTTCAGAATCTTATGTTGTGTTAGTAGAATGCATACCAAAATGATAAACTGAAATTGAAAACACGGGCTTGTGGATTTCTTGTATAAATTACGTGCTTAGAATCAAATATTTATAATAGGTGTATAAGAAGAAGATTCTTCAGAATATAATGACAACAGTGTTACGATCATAGCGTAATACATTAGCATGATACGAGAAAAATATAATATATCATGACGTTGAGACTGAGACAGGGGACTACCATCCTCCGAGTGTAAAAGATTTGCAATCCAGGCCGAATCGTTGAATTCGCAAACCTTTTGCATTAGGATGAGATTCCCCTATCTCAGTCGCAACGTCGTGACTGATTATTTTTCTCACTCATGCGCACAAATCAAAAGATGACGTGACATTACGTTGTATGACGTCATTATAAGTGTCTCGTGAAGTATGAGACAAGGAAATCTCAAACTACTCCTTATATATTTTTTTCTTTTAATTCGAGGTGTAAGAGAGTGAAAAAGAATTAATTGAGCGGGAGACTTGAAGTAAAACACAAAAATCAAAAGGAAAAGAGGGGATCGCCAACAGGAATCCGTCGCAGGACCCACAGCATACCCCCCCCGAAACGCCATAATAAAAAACAAAAAGCGTACAAACATAAAATGCAACGTCAGTCAATGAAACACAAAAGACCAACGAGACCAATTGAGTACCGCTGCGAACTATGAATTTAATTTAATTTAGAATTTAAATTCATAATCATTGGTTATATAAGATGGAAAAATGCAAATAAGCTGTATTTTTCATCGTTGAATGAATAATGATTCATCAAATGAAATATTATAATCGTAAATCCCTGTCTACAATATTTTAAGGACTATATCCTTATACTACAAAACTGTTTACGCACTGCATTGATATATATTCTGAATTTCCTATATATTCATCAAATTAGGCCCAAATTTCTAAAACTAAGGGGTATCTCCTTCATTGCATAGCTCTGTCCTTAGCTGGGTTTCGGCATAATTTTTTTTCGGTCATGTTTAGAATTAAGCTCCTTGCGCCTACACTACAACGAGTTTTTGCCATATTTTTTACTTAAATACGCTTCTGAATAAACTCTTCACAAAATTTGGAGCCGCTCATTTCGATAAGAGGAAATTAAAGTTCTGTATTGTAGATGGCGCTAGAAAAATCCACTTTGACTTTATTTAAACTGTTTGGCATGAAGTACTATACTGACGAGGATTTGAATATCCGAAACACGTGTCTAGTACAACACAAATGGTACTATAGAACATATATTTCAATATTGACAATTTCATCACCTGTCTCACAAGATTCGCCTGAATATCCTTTTAAACAGTCACATCTGTATCCATTGATTTCATCGACGCACGATCCTCCATTCAAACATGGTGAGCTAGCGCATTCGTCAATATCTAAAAGTACATAAGTAAAAGTTCTTTATTTCATTTGAAAACAATCTTTATTTTATGAAAAGAGGGTGAACATGATTTGGATTACTATAATGTAAAAGGAACACTCTGATGCAGCACCCACAGCGAAACTCCAAAACACCCAGTGTAAAAACACAGAGCAAACACCCACAGAAAGAGACACAAAATGGAACACCATCTCACACCATAGAAACATGAAACACAAAAGACTACACATTAAAAACGAGACCAATAGGCAACCGATGCCTACTTAGGACAACCATCTGCAGACGATGGAGTTATCCGGATTACGTCCGCACAACCTTCCTCTTTTCCGATTACCCAGAGGTCTCGAAGAATGCACAATTGTGCAGCAAAATAACCTCTTCACGGTAAGATGAACATACAAGCAGACAGCATGACGCATGGACCAAGAAACACACAGATGGATATATAACATTTCTTGGCGGATTAATAAAGAAAATAGAAAATAGTCAACTTAATTAGGAATGTGTTTTTCTGTCATGCAGGCACAGGACGCTCATTCCTATCGGGCACCTGGTCATGCCTACATTCGGGGGTTTTCGAATGTCTTGTTATTCGAGATTTTCACGATTATGCCATATTCCCCTTGATCTTTGACTTCTTTATTACGATCGGTCCTTCTCTGTATTCATTTTTTTCTGATAAACGTATGTTTGGTGAACCGCATTTAAAATATGCGTCCATATGACTGTTGTGTAGCAGAATTGAACATTTGGTTTTTCTTCGACTCTTGTTGTGTCTTTGATTTCAAATTATCAGTTTCAAATTTTCGACGGTCTTTATTATCATTGTTACATTAACATGATTAAATTCCCGATTTTTGAATTATTATACAAATCATGCCATTTCATTTTCAAATTCTTAAGTCACGTGATAGTGTAAAGAACAACGAGATTAATTTGGATATGGAACCATGTTATTTTCGGTAAACTTGCTATTTATATCGTTTTGCATGTTATGATCGGAAAATGATAGTCAAACGCAAAAACCAAGAAATCTATATTCAACAATCACCATTACTAATCATACAATCATACAGAAACATTAAAGCATATTGATATTTTTTAGCCACAGTACCCTTCAAATAAAATTCTAAAAAATCTTATAGATATGTTATGAATATTTCAGTAGTTTTCCATTACCTGTCTGGCAAGTGTTGCCTGTATATCCTTGTACACAGTCACATCTGTATCCATTGATTTGATCAAAACATGATCCTCCATTCAAACATGGCGAGCTAGCACATTCGTCAATATCTGAATGTATATAAGTCAAAAATTTCTTCATTAAATTTGGAACACTCTTTATTTTAAGAAATGGGGCGAACACGATTTGGATTTCAATAATGTAAAATTGTTTGTCGAATGTGTAAAGAAATTGAAAACTTAATAAGGAATTTGATATTCTTTCAACTAGCCTGAGGACGCTCACTCCTCCCGTACACTGGTCATACCCGTATTGAACATAAATTTTATTTTGATACGCTGCTGAATCGACCCTTTGCAGCAGAATTGGACATTTCGGTTTTATTACTCTTGTTGAGTCTTTGATTTCAAGATATCAGTTTCAAAGTTTCGATAGTATAAACTTCCATTGTTATATTCAAATTCCTATCTTTGAAAAAAGAAATCATGTCACGTCAATTTCTACTTCAATGGTCACGTAACAGTGTAAAGAACAACGATTTTAATTGGGATACTGAACCAAAGTTGGTATCCCTTTACATGTTATGATCGGAAAGTGAAAATCAAACGCAAAAACCAAAAAAAATTATATTCAACAATCACCATCAGTAATCATACAACCACAACCGTAAAGACACTTTAAGACAATCATGTTAATACTGCTTTGAACAAATGTCTCCTCATATAAATATCAATTTTAAAAATTCTATATGTTTTAAATATTTCAGTACTTTTATATTACCTGTCTGACAAGTGTTGCCTGAATATCCTTGTACACAGTCACATCTGTATCCATTGATTTGATCAACACACGATCCTCCATTCAAACATGGCGCGCTAGCACATTCGTCAATATCTTAAGGTAAATAAGTCAAATTCCTTTATTACATTTGAAAACTTTTTTATTTTAAGAAATGAGGCAAACACGATTTGGATAATATCGAAGGGTTCCAACTCCAGACCTTCTTGAAGAAAAATCTAAACCAATTTTCATGCACCAGATCCGTGTTTCGAATATTAAATTCTCATCAGAGATGCTTTTAGCGGAGCTCCCAAAATTATTTCTGTAGCGCCCTCTTTAATTTTTTGAATTTAGATTTGTACATTCATATTACAGAAAGTGTGCGGCTCCAAACTTCCAGTAGGGTCGATTCAGTAGTATATCCAAAATAAATTTATGTTCAAAATAGCATTGGAGGGATGGTGCTTAGATGTTAAACCCCTTTAATTTCGATGATATTTATCGGTAAAATGGCTAGTTTCCGAAATAGTAAAAAATACAAATATGATGTCACTTTGATAAAAGGCCAAAACAAAGCTTCTTTCATGTGACAGAGCTGATAAGAAGTAATTAATACACTTGACAAACATCAGGTCACGGGGAACGATTTTAACTGCTCCACAATGCAATGTGAAATAAGTGTTTATATTAATAATGTCGAAGGGTTCCAACTCTATACCTTCTTGAAGAAAATTCCAAACCAATTTTCATGCACCAGACACGTGTTTCGAATATTAAATTCTCATCAGTGATGCTTCTAGCGGAGCAACCAAAATCATTTCAGTAGCGCCCTCTTTAACTTTTTGAATTAAGATGTGTATATTTACATTACAGAGAGTGCGCGGCTCCAAACTTCCTGTAGGGTTGATTCAGTAGCATATCCAATAATTGATCCAATAATGGATTGCAATAATGTTAAATTGCTTGGCGAATTTATAAAGAAAATAGAAAGGAATTCGTTATTCTTTCATGCAGTCAGAGGGCGCTTACTCCTCCCGTACACCCGTTCCTGCCTCTATTCGGGAATTACCTATTTTCTTGTTAATGGAGATTTACACAATTATTCAATATTCCCCTCGATCTTTGACTCCTTGGTATTTCTTCTCAGGTATCATTTTCAGATAAATGCACGTCTGATGTGTTAATACTTTTTTGAACCGGTAACAGGACGATCCGGCCACTATGAAATGGGAACCGGCCCCAGACGATCCGGCCCCTAGTCACTCCGGCCACAAATACCCAAGACGATCCGGCCCCCGTTTAATCAAACACCTAAGACGATCCGGCCCCTGTGTATATTATCATTCAATTATTGTACCCCAAGACGATCCGGCCCCTGTGTATCTTATGTAAATAAACATTGTCCAAGACGATCCGGCCCCCGTTTAATCAAACACCTAAGGCGATACGGCCCTTGTGTATATTATCATTCAATTCTTGTACCCCAAGACGATCCGGCCCCTGTGTATCTTATGTAAATAAACATTGTCCCCAGACGATCCGGCCCCCGTTTAATGAAACACCTAAGACGACCCGGCCCCTGTGTATATTATCTTTCAATTCTTGTACCCCAAGACGATCCGACCTCTGTGTATCTTATGCAAATAAACATTGTTTCAGCTTGTCATACAAACAAAGTCACGTATTTTGTCTTCTGGGCTTGGGTTCAATGCATTACTTTGATAAACATGCATTTCTCTCTTTAAACTTAATTAATATGTCAAATTGGTGATTTAATGATGATATCTTTTAAAAATCATTATTTGTTGTCATCAATAGATTTACTAAAGTCATGCTTCAACTACAGTTATATGATAAATGTGAAAAACTATCATAAAGAAAACTTGATATTCCCCTAACATGTTATATCAGATTATACATGTTATATCAGGTGAAAAAAAGAAGAATTAAAAAAAAGTTAAATGTGAAAAAAAGAAACCTAAGAATGTAAATACAATATTATTCATTATATTACGGGGGTCGGATCATCTTGGGTTAAAATTAATTCATGTAAAAAGTGGCCGGATCGTCTGGGGATATACGTTTTAGCAGTATTAATTTATTTTCTGTACAAGTATATATTGGGGGTGGATCGTCTGGGGTTCTATACCGGGGCCGGATCATCTTGGGATACCTAATACATATAATGTACATGTAAATAAACAGGGGCCGGATCGTCTGGGGATAGTCATTATTACCTGCAAAGTAATTATATACAGTACAGCTTAACGGTGGCCGGAACGTCTTGGGCTATAAGAATTTAATGTATTTGTACAGGGGCCGGAACGACTTGGGGTATAACATATTCCATTTATATAATTATACAGGGGCCGGATCGACTTGGGGTATAACATATTCCATGTATATACAAATATACAGGGGCCGGATCGTCCGGGGTTTATACATTGACAGGGTCATTTGCCATGATCAATCTATGTAAACAAGTATACGGGGGCCGGATCGTCATGGGTACCTGTGGCCGGATGTGTCAGTGGCCGCATCGACTGGGGTCAGAGAGCCGTGGCCGGATTTGTTTGTGGCCGGAACGTCTAGAAATCTTTTGAACCACAGTCCCATCACAAAAATAAATTTAAATGTCTTCATTTTTTTCAAATACATTCGTAGTTTTTTCTATTACCTGTCTGACAAGTCTCGCCAAAATATCCTTGTACACAGTCACATCTGTATCCATTCATTTGATCTACGCACGATCCTCCATTCAAACATGGCGCGCTTGCACATTCATCAATATCTAAGGTAAAACAATCTTTCGTCTAAGAAATAATGCGAACATGATTTGGATTGCACTTAGTCTAATGTATAATTGCTTGGATCTAGATTAATGAGATCTCCTTCCTTTTATGTGTTGCAATCAATGTATGATGTTTTTGTACGTCTGTTTCTTTGTTTTATATGATGTTCTAGTGAATATTGTCGTGTTTGTTTTCTTTCTTTTTTTTGTGTGTGTGTTCTTTGGTTTTTTTGGGGGGGGGTTTTTTTGGGTTTTTCTTGCAAATTTGTAGTTTTGTCTGATGTTATTTATGTGTTTCTTTCTTATTGGTTTGCTTCCGTGGGTGAGTGCAGGGATGTCATGGTGGTGATCTTTCCCTTTTCTTTTAATTAGAAATTGATTAATCTTTCATGCAGTCAGGAGACGTTCACTCTTCCTGAGAACCTGGTTCTGCCTCCATTCGGAGGTTTGAGATTCTCTTGTTAATGGCGATTAACACAATTATGTCATATCCCCCTGGATCTTTGACTCCTGAAGTACCAATGGTACTACTTCCCTGGTTTCATTTTTCCTGTTTAATGTATGTCAAATATGGATAATGACCATATCCCTATATACAGCACAAAATCGATGATTCAGAAAATCACAAACCGAAAGCATACAAAATCAGGATAAAACAGGAACCAAAGCAAACAAACAAAAACCCCCACCACATCAAAAGAAGCGAACTCCCGATATGGGAGTGATACCAGGTGCCCAAGAAGAGTAAGCATCTCCTGCATCATCGGCTAGACAAATAGGGGCTGTTTACTCCTACCGGGCACCTGATCCCACCTTTAGCTTGCTAGGGGTCCGTCGATGCTCAAATGAACTGTATTTAGCTATTTACTTCCATATGGCTGATGTCTAGCAGCAGATTTGGACATTTCGGGTTTTTCGAATTCTTGTAAGGTCTTTGCGTTCAAGATATCAGTTTTAAACTGTCAAGTGTCTTTAATACCATTATTACATTCAAATCACGATCTTTGAAGAAAAATCATGCCACGCCTTCATGAAATTCAAGGGTCACACAACAGTGTAAAGAACAACGAGTTAAATTGGGATGCGGAACCAAAGTTAGTATCGATATAATTGCTTTCACAATCACTATTCAATTTATGATCGGAAATAAAAACCATCGGTAATCATTGAATCATGAAGCAACAATAAAGCATGTTTGACAGTCACAGTAAGTGTTTTAATATTTATCCTGACATGGTCGCCATCGGACATTCTATATAGACATGACCTCAGACAGTACATGTTTTTTAGATATTGTGTTCATTTTCGTGCCTGAACGTCGACGGCGGGTGCGGTTAGAAAAACAGGCGATGCTTACTCCTCCCGGGCATCGGTCCCACCTTTAGCTTGCTAGGGGTCCATCGATGCTTAATTTAGTGCTCTACTGTGAGTGCCCTTCAGATTGTCGTCAGGATCTTCTTCATCTCATTAGTACTGTGTTGAACAAACCGTCCCCTCACCAATATCAATTTAATCATCTATATGATTTTTTTAAAATACATCAGTAGTTTTCTATTACCTGTCCGACAAGTATTGCCTGAATATCCTTGTACACAGTCACATCTGTATCCATTGATTTGATCTACACACGATCCTCCATTCAAACATGGCGCGCTAGCACATTCGTCAATATCTAAAGATAAAAAAGTCATTTTTTTAAAACAATCTGTATTTCAAGAAAAAAAGTCCAAAACGCATTAACTTGGGGAATACAATAATGTAAAATGTCTTGGCAATTTTATAAACAAAATATATTTTTGTTGGAATTTGTTATTCTATCATCCAGTCAGAGGACGCTCGCTCCTCCCGGGCACCTGGTCCAGCCTCCATTCCGGGGTTTGCGATTGTCTTGTAAATGAAGATTTGCACAAGTCTGCCGGGTTCTCCTGGATCTTTGACTCATAAAGAACGATTGGTACTTCTCTCTTTCTTCATAAATGCATGTCTGAATACTGCATTTAGAAATTTCCGTCTTTATGGCTACAGTTAAGCAGCAGAATTGAACATTTAGCTTTCCTTCACCTCTTGTTGAGTCTTTGATTTCAAGAGATCGGTTTCAAATTTTCGATGGTTTTACTTTCAGGTTCAAATCCCGATCTTTGAAGATAAGACATGTGACGTCATTATCTGATCCAATGGTCACACCACAGTGTGAAGAACGACAAAGAAAATAGGAATATCAACCCAATGTTATCATCGGTATAATTGAAATTTCCTTTGCATTTAATGATCGGAAAGTACAAGTCAAACGCAAAAAACAAAACATTGACATTCAAGAATCACCATAAGTAATCATACAACCATTACGAAACTTTGAAGCATGTTGATACTGTTTTGAACCACAGCTCCGTTACAAAAATAAATTCAAACAGGGTATTCGTAATTATTTCAGTAGTTTTCTATTACCTGTTTGACAAGTGTCGCCTGAATATCCTTGTACACAGTCACATCTGTATCCATTGATTTGATCAACGCACGATCCTCCATTCAAACATGGTGCGCTAGCACATTCGTCAATATCTAAAAGTATATATGTCAAATTTCTTCATTACATTTGGAACAATCTTTATTTTAAGAAATGAGGCTAACACGATTTGGATTGCAATAATGTAAAATGACTTGGCGAATTCATAATCAAAATTTAATTTGATTAGGATTTTTTTTCATTCTGTCAGGGGACCCTCACTCCTCCCGGGCATCTGTCTTCATTCCCAATCGGGAGTTTGCAATTGCATTCGAAAATTTATGTTACCAAATTTCTTGATATTTTTAAAACTTGGGTCCTTTAGCATCATATTCCACCCAGCCTGCTACGGCTTTCGTTACATTTTAAAGATAACAATTTTAACACTCTTTGGCCATTTTGCATTGTTTAGATTGAGGATCACTGATGAGGATGAAGTACCCGAAACGTGTATGTTTGGTTATTGCTGTCAATTTATCTGTTCTTAAATGATGTTATTGAATTTGAAGACGTTTGACATTTGTATGTACTATTTGGTGAATGTCACTGCTGGTAAACCTTGAGTCACCCAGGGCACGTGTAGCCAGGTTCGATCATTTCCGGTTGATTGTCTGTCTCTTCAACGCATTCGAAAATTTATGTTACCAAATTTCTTGAAATTTTTATAATGTGGGTCCTTAGCATCATATCCCACACATCCTGCTATGTCTGTCGGTGAATTTTGAACATAACAATTTTCACACTCTTTGGTCATATTACATTGTTTAGATTGAGGATCACTGACGACGGTGGAGTACCCGAAACATGCATGTCTGGTCAGTGCTGCCAATTTATCTGTTCTCAAATTATGCTTGCGCTAGTTGGTAAATATAACTGCTGGTAGACCAGGAGTCAACGAGAGCACATGTAGCCAGGTTCGATCAATTTCGGTTGATCGTCTGTGCCTTTAATGCATTCGAAAATATATGTTACCAAATTTCTTGAAATTTTTAAAAAGTGGGTCCTTTAGCTTCATATCCCACCCATACTGCTATATCTGTCCATGAACACAACAATATTCACAGTCTTTGGCCGTATTACATTGTTTAGATTGAGGATGACTGACGAGGGAAAAGTACCCAAAACGTGTATGTTTGGTTATTGCTGTCAATTTATCTGTTCTTTAATGATGTTATTGAATTTGAAGACGTTTGACATTTGTACTACTTGGTGAATATTACTGCTGGTAGACCAGGAGTCCCCGAGGGCACATGTAGCCAGGTTTGATCAATTTCGGTTGACCAGTTCGTCTGTCTCTTCAACGCATTCGAAAATGTATGTTACCAAATTTCTTGAAATTTTTAAAACGTGGGCTCTTTACCATCTTATCCCACCTATCCTTCTACGTTTTTCAGTGCATTTTGAATAAAATTTTCACACTCTTTGGACTTATTACATTGTTTAGATTTCCGTATTTTGATGGAGATTAACACAAGTCTGCCATGTTCTCCAGGATCTTTGACTCGATTGGTCAGTACGATTGGAGTACGATTGGTCAGTACGATTGGTCAGTACGATTGGAGTACGATTTGTCTGTACGATTGGTCAGTACGATTGGAGTACGATTGGTCAGTTCGATTGGTCAGTACGATTGGTCAGTACGATTAGTACTTCCTCTCTGGATTCATTTTTTCACGTAATTGCATGTTTGGGCGCTCATAAAGACATTTCTGTTCGTATGGCTGCTGTCTAATGCGTTTACAAGTAAGAACGGTAATCGCAAATACAAATTTATTGTTGTGAACTGTGACAGAACCTACTTTGTAAAAGAAAAGTCCGATTCTGAAAATAAGTACACTGAAACAGATATTATTCAGATGTTAAACTTTTTGATCGACAACATTTTTGTGGTGTTTGGAGGAAAAGTCTTCCAGCAAATTGTCGGAATTCCAATGGGGACCAATTGTGCCCCACTCCTTGCCGACATTTTCCTTTACTCCTACGAAGCTGAATTCATTCAATCTTTGGTCTCTGATGGGAAAAGATACTTAGTTTCTGACTTCAACTTCACTTACAGATACATAGACGATGTGTTGTCCATCAATAACCCAAAATTCACGGATTACCTGAACAGTATCTATCCTTCAGAGCTTGAAGTTAAAGAAACTACAGAGACAAATAATTCAGCATCCTATTTGGACATAATGTTGTCCTACGACACTGATGGTCACATGAACACCTCACTCTATGAGTTAAAGAAGATCCTGACGATAATCTCAACAGCACTTACAATAGAGCACCAATTGAGCATCGACGGACCCCTAGCAAGCTAGAGGTGGGACCAGGTGCCCGGGAGGAGTAAGCATCCCCTGTTGGCTAGCCGCACCCGCCGTCGATGATCATGCACGAAAATGAAAACATATGAAAAGCATGAACTGCACTGTCTGAGGCAATTTCTATATAGAAAGTGCTATGGCGACCATGTCAGGGAAAGTATTCAAACACTTACTGTCAAACCCTTCGCGGGGAACTTTTTTACGAGCTCCACACGGCAAAGGGCATAAGTGTGACACAAATGAGTTAAAGAAGATCCTGACGATAATCTCAACAGCACTTACAATAGAGCACCAATTGAGCATCGACGGACCCCTAGCAAGCTAGAGGTGGGACCAGGTGCCCGGGAGGAGTAAGCATCCCCTGTTGGCTAGCCGCACCCGCCGTCGATGATCATGCACGAAAATGAAAACATATGAAAAGCATGAACTGCACTGTCTGAGGCAATTTCTATATAGAAAGTGCTATGGCGACCATGTCAGGGAAAGTATTCAAAACACTTACTGTCAAACCCTTCGCGGGGAACTTTTTTACGAGCTCCACACGGCAAAGGGCATAAGTGTGACACAAATGAGTTAAAGAAGATCCTGACGATAATCTCAACAGCACTTACAATAGAGCACCAATTGAGCATCGACGGACCCCTAGCAAGCTAGAGGTGGGACCAGGTGCCCGGGAGGAGTAAGCATCCCCTGTTGGCTAGCCGCACCCGCCGTCGATGATCATGCACGAAAATGAAAACATATGAAAAGCATGAACTGCACTGTCTGAGGCAATTTCTATATAGAAAGTGCTATGGCGACCATGTCAGGGAAAGTATTCAAAACACTTACTGTCAAACCCTTCGCGGGGAACTTTTTTACGAGCTCCACACGGCAAAGGGCATAAGTGTGACACAAATGAGTTAAAGAAGATCCTGACGATAATCTCAACAGCACTTACAATAGAGCATGACAAACGTGACGACTTCAATATCAACATTACAAACTTTCCTTTTCTGAGTAGCAACATCCCTTCATCGCCATCATCAGTTGAAACGCTATGCCAGAGTAAGTACCAAATATACGGATTTTGTTCTGAGAGCTAGGCGTCTTTCAGATAAGCTTCTCAGTCAGGGATATGTTTGTGACCGACAAACATCGTCCCTAAGGAAGTTCTACGGTCGATATTGGGAACTCGTCATACACTATGATGTCCCACTCTCCAGAATGGTGGATGATATTCTGTCATAGACCATTTGAACCATCCAACCAAAGATTGTACTCTATGTCAGTAACCGGATGTGACAGTTCTACCGAATTGAAGCGACGAGTGTTGCATGCAAGCAGGAGATGCTTACTCTTCCTGGGCATCTGGTCTCACTCCCATATCGGGAGTTCGCTTCTTTTCATATGGTGAAGGTTTTTGTTTGTTTGCTTTGGTTCCTGTTTTATCCTGTTTTTGTATGCCTTCGGTTTCTGATTTTCTGAATTATCGATTTTGTGCTGTATGCAGGGATATGGTCATTATCCATATTTGTCATTTCGATGGTCTTTATTCCGAATTCCGATTTTTGAAAAAAAATAAATCATGTCACGTCATTATCAAATTCAAGGGTCACGTAACAGTGTAAAGAACAACGAGTTTTATTTGGATATGGAAATATTATTATATTTTATGATCTGAAGTAAAAGTCAAACACAAAAACCGAAACATCGATATTTGACAATCACCCTCAGTTATTATACAAACATAGAGAAACTTTGAAGCATACTGAAACTTTCTTAAACAACAGTCCCTGAACAAATATAAATAATAAATCTATATGATCTAAATACATCAGTAGTTTTCTATTACCTGTTTGACAAGTGTCGCCTGAATATCCTTGTACACAGTCACATCTGTATCCATTGATTTGATCAACACACGATCCTCCATTCAAACATGGCGCGCTTACACATTCGTCAATGTCTAAAGGTAAAGTAGATAAATTTCTTCATTGCATTTGAAAACAATCTTTCTTCTAAGAAATGAGGAGAATACATGCAGGAATGTAAAATCCCTTGGCGAAAGTATAAAGAAAATGGAAAACTTAATCAGGAATTTGTTATTCTTCCATGCATTCAGAAGAAAGGAGGGAATCTCCAACAACACTCGGTTGCAGCTCCAACATCAAAAACATTCACTCCCGGGCATCCATGGGGGGGGGGGGGTTCTAGATTCTCTTGTTAATCTAGATTTCTTCATTTATGCAATATTCCCCTGGATTATTGACTCCTGGAGTATGATTGATACTTCCTCTTTGGGTTCATTTTATCTGATAAATGCATGTATGGTGCACCGCAGCTAGAAATATACGTCCATATCGCTGCTGTCATTGACAGAAATCGGACATTTCGTTGTTCTTCAACTCTTGTTGAATCTTTGATTTCAAGATATAAGTTTGAGCTTTTCGATCCTCTTTACTTTCATTGTTACATTCAAATTCTGATCTTTGAAAAAAGAAATCATGGTACGTTATTATCTTATTCAATGGTCACATGATAGTGTAAAGAAGAACGATTTTATGTCTTTATTTCAGTAGTTTTCTATTACCTGTTTGACACGTATCGCCAAAATATCCTTGTACACAGTCACATCGGTATCCATTGATTTGATCAATGCACGATCCCCCATTCAAACATGGTGCGCTAGCACATTCGTCAATATCTATAAGTAAATTAGTCAAACTTCTTTATTTACATTTGAATATAATCTTTAATTTAATAAATGATACGATTACGATTTGAATTGCACTAATGTAACATTACTAGGGAAATTTATAAACAAAATAGAAAATGGAATAATGAATTAGTTATTCATTCATGCAATTAGAGGACGCTCACTCCAGGGTACCTGGTTCTGTCTCAATTTGGGGGTTCACGATCGCCTTGTTAATAAAGATTTACAAAATGATGCGTTATCCCCCCTGAATCTTTGACTCCTGAAAGAAGGGAGGAGATCTCCAACAAGACCCCTTTGCAGCATCAACCGCAAAACACCAAAACAACCCGATGCAAAAACACAAAAGACGAGTACAGCACGAGACGGAAAAGAGACACACGACATGTAAACATCAAACACAAAAGACTACATATAAACCGACGAGACCAATGGGCAACCGGTGCCGACTTTTGACGGCCATTTGTCACGCAAGTAGCAAATGGTGTGGTTATCCTGGATTACGTGCGCACAACCCTCTCACTTCTCCAATTTCCCAGAGGTCTCGAAGAACGTACAATTGTGGTGTAAAACAACCTCCTCACTGTCAGATGACATCACACAAACAAGACCGCGAAACGCAGAGGCCCCAGAGACACAGATGAATATATAAATGGATATAAAAAGAGGGCATGCGTAATACAGTCCGTGCTCTGCCGGCTGTAGCGAGCTCATGTATGTAATCACCCGAGGAGTTCGACTGACATTCAGAGAGGACAGGTGGTTGGGGCCCTGTCTTCTCTGAAGAGGTTTGGACAGGGCCCGTCATGGAGTCCCGTCGTCACAGTCAGTCAGAGTGCAAGTCTCAAGGATGCGCTTGTACAAGACTGTAGATTGGTCAAGTACCAAGCCCAGTGTCCGCCTGGTGACATTAGGATCATATCCACGGTATAAAAGTACTATTTGTAATTCTTCTCAAGTTACAGTATTCCTGATAAATGCATGTCCCTGTGCATGTCTCGAGTCCCACATTTTGAAATTTCCGTCTTTATGGCTGATGTCTAGCAGCAAAATTGGACAATTTGGTTTTTAATCTCTTCTTGACTCTTTGAATTCAAGACATCAGCTTTAAATTTTCGATGGTCTATACTTTAATTGTTACATTCCAGTTCCGATCTTTGAAATAAACATCAAAGAAAAAAATCATGTCATGTCATTATCTAATTCAATGGTCACGTAACAATGTTAAATGGGATATGGAACAAAAGTTGTTATTATTTGTGGAATTGTTATTAATATCGCTTTGCATTTTATGATCGGAAAGTAAAGGTCAAACGCAAAAACCAATAGAAAAACATGTGTTTGAGAAACCCGAATACCCCCGTTCGCAACTTGCATGTCTGGTCCACGTTGCCAATTTATCTGTTTTTAAATGATGCTATTCAATTTGAAGACGTTTACATTTATACCACTTGGTGAGTGTCACTGCTGGTTGACCAGGAGTCCCCGAGGGCACATGTAGCCAAGTTCGATCAATTTCGGTTGATCGTCTCTTCGCGCATTCTAAATTTCTGGTATCAAAATTTCTTGAAATTTCTGAAAAGTGGGTCCTGTAGCATCATATCCCACCCATCCTGCTACGTTTTTCGGTACACTTTTTCGACATAGTAACTTTCCTACTTGTTTTGGCATATTACATCATTTAGATTTAGGATCACTGATGAGGGTTAAGTACCCGAAACGTGCATGTCTGGTCCACGTTGCCAATTTATCTGTTTTTAAATGATGCTATTCAATTTGAAGACGTTTACATTTATACCACTTGGTGAGTGTCACTGCTGGTGGACCAGGAGTCCCCGAGGGCACATGTAGCCAAGTTCGATCAATTTCGGTTGATCGTCTCTTCGCGCATTCTAAATTTCTCTTATCAAAATTTCTTGAAATTTCTGAAAAGTGGGTCCTGTAGCATCATATCCCACCCATCCTGCTACGTTTTTCGGTACACTTTTTCGACATAGTAACTTTCCTACTTGTTTTGGCATATTACATCATTTAGATTTAGGATCACTGATGAGGGTTAAGTACCCGAAACGTGCATGTCTGGTCCACGTTGCCAATTTATCTGTTTTTAAATGATGCTATTCAATTTGAAGACGTTTACATTTATACCACTTGGTGAGTGTCACTGCTGGTGGACCAGGAGTCCCCGAGGGCACATGTAGCCAAGTTCGATCAATTTTGGTTGATCGTCTCTTCAACGCATTCTAAATTTCTATTATCAAAATTTCTTGAAATTTCTGAAAAGTGGGTCCTGTAGCATCATATCCCACCCATCCTGCTACGTCTTTCGGTACACTTTTTCGACATAGTAACTTTCCTACTTGTTTTGGCAGTTTACATCATTTAGATTTAGGATCACTGATGAGGGTTAAGTACCCGAAACGTGCATGTCTGGTCCACGTTGCCAAAATATCTGTTTTTAAATGATGCTATTCAATTTGAAGACGTTTACATTTGATAGTAAAACAGCTGTAATGAAAAAAACAATTACTACTCCGGGACAAGGTCACAAGGTAAAAAATGTAGGTATCCATGAAACGGTCTTGTCACAGCAAATACACATGTGAAATATAAAAGTCATATCACTAATCATTCACAAGTGATGGCCAAGATTGAAGTTTGTGCGGACAAACAGGCAAACAGACAAATGGACACGCCTAAACTGTACGCGCCCGAATCTCCGATTTCGGGGGCATAAAAATCACCATCGTTAATTGTATTACCATGAAGAAACTTCAAAGCATGTTGATATGTTTTGAACAACAATTCCTTCACAATTATCAATTTTAAAATCTATATGCTTTAAATATTTCAGTAGTTTTCTATTACCTGTTTGACAAGTGTCGCCTGAATATCCTTGTACACAGTCACATCTGTATCCATTGATTTGATCAACGCACGATCCTCCATTCAAACATGGTGCACTAGCACATTCGTCAATATCTATATGTAAATGTGTATTCACACAAAAATATCAAGGGGCATATTCAAACATTGGAAAGACTTAGTCACGATTTTGAGAACTCTGTAAAATCTACGATTTAACTCAACATGATTAATTTGACATTTAAAAGTAAAATTCGTTTTACATATTTCAAAAAGATGACATGAATATCCAAAAAAAAAAACTATTCCTAAATTGAAAAAAGTAGAGGCTCAAGGGTCATATTTCTCGACGGAGAAAATTAGGAATCTGACAGTGAGGTGGTACTCGGCTTCTCATACACTATCAATAAAAATGTAATAGAAATAAAGATGTTCAATACTATCTATACTTTTAAATGTTTAAAAAAGTGGACAACTAGCATCCTGTAAGGTTTCGTGAATTTCCTTGCAGTAGTTGCGGAGGAGAAGTCGAAAATGAGTCAGATAATAAGAGTCCACAGTGGCTATATCTGTTGACTTAACAGCACGAAAAACAAAATTTTGGTAGAAAACCTTAAGTACTTGCATCCTGTCAAATTTCATGACATTCGGTGCATTGGTAATAGACGAAATGTGTTGACGGACGGACAGATGCTTCTACAATAGCTTACTTGAGCCTTTGCTTCAGGTGAGCTAAAATGCCTTGCTACAAAAATAGGATTATTTTCTTGCACATATTTTAACCAGCCTTTGAGTAGATTAAAACCTATGTACAATCTTAAAACAAATCTTTCCCTTTTGATGTAAATGTTTTTTTCCTCTGAATCATTGATGTAAACACATCTGACTATTATACCTGTCTGACAGTTGTGTCCTGTGTAGCCGTTTGTACAATTGCAACTGTATTCATTTATGTGGTCCACACATGTTCCTCCATTTACGCATGGTCCGCTGGCACATTCATTGATGTCTGATATAAAGACAGCAATTATTATCATGATAACTGATACTATTTTATAATTTCATTAAGCATAATAAATGTAATAAATGAAATGAATGTAAATGTTTGCAAATCAATTGGAGTGGAGACTTCGAATTATCACAGTTAAGCATACCAGAGACGAAACACCAATCAAACAAAGGATGATATCTCCAACAACACCAGGCTGCAGCACCCACAGCAAAACTCCAAAACACCAAATGCAACAACAGAGATCCAGGGGAATATGCATAATTGTGTAAGTCTCCAATTGACAAATGAGTTAAAGAAGATCATGACGATAATCTCATCAGCACTGTCTTACAATAGACCACAAATTAGATCATCGACGGACCCCTAGCAAGCTAGATGTGGGACCAGGTGCCAGGGAAGAGTAAGCATCCCCTGTTTGGCTAGCCGCACTCGCCGTCGACGTTCACGCACGTAAATGAAAACGATATCTAAAATATATGCACTGTCTGAGGTCATGTCTATATAGAAAGTGCTATTGCTAAGCTAACGCGAACAGCGTTAGGACTGCATGCAACACCTGCCGCGAATGTCAAATAAAAACGTGTCAAATCTGGTTATGTCCAAATAGGTAAAAGACGGTCAATTGGAAAGGTCATACTTAAACACTTATTTCTTTGTGCAGTGTGACTCTCGCCTGAAAGAAGCTTTGTTTTGGCCCTTTATCAATGTGACATCATATATATTTGTTTGCTATTTCGGAAACTTGTCATTTCACCGAAAAATATCATCGAAATTAAAGGAGGTAAACATCTTAGCACCATCCCTCCGATGCTATTTTGAAAATAGATTTAATTTGGATATTCAACTGAATCGACCCTATAGGAAATTTGGAGCTGCGCACTCTTTGTAAAATAAATGCAGAAATTTAAATTCTAAAAATAACACAAGAGGGCGCTAGTGAAATTAATTTGGGCTGCTCATTAAAAAGGACTTTGGCTGTAAGCATCACTGATAAGAATTTAATATTCGAAACACGTGTCTGGTGCATTAAAATTGGTTGGAAATTTTCTTCAAGAAGGTATAGAGTTGGGACCCTTCCGCATTATTAAGAATGTCATTGACCATCCTTGATAAACTGATGTCGACATGTGCAATAAGGTTTTTGAATGGACCATAGAACTTCCTCAGTGGCATCTTTAAAACAATTTCTCTTTTGATTTGCGAATAGTGGATTGCCATAAATGTAAAACGTCTTCAAATTCAATAGCATCATTTAAGACCTGATAAATTTACAGCATGGACCAGACATGCACGTTTCTGGTACTAAACCCTCGTCAATGATCCTTAGTCTAAAAAATAGCAATCCAAGGAATGCTTGTGTCGCCTGCGAAGCGGTTTGATTATTATTCTAGAAAGTGGATCAAAATTCTTGAAAAGTAGGTCTAGGTCAAATATCTAGATCAAGGTCAAGATCAAGGTCAAAAGGTCAAATTTTATGGTCTGTGTAGAAAGGTCTTGTCACAAGGAATACACATGTGAAATACCAGAGCCCTATCACTTACCAATCAAAAGATATATCCATTCTTAATTTTTTTTTGAAAAGTAGGTCAAATATGTAGGTCAAGGTCAAAAGGTAAAAAAAATAATGGTATGAGTAGAATGGCATTGTTACAAGGAAAATACATGTGAAATATCAAAGCCCTATCACCTACCAAACAAAAGATATAGCCATTATTACTTTTCTTGAAAAGTAGGTCAAATATCTAGATCAAGGTCAAAAGGTCAAATTTAATGGTCTGTGTAGAAAGGTCTTGTCAGAAGGAATACACATGTGAAATATTGAAGTCCTATCACTTACCAATCAAAAGATATAGCGAATCTTATCTTTTTTTTCAAAAGTAGGTCAAATATCTAGGTCAACGTCACAAGGTCAAAAATTATGGTATGCGTAGAAAGGTCTTGCCACAAGGATTGCACATGTGAAATATCAAAGTCCTAACACTCACCAATAAAAAGATATATCCATTCTTAATTTTTTTTGAAAAGTAGGTCAAATATGTAGGTCAAGGTCACTAGGTCAAAAATTACTGTATGTGTAGAAAGGTCTTGTCACAAGGAATACAGATGTGAAATATCAAAGTCCTATCACTTACCAATCAAAAGATATAGCGCATCTTATCTTTTTTTCAAAAGTAGGTCAAATATCTAGGTCAAGGTCACAAGGTCAAAAATTATGGTATGTGTAGAAAGGTCTTGCCACAAGGATTGCACATGTGAAATATCAAAGCCCTATCACCTACCAATCAAAAGATATATCCATTTTTAATTTTTTGGAAAAGTAGGTCAAATATGTAGGTCAAGGTCACTAGGTCAAAAATTATGGTTTGTGTAGGAAGGTCTTGTCACAAGGAATACACATGTGAAATATCAAAGCCCTATCACTTACCAATCAAAAGTTATGGGCTGTGACACCCAAAGTGTGACAGACAGACAGACAGACAGACGGACGGACGGACGGACGGACAGACGGACAACGGACAAAGTGATCCCTAAGTGTCGCTATGCTTCGCAGGCGACACAAAAATGTGATATGGCCAAAACGTATGAAAATTATTATGTCCAAAAATGTACCAAAAGACGTAGCAGAATGGGTGGGATATGATGCTACGGGACCCACGTTTTAGAAATTTCAAGTTTTGTAACAGAAAATTTCAAATGCGTTGAAGAAAATTCATACTACAATATATTAAAATCAATTCTCTGTAAGCACCAGAAATTTAGCATCATGATAGGTCATGATGAAAATATTTGAAAATGATGAAAAAATTTCACATATTAATACTGATTGCCATGGAAACGGGATGTAAACACAGAGAAAGTGCAATTTTTATTTTTTTTTTTTTAGGCCTCAAAGGTTTTAATTAACACAATTTCTTCCGACAAATGTGACTGAATCGTAATGTTTGATCTTTGTGATAAAATCATTAGATAACTGGAAAAATTAAGAATAGGGAGTTACCATGGCAACCATTTTACCATTATCTGAAGATAACAATTTTTCATTTTAACTGAAGGTGATATCACACGTTTCATGTTATACAACACTTATTTTCAGAAAAAAAGCATCATTCTGATTTCCTAATGTAATTCAGATGTAAGGGACAATATTAGGAGGTCACCATCCAAAATTTTGAGATTTTGAAACTGATCAGACTTTTTAGCCATTCATTGATTGTAATGGAAATGCTCCTATCTTGGCTATATTTTTTTCAGCTCAAGATTTTCAAATGAAACTTCACACATGATTCCCTCATCATATTGTGCAAATTCTTATAGAAAGAAATCATTCAATGACCACGTCATATTTTGCAAAATCTAACCGAATGTGTAAATTATCATGTAAAAAATAAAAAGTGCAATTTGAGTTATCTTTCTTTACTATGTGACCAAAGACAATAGCATCCGAATTTATATAACCAATTTTTTTTAAAATACCACAGCAGTGTTGATTTCAATATGTAAACAGGGTCGACTACAGATTCTGTGTGATAACACGACAGTATGTGCACATATGTAATGATATTACCATATGGGTAACTACATTATAAGTTTATCTACATTCAAACAATTTACTGACACCTGACTTATTTCTGAATAGATACTACATATGTATGTAGGTAAAAAAGTCTTAACAAAATTTTCAAATAAGTTTAATTTCTGCAAAAAATTGACTATTGTTGGTCACTCTTGGCTTACCATTACTTTGCAACGAAAAAAAAACATTCGTCTTAACATACAAATAACAATCTGATTATTACCCCTGCGCCAAGACTCGAACCACGTTCTTCCCGCATTGTGGGCAAGAGCTCTTCCTCTGAGCTATTGGATCGACTTACCGGCTGAGCGATTATCACAAAGCCAGAACATCAAGACAGTTTATGTTACGAAAATCGGAAATCTTCAGCATGGAGATTTCTTTAAAATTCTCGTCTGAGGGAGGCTACTGAAACGCGTGTGATATCCCGTTAAATAAACGGAAATGGAGCAAGTTTTTATGAAGTTGAAAGCTAAAACTAATCAGATAGCTATAAACGAATTGTATTTTTTTTTCTTGGTTGCAGAGGCAACATTGATGGTATCCAAGGAAAATTGTTATTTTCATTTCAGATTATATACCTAATTCTGACAATATCAAAGGACAGTACATGGAAAAAGATTAATTAATTAATTAATTATGAGCTTTTAAGGTTATCTTAAATTTTTACTAAAAATATTTTGCTCAATACTAAGAGAAATAATAATAGAAGATTAAAGCTTCAAATTTGAAATAGGTCTTGTTTGTTTCCTTGGATACGGCCATTTTGAATTATATAATGGATTTTAACTTTTTCTATACAAATGTTTAAGCAACCTACTTTTATATCACACATATAACAAACAAAACGATTGCTTAAGCTTTAGCCTAATACGAGAACTTGTTTCCTCCAATCACACAAAATTTAGAGGGAGATGATTCCATTTTTACAGCACGAGGATGATAAGTATTGGTTGAACAACATGATACTAACAAATGAAGTTCACATATTTAGTCAATATTCATTATGTAACTTCATTTGGAAAAAATCATTGAAATCATTAACAAAATCAAGGTCATTGTATACAAAACTTTGTCACGCAAAACGAGAAAATGGATAAACAATCGGAGACATTGACACAGCTACACAGGAACACAAAGGACAACTTCTTTTGAACTACAAATGTATCTCTAGTGTAAGTGCGGAAGACATTGTAGAATACATTGTAGGTGGCGCTGTCAGAATGCGCCGTACTTATATCTCATATATATAATTTCTCGTTTGCTGTTCTTTGTATCTTGCTGTATGTGTCTTCTCTTTGTTTTCACTTGGGGTGTTTGGTGTATTGCTGTTGGTGCTGCAACCGAGTTTTGTTGGAGATCCCCTCCTTTCTTTTATATCCCATGAATCATGCTACATATCAAATAAAAGTATAATATCAAAGTACGTAGGACCAAAAAGTAAGCCCGTGGCTAATCTCTATTTCATTCGTAGTGTAACCCGAAGTTTCGATGATTGGCCAATGAATGACCAACAATAATTTCAAATATCACCACACTACCCTCTGGGAGATTCGGGACGATTAAACGATATTACTCCAATTTGATAAATGTAATTTTTTTGATCCCAATTCCTGCCAAACATAAAATGTTTTGGTTGAAACTGCCATTACAAACGAACAATAGAATTATTATACTAGCAACATAATTCCATAGTAAGATGCCTTAATTCTCCATCATGACAACTATGGATAATGACCATATCCCTGTATACAGCACAAAATCGATAATTCAGAAAATCAGAAACCGAAGGCATACAAAATCAGGATAAAACAGGAACCAAAGCAAACAAAGAAAAACCTCCACCATATGAAAAGAGGCGAACTCCCGATATGGGAGTGGGACCAGGTGCCCAGGAAGAGTGAGCATCTCCTGCTTGCATGCAACACCCGCCGCTTTAATTCGGTGGAACTGTCACATCAATATTAAGTCCCTCATTTCATATTCTGTGGCGCGATTCTTTCAGTTAATGTGAAGCAATGATATCGACTTGCAAAACAAATAAAATTGCGATGACGTGACAGCAAAAAATTAATATAAAATAAAATAATTTTTCCATTATCCTGTATGAAATACACAAAAGCTTAACATGTACCAAACCACGTAGAAGGATTGGTGGGGCATGATTCTACAGGACCCACGTTTCGGAAATTTCAAGAATTTTTTATAACATAATTTTTCGAATGCGTTGTAGAAAAGATCAACCGAAGTTGATCGAAATGTGCAATCTCAAATTTTCAAGAAGATGATCAATCATCTAGGTCACTAGGTAAAAAAAATTGTGACAAAAGAAATGACTCATCAAAAGAAATATTATTGTGAAATATTAGAGCCGTATCACAAATTATTAAGCCAATCTTAATTTTTGAAATGTAGTTCAATATCTAGGTCAAGGTCACTAGGTAAAAAATATGGTATGTGTAGAAAGCTCTTGTTACAAGGCATAAGCCTGTGAAATATCTAAGTCTTATCACTTACTTAGTAAAAGGTATGGTAGGTGATACCCATAATGTGATAGACAGACGGACAGACTGCCAAAGTGATTTCTTAGTGTCGCTATGCTGTCGCTGGTGACACAAAAATACTGGTTCATTGTTTACTATAAAAGATACATCGGATCGGCACTCGGGGTATCAAAAAACCTTCAACACCCTCGGCAAGATACGGGTTTTACATAATTTTGGTATCTTTAATCATAGGCCATGAATGAGTCGTTAAAAATAATATTTCACGTTCAGGCATGCAAAATACATCAGTTCTACCCGAGAAGTATCGAAATCATATCATATCTTTCAGTCATAGGAAAACCTTATCTGTGATGTAAAATGAAGGTATGAGGGAAAACAATTTCGTACCACCCTCATATTTATTTATTTACGTAAAGATTGTCATAGTGAGCAAATGTTATAAAGATATTATTATCGCACATTTTGGGTTTAGATCTGATAATGTGATATATATTGCACATAAGAAAAAATGCTTTTATGCTTTTTTGGAGGATAGATATTATTGATGTTTTTTTTTTAATCATTGCATACAGCATATTACCTGTTTGACAATTAGTGCCAGCAAATCCCTGTGAACAGTTACAACTGTAACCATTGACAAGATCGGCACACGACCCTCCATTCATGCATGGATTAGAGGCACAGTCATCAATATCTTAAAAAGATAAGAAATTGAAAATTTATGGACCCCATGGTTCCTGCTCTGTTGGAAATCCCCCTCCCGCCTTCTGTCCTGTGCGCGAACAATAAAAGACACATACATTCCTGATAGATATCATAAAATGAGCTATTAAGATAAGGGCTTGGTTTAGCACTGAAATCACTCAATTATTTCTAGTGCGCTATCCTTCCATTTTAGGAAAATTTTGCTATGGATAAAAATTCAAAGTATTAGAAAATTCCAACTAGGTATTTTATTTAACTGGATTTGATGAGAGATGTTTTCATTACGATGTGATCGGAGGTAGTACTACTGATGGCAAAAACGTCAATTTTCGCGCGAAAATTTAAAAAGCATTATTTTACACAAATGAGTACATATGGTCTATATAGTAAAGCAACCCCCCCCCCCCCTAAAATCGACTTCTCCATAATTATTTTCTTGTTGTGAAATGTCTATATACTGAAAAAAATAGTTATAAAGACTACGCTTTCTAAGTTATTGTAAAGGATCCCAGACTTAAGAGTCCCTTTTTTATCACTAATAAATCGATAAATTCAATAGTATAACTTTACATATAATGAAAAAATTCCGGTTGTTTCTTCAACGCATTCGAAATTATCTGTTATGAAAATTTCTTGAGATTTCTAAATCATTTAATTTCCAATGTCATTTTCAAGAAACGAAGATTCTGATTGGCTGAGAAATTTTGTTGATACATCGATCAACACAATTTTTCACAGAAGTCTATTTATAGCACTATTTTTAGAACTGGGGGTTCCCTCAAACACGAATGAACTCGTTGCTGAAAATACAATTTGTTGATGTTTGCTTATGATTTAAAGGGTACCATCTCTTTTCTACTTACTCAAAAGTTAACACTGCATGTAGAATTTGCTCAAACTGGTCCTGATTACAAAGATATAGAGAGACGATCGTTCGCTGTTTGAATCATGGCGGCTGCCATAACTTGTTTTGGCAGGCGTATCACTGCGAAACCTTCCGACTTACGAAATATAGTGTGGTGATTGATTGTTTTTAGATCCAAGAAAACAGTCTGTTTTCCACAATTAAATGATAAGAAATTAATTTTATATTTTTTCTGTTGATGCAGGTATCACACGAAAAATTGAACAGAAAACTTTTGCATCAACGCGCTACGCGCATTGATGCAGTTTTCTGTTCAATTTTTCGTGTGATACCTGCATCAACAGAAAAAATATAAGATTCATTTCTTAAAACGTGGGTCCTGTAACATCATATCCCACTCATCTTGCTACGTCCCTCGGTATTTTTTGGACATAATAACTTTCAAACTCTTTGGTTGTATTACAATATTTAGATTGAGGATCAATGACGAGGGTTAAGTACCCGGAACGTGCATGTCTGGTCCATGCTGCAAAGGGGTAGGGCCACGAAACCCCTAAATCGGCGTTTCCTAACTTTTGATTTGATTGAATATGTTTTGTGATTTGATACTTTGTAAAGTTATTTACTAAATAATGTGTTGAAATTTTGTAAATAATGCATTTATCAGCAGCTTTAAGCCCTCTGAATCCCCCAAATTCGGCACTTTTTGGTAAATTGCTGCAAAACCTACATGTTTCTTTAAAATTAGCATTGGCAACAAGCATCGAGAAACATGAAAAATTTACAAATGAAAGATAACCATTATATCTTCTTGTAAAAAAGTTTTATGTTTCTTGACGCATGTGCAAACATCCAAATTCTCCACGAAAAACAAATTTTCTAGCATTTTTCACTGTGTTTTGTCAATAAAGTCAAAATGACGTCACTTGATGACGTCATAAGACTTCCTACGCTGCTTGGTTCCTTTCATTAAAAGCGGGAAACATGCATTATGTTTCATGTAATATATCAAGTATTTCTCATTACGTTCAATTTTAAGGAAAACTGCAGGGCCGTTTTAGGGGCTTCGTGGCCTTACCCCATAATGTGTTCTTAAATGATGCTACTCAATTTGAAGACGTTTAACATAGATAACCAGGTGGATTAAATATTTTAAGATTTTTTCATTTCGTTTTCAGGAATTTGTTTATTTGTTTGTTTGTTGTTTTTTTTTTTTCATTCGAGCTTATTAATTTGAGTAACTTATAGAATTGGATAAAGACTTTTTGTACAAGAATATTTTGGTGACATATACCTATGTCACAAATGAATCATTTTAATCCATCAAAACAATTACATATGCATCTATTTGTGAGATCGACATATGATCCTTCATTTTCACATTTCGTTGATATATTGAATGCAATGATAATAGTTTGATTAAGTCTTTCGTATCATAGAAAAACGATCTGCTAGTCGTTAAGAACTGGACTGCTATGTTTTTTTCAAGATCGAATAAATGTGATAAACAAACCTGTCTGACAATGTACGTCGGTGAATCCTAGTATGCAGTCACATCTGTACATGTTGATTTGGTCAACACAGGTCCCGCCATTTAAACACTGTACATTAACACATTCGTCTATATCTGACAAAAAGACATACAGATATATCTTTTTTACTTTCTATATATGTTAAAGTTCTCATACCATTGGTAACATGAAGTTAAACAAATGATCAGTGGAAAAACATTCAATTTGTACTTGTCAATTATGGATATTTACGGGAATTCTATTGAATTTTGTTTCGTCATCTTGTCGTCGAGACTGAGTTACTGATGGGTACTTCTTTGATATTTAGTTAATAAATGGATAATACCATACAAAACCCCATAATGAAGAAACCTTTATTCTGAAGACAGATTAAGATCCCCATTTTTTTTTTTTTGAAAATCTCTCTTATCAATTAATGATTTGTCTCCAAAATAGATGCACATTCCTCCGCTGTGAAGTCTTGCACATGTTAACACTACATGAGTTTCGCATCTGAAACTATTTTTTACCTGTTCCACAGTGTTCTCCTGTATATCCAATCATGCATTCACACTTGTAATCGTTGATTAAGTCCACACATGTGCTACCATTAAAACAAGCTGCCGTTTCACATTCATCTATATCTGGTAATACAATAGATTCATTATTGTGATTCTATTTAATTGCCATGAATTATATTTGTTTCTCTCATACGTTCCTACCACAGAAAGCTATAATGGGAACCATTTTCCCTAAATGTATGTTTCCTTAATATTTGGTAAATGACTGTAAATCAGTTATTCCTTACATTTGCATTTTTGCTAAACATTAAACATCATTTTTGCACGAATTTCGCTTACACAGAAAATACAACATTAAAAGTATTCTAATGTTACGTTGGTAATTTATCCCCACGTTCAAGACTTGGACGTGATAACACAATAAGCAACTTGATTTATTAGAATATGATTCTAGTTGCCTAATGGGAGCTCAACATGAAAAAACAATTACTGTCCTCTTAACTAAATCCCGAGCACCCTGTTCTCCCGGTTTAACTCTAAAATATGATATTATCAACTTCCAAAAAGATATCAATTTTTATAGTACTCCTTTAGTCGTAACAGAAACTACCATTGTTTTGGCGATACGTCAATTAATTTAGAAATTGGACGAAAAAAATCTACAGGGGTTTTCTATAGTTAAATCATTGACGTATATCCTTTGACGTTACTGTTTTCTATTGTTGACAAGGAGAACAAAATAGCGGCGGCCTGAAATTAACATGGAAATTTCCCCTAGACATTTCATTATTCAAGGACCTCGCACGAGGAAATCCGCCCAGATAGCAAACTCCCCTCCAGGGTTACTAAAATTATTCTAAGGTATACAATATATATTTATAGATAGAAAATCTTACAATCTATAATATTTACTCATATTTTTATCATTTACATCACCTATTTGGCATTTATTCGAAATCGAAGCAACATGGGGTCCGTCATTTAGAGTCTGTGGTATTACGTAATAAAAATCTATAAAATAGATGAAATTGAGAAAATAGGTTAATTTACTCTCTGACTTATATTAAGCGTTTACGTACCACTCACCCAAACAAATTAAATGACGTCATAGAAGTAACTTTTTCATTTACATATCACATGTATTTGCAATGTATCATCACTCAACACCCATCAAAAGAAAACATGATAGATTTATGTACAATAACTCAAGATTTCGAGCCATTTTGATATTTCAATCGCCTGGTTGACATCGTTCCTCACCTTGCTTTAGGATCTTACTTGTGTGCTGGTAGATCTTGCCATACTAATTGTTTTATAAAAAGGAAATCCGGTAGCAAGGTCGGAAACAATACTCTAAAAAAACTTTTCCAGTTTTCATAGGCTTTAGTGTTAAAATTGACTGTTTAATTATACACAACATAAAGGTCAAATGTTTGAAATACTACTATTTCCATAAAATACAGCAAAATTAATACCGAATTCAGAGTTTTAATTTCTTTTAATAAGAAAAAATTCGGTCGCAACTAGGCGAAATTCCCAACAAATCATTCGAGCTCCTTTGCATGATTTGCAATGAACGCCAGAGAAGCAAGGATGGATTTTACTTAGAATTGTTACATATAGATCGTCGTTTTTTTATACTTTATAAAGGCCAAGGGCCCGAATTTTGTGTATTTGAGTGTTTGTGTTTTTATTTGTCATCATCCCTTCCCTCTGGAAGAAATATTTCAATCTTTTTCATTTTTCATATTGCGGTTTGAAAGTAGCTTATAGGGAAACTTGAATTCAATTTTCAAATTCGACTCACGGAGGTCAATTCTCGGAAATGAAAAATAATGGGAAAATTCTTCAGACGACAGAATAAATTGCCAAAACAGGATGCTCTGGATTTGGTGAACAGGACAGTAGTCACTGTGGTGTAAATATTTTTACATTCCTAACATTTTGTTTTTACCCTTTTTCTACCAACCATTTTAGCAGGGAGACTCTGAATACTTTAGTGGTTAGAGGAGGAGGAGGAGGAAGAAGAAGAATTTTGCAAACGTTTAGCTATTGGATCACCTTGATAAGTTTCAAAATTCGGATTTTTTTTCAATTTAAACTTTGATCCAATGTATGTGAGAAAAAAATTATTTCTAAAACTCCTTAGACGGGTCCGATTTATCTTTAATAGCATAGTCATACATTATTTCACCTGACGTGATACCTTTCTTTAATATGACATGACACAATTGCTTCAATTAACATTTTTGTGTCACCACGCTTTCAATTAGCAAAGCAAACAAATTAAGTGATGCAACAATAACACTGTAGCAATTATGTGATATGCAAATAATCTCTTGCATTGAGAATCGAAGGAGATTCCTTTGTGAGAGATTATTTGAATATCACGTGATTCGCCACAGCGAATAAGTGCCGATTTAAAGATATCTCTTCCACAAATTGCTGCATAAGATATTGAAGAGGCATGCTTGTGTTTGTGTTTTCTTTTTTAAAAGAATAGAACATTTTTTAGGCGTTTTATTTTGATATCTAATTCTTCTTGCGAATGGATCATTTTCATATTTTTCTGAAGTCCATTGACTTGGACTCTAAGCATAGGAGAAAAAAGTAAACAAGACATCTTTTACTTGATATGTACATCAATTTGTACATCGACACAATCGCTGAATTTCACAAGTTTTCATAAAGGTGTTGCAAAAGGTATTGCAAGCAAACAGGAGACGCTGACTCTCCCTGGGCACCTGGGAATATTGCCTATTTTGGGGTTCGCGGCTGTTCTCTCTTTATGACAAACGTGACGAATTTCATTTCACCATCACAAACTCCCCCTTGATGTCTAGCAACATTCCTTCTTCGCTGGCCATGACGTATTCGCACCTACCTAATAATACTAAGCACAAGAACTTCATTCTGAGGGCAAAGAGGCTAACCAGTAAACTGCTAGCCCAAGCTTATTTAAGAGAACGAGCTACCATGCCACTGAAGGAGTTATACGGTCTCTTCAAAGAACTCATTGCACATTTCGACATTTGATTAAAGGCATTCTTGAGCACGACCTTTCCAATTGGCCGTTATTGGAGCCGCACATTCTCAATAATGTAGATGTACAAATCTAAATTCAAACAATTAAAGAGGGCGCTACTGAAATGATTTTTGGTGGCTCCGCTAGAAGCATCACTGATGAGAATTTAATATTCGAAACACATGTCTGGTGCATGGAAATTGGGTTTGGAATTTTCTTCTAGAAGGTATAGAGTTGGAACCCTTCGACATTACCTATATGGACCTACCGGATTTGACAAGTTTCTATTTGGTATTCGAGGCGGATGTCACATGCAGCCAGCTGACGCTCACACTTCCTGACACCTAGTCCTGCCTCAATTCGAGGGTTTGCTGTTGCCTTGTTAATGGATTATCTTACACAATTTTCCATATTCCCCTGGATTTGTGAATCCATAACTACGATTGGTAGTTCTTCGCTGATATTCTTCCTATTGGAATTCTAATGATTTTGTCCTACCACCTTCTTAACTTTACTTTGAGATTGACTAGATGATGGGTACTTTTTGGGTGTTAATTTCAGATATGTATGCAATTTACTATTTTACTGTCGGTAATGAAGCTTAGAATTGATGGTGATTGCTTTCTTGGTTCGACAGTAAGTGTTTTAAATGCTTTATCCTGACATGATCGCCACGACATCTTCTGTATAGATTTAGCTTCAGACCGTGCATGTTTTGTAGATATTGTTTGCATTTTCGTGCGTGAACATCGACGACTAGCCAACAGGGGATGCTTCCTCCTCCCGGGCACCTGGTCCCACCTCTAGCTTGCTAGGGATCCGTCGATGCTCAATTTGGTGCTCTATTATGAGCGCTGTTGAGATTGATTGTCGTCAGGATCTTCTTTATCTTAACATATACTTTGCTGTTCCTTTTCGTAAGGTGAAACTTTTGGTTGGAAAAAAGAATGTTTATCACAATAAATAATACCTTACCTTGATTATAAGACATAAATCAATATTAAATGAAAGATGAAAGATTGTGTTTATAGACTTATTTTGCGACTCTTCATCAAACAAACAACAAACAAACAAAATGCTTTATTCTCATAAACACAACAAGTGCATTGAAGAGAAAGGTTTCAACACATAAATTCATAGGATGCATGTTGTTTAACTTGGAGGACATGCCCTCTCTCTAATAACATATAACAATTTACATCATATTTTTAACACAATCCTTACCTGTTTCGCAAAATACACCTGTGAAACCAGGTGGACAAATACAGGTATACGAACTTCCTTGCCTTCTACACGTGGAATTGTTCTTGCACTCTGAGTCTTGACATGGGTCTGGGTTGTCATGAAACATGGATATATTTATCATAAAAATAAGCAGCGAAATTAACAAATAATGAGTATAAAACGGATTGCGATTCGAATTCGGGAATAAAAGTCAAACACAGAAGCCTAAATCATATTCCAAAAACTACATTCGAGGGGTTTACGAAATCTTAAAAAATAGAAAACAAAACTTCCCCATGAGAAAAGAGAAAATGACAAACAGACGGAGAAAACGACACAAGCACCAAAGAAACACGAAGGACAACATAAAACACGAAGGACAACTTATCTAATAATAATACGGAAGTTTTCCAACTCTATCTTCCAATGGGGACCAATTGTGCCCCACTCCTTGTCGACATTTTCCTTTACTCGTACGAAGCTGAATTCATTCAATCTTTGGTCTCTGAAGGGAAAAGATACTTAGCTTCTGACTTTAACTTCACTTACAGATACATAGACGATGTGTTGTCCATCAATAATCCAAAATTCGCGGATTACCTGAGCAGTATCTATCCTTCGGAGCTTGAAGTCAAAGAAACCACAGAGACAAATAATTCAGCATCCTATTTGGACATAATGTTGTCCTACGACACTGATGGTCACATGAACACCTCACTCTATGACAAACGTGACGACTTCAATTTCAGCATTACAAACTTTCCTTTTCTGAGTAGCAACATCCCTTCATCGCCTGCTTATGGCGTGTTCATATCTCAGTTGATACGCTATGCCAGAGCAAGTACCAAATATACGGATTTTGTTCTGAGAGCTAGGCGTCTTTCAGATAAGCTTCTCGGTCAGGGATATGTTTGTGACCGACTAACATCGTCACTGAGGAAGTTCTACGGTCGATATGGGGAACTCGTCATACACTATGATGTTCCACTCTCAAGAATGGTGGATGATATACGGTCATAGACCATTTGAACCATCGAACCAAAGATTGTACTCTATATCTTCCAAAATGGAAGTAACCGGATGTGACAGTTCTACCGAAATGAAGCGACGGGTGTTGCATGCAAGCAGGAGATGCTTACTCTTCCTGGGCACCTGGTCTCACTCCCATATCGGGAGTTCGCTTCTTTTCATATGGTGGAGGTTTTTGTCTGTTTGCTTTGGTTCCTGTTTTGTCCTGATTTTGTATGCCTTCGGTTTCTGATTTTTGAATTATCGATTTTGTGCTGTATACAGGGATATGGTCATTATCCATATTTGTCATTTCATGAAGAAAATTCCAAAACAATTTTATGCACCAGACACGTGTTTCGAATATCAAATTCTTATCAGTGATGCTTCTAATGAACCATCTCCGGTGCAAAGCGGAATACATTGAAAATAGACAGATAACCCGTCCAATACATGTAAACGTTAATATAAACCATTCGTTTTACAAATAAATAGTTTCGGATTATTGGAGATATAACGGTAAAAATTCAAATATCAAGGAACTGCCTTATGGATGAATGAAATACATGTATGGCTGTGCATCTAAATATGAAGAAGGCGAATAAGCGGCATGGATTCCAATAAAATAAATAACAATATGAGCTAGTTGAAATTTTAACAATGAGCACGTGTATAACAATCGAATAACAAACATCAAGCACAAACACTGGATTACTGTTAACGTGGTTATTTTCATTTGGGGGGGGGGGATTTCGCTTCAAGGCGTTACGCGTGGGGGGGATTTTTCGCGATAAAAATGCATTTCCAATTTCAAGAATGCAGCGGGATATTTTCGCACGGGGGAAATTTTCGCGATGTCCATAGATTCGCGAAAAACACGAAAATTACCACCATGCGAAAATTTCTACGTTTACAGTATTTAGTGTAAACATATTTTATTACATAGTAAATATGAAAAGATATAAGACAAAAGTTGACACAACATTACTCTAGCCCTCTTCGTGTACAATGATGATTGTTCAATAGATATATTTTTGTTTGTAAAATTGTCGTTAATGTTTCTATGGAGCCTTGTCATTGTCTCCGTCTGTTTGTCCCATCTTTTTTTTTTTCTTTTAAGTGAAAACTTTCTGTTTTATATTTGTTGAAGGATTCATAGGCCTTTCAATTGTGATTTTTTAAAATCTGATTTCGTTTTTGTTTTGAGTTCGACTTTCATTCAGTCATTTAAAGAAGGGATGGGATCTCCAACAAGACCACTTTGAAGCACCAATAGCAAAATACCCGATGCAAATGAGTTAAAGAAGAATCTGACGACAATCCCAACAACACTCACAATAGAGCGCAAAATTAAACATCGACGGACCCTAGCAAGCTAGAGGTGGGACCAGGTGCCCGGGAGGAGTAAGCATCCCCTGTTGGCTAGCCGCACCCGCCGTCGATGTTCATGAAGCATGATAATGAAAATATATATAATTCATGCACTGTCTGACGTTATGTCTATATAGAAAGTACTATGGCGACAATGCCAGGGAAGTATATTCAAAACACTTACTGTCAAACCCCTCGCGGGGAACTTTTTTACGAGCTCCACACGGCAAAGGGCATAAGTGTGACAAAAATGAGTTAAAGAAGAACCTGACGACAATCCCAACAGCACTCACAATAGAGCGCAAAATTAAACACAAAAGACGTACACCCATGAGAAAGATGTAATGTACAACCAAACTTTAAAACAATGAAATCGAGACAAAAGAAATACATGTTGTATCCAGAAAAATATAGAAAAAGATACAAAGCAAACATATCACAGAGATCTGAATGACAACAAATAGGTCACAACATTTTCAGATTGGACTAGAAATTAAACATATTATGCGTTACGAAAATTTTATGTTTTAATAAGCAAAAATGAAATGTTTTTCAGTAAGATGTGAAATAAATGCATAATTATATTTTTATAATTACCTTTTGATAATTTATATATCCATTCTCCTGGTTTACCTTTAAATGATAAAAACATTTAGATTATAGAGTCATTCACCCCTTTTCAATGATGGAAATTTAGAAGAAAATCTCAATAAATTATTCCGCAGTTCATATGTTATATCTCTCTTCAAAAAGTAAACCGAAAAGAAAAAAGAAAAATATCTTTTAGACAAATCATGTAAATGTTTTCAAATGTCAAACCTACCGGTGTTTCCAATTAACAAGTCCAATCTAAAGACTTTTCCATAAGTCGATTTATCATTCTGAAGGGGATTGTTGTACGACAGTCCGGGTAAGGTGTATCCAATAGAAATATTTCCAGCTAATGCAAGTTGTGGAGGTACGCTTAGCCCAAAGTATTTAACTAAAGCATAGGTATCAATTCCATCGGTGACTAAAACGCATTGAAATGATATCAAAGCCTTCTGTAAAATAATATGTGAATTCTTCTATACAAAATAAAAAAAGTAATAAAGAATGCATAAATGAGTTAAACGCATGCTCTATATTAAGGCTGCACCAAATTTATCTTTCGTTCGTCTGATTTTTCGCTTCCTGTTTTCTCTAGTCGAATCTTTTAAATCTGCCCGCTCTTCTTTCGAAGTCGGACTTTAGAATTTTTCGATTCATAGATCGTAATCGAAAACAGAAAGCAATTTCGTATTTTCTTAAAAAGAGGCATAAAGCAGGTATGATTACTCCTCAAGCAAACCTCATTTAATTCATTCATATAGAAGGAGGGTTTCTTTACGATACTTTAGACAGACACATGACAGGTACGCAGGTGTAGATAAACATGTCAAAATAACAAGTATAAGGGTTTTTTTTCCAAAAACGCTTGCCTGACCTTAACAAAATAAAAACATGCACATGCTATACTTCACCGATCCTCCTTACCCCGTAATCTATATATTGACTCGATAAATCCATGTAAAAGGATGTTTGACGTAATGTTATGCAGAAAAAGCATCATTTCATAATTTAAAGCAAATTATGTAATCATTTTATGCAAAATCCCTTTATACCGTGGATATGCAGGATAGACAGGGCCCCGACCACCTGTCCTCTCTGAATGTCAGTCGGACTCCTCGGGTGATGACATACATGAAATCGCGGTGGCAGAGCACGGATTGTATTACGTACGCCCTTTTTTATATCCATTTACTATTCATCTGCGTTGCTTGGGCCCCTGCGGTTTGCGGTTTGTTTGTGTGTGGTAACCTGACAGTGAGGAGGTGGTTATTTTACACCACAATTGTAAGTTCTTCGAGACCTCTTGGTAACCGGAAAAGTGGGAGGGTTGTGTGCATGTAATACATGATAACCACACCTTCTGTCGTTTCCGTGGCAGATAGCAGTTCTAAGTCGGCACTGGTTGCCCTTTGCTCTCGTTGGTTTATGTGTAGTCCTTTGTGTTTGACGTTCCTTGTCCCTTTTGCGTCTCTTTCTGTGCTTTTTTCCTCTGCGTTTTTGCATTGAGTGTTTGGGGTTTTGCTGTGGATTCTGAAACCTGGTGTTATTGGAGATCCCTTCCTTTGTTTGATACTAGTATATCTCCAGCCTTAATCAATCTTTGTGCATTAAAAGCGTACGTGTTAAAAGAGCGATACATTTTGATGCTGTTTACTCTGATCTTGTAAATGTTTGTAAACGGCACTATTTATCATTGTTACATGCAAACGCCTACAACGCAACATTGACTTCTTGTCCTGTATCATGTGCATTTCAAATCTAGGTGTGCCTGACCTCATTAGGTCAGGCAATATTAACAAAATGCAATAAATGAAAACCAAATTTGCAAATTATATCAATGAAAGAAAAACACCAACAACTACAAATAAACTTCATTATCTATCATTAATCCCTTCTGGATTAGGATGATCATTTTACTACTTTGATAATATTCCCTCCTGTCAAAGCTCTCCAAAGCAGACTATCAGTTTCCTTTCAGTCTGTCTGTCTTGAATTTTGGTTTTAGACTTATGAAGACTCATGAAGACCCTGACCAGGTTCACATTTGATTTATTAATTTTGAGACTACCCCACCCTTCCTCACATATTTTTCGTCTTTACTTTTGAGTTTCATAATTTTGAAGTAAGACATGAGGGTTTACAAATATCGAATACTGGTACAGCATTTTGAGAAAAATTCATTATTTTTTTTTCTTGCCACTTTCAACATTTTCTATCAAAATTTTACAGTTTTGCTGGATTTTCATACTTTGAAATGTCCCCCAATTGCATAACAATCGGTCAAATTTTTTTCTTATCGATATATTGTGTTAATGATTCATAAAGTAATACTATATTGCACTTTCAATCAAATCTCCATTATAGTATTCTCGAAAATTGGCATTTTATAGGAAAAATCGATTAAGTCCCATATACCCCCATAGTAAAATAGGTGTGATTTTGAGACGGCTCCTACAACTATACCAAGCGGTCGATTATTCTAGAAATCTGTCAAAATGTTAAAAATTAAGAAAGTAATTATTCGTGTAAAAATTATGAAATTTTCTAGTACAGTTTTTGAGATATGAAACCGAACTCGGCCTCCTTAATACAGTGATTTTCAAGGAAAACAAAAATTGAATGTGTCGATGAAAGAAATATGTATTTGGCTCGGCATTCCTTCGGTTTTTCATTATTCTTATTGACCCAATATATCAATGTACCCCTTGTAAAATAATGAATTATAAGAAATTATAACATTTCAGGTGTTAAGATTATAAATAATATTATATGAAATTATCTAAAACTATAATATAAAATTATGAATAATAAATTATAAGAAATTATAACATGTCAGGTGATAACTTACTATAAGGTTGTTCCTAGCTCCTGTCTGAAACAACTTTGACCAAGTTATAACGATTGCAAGATTTCCACTGAAGACTTTACCGTTGAATGACGATATGTCCTCTGAGGTATTTTTTAACAGATCAGAAATCCAATATACTGCATAAAAGAGGTAGTCGTTTTGATTGTCCGGAGTTAGGTCAGTCGAAAATATAGATAGAAATGAGGGACGTATTGCCAAATTGCTCTTGAAGGTGCTACATGTAGAATTAAAAGACACGAATCCATTTTCGCATACCTGTAAAATGATTGACGTCATTACTCAGATACTATGAAGTTTTTATGCATAAAGAAACATGTATATGAATCATGCTTTTTTGTACAAAAAAGAAAAATTATGCAACAATATGTGAGAACCTTTCGATCCAAAGTTAGATTAATGTAATTGATAATCGGTATCATGAATCGATGCCTTATTTTCAATTTCGGATAAATATCATGCTTAGTACTATTGGTGATTAACAATCGATTTGCATACTATTGGTGATTGACTATCGATTTGCATACTATTGATGATTAACAATCGATTTGCATACTTACAGAAAAGGAATTGGCGTAATCAGTTCCTAAAGGTAGTAAACTTGATAAAACCTTTTTGTTAGATTGAGATTTTCCGGATACAGACGTATCGCCATTCCTCACTCCATAAGGATATACTCCTATCAAAAAATGCATACCACCTTTATAATAATTGCAGTAAAGGCTTCATATTTTAATGAAAAAGATTGGAAGGAGCATGTAAGATTTGCCAAAAGATACAACCATTAAATTATCGTGTTGAAATATATGGTCTATCGTTATAATTGAGTGTATGCGCATTTAACCTTCAACGTCCTCTTCAATTTGCCTTCTCATTCTTTGTACTTACGATGCGACAGCCTGTGAAGCCATACCCCGTTGTATCCTAGAAAGTAGGCAAAACAAAATTGTGACAAATAAGTCTACAATTGCACTGGGGGCATTAAACACTGCGATTACACTGGTGGTATAAAACTGATGTGGTATGATTACACTCCACTGATTTTACAACAAAATTGGTATAAAATCTTAACTATTGTGAACAATTATGATTTCGATGTAAAGTCGAATAAGATAGATACAAAAGTAGATACGATAGAAAAATGATGGTCAAATATTCGATAACAAGGTCAGTACAAACAACTTATTACACATTTCTACATTTGCCGTTTAATTAAGGCCATTCTTAAGTAGGGCCTTTCAAATTGACCATCTTTTACCTATTTGGATTAATATCAAAGAAGTATCCATCAGTTATTCAGTCTAAAAGTAGAGAAGGCTATGTAAAATTATAAGAGTTTCCATTTGAACAGTTGCGACTGAAAAATATTCCGAAGTGAGGATTTGACACTTTCTATTTGGCATTCGCGGCGGTTGTTATATGCAGTCAGAGGACGCTCACTCCTCTCGAGTACCTGGTTCTGTCTCAATTCGTGGGTTCATGATTTCTTCGTTCATGGAGACCTACACAATTATGCCATATTTCCCTTGATCTTTGACTCCTAAACAACAATTAGTTCTTTTCTTGCATACTTCACGATGAATTCACATGTGAAATAAGAAAGACAAATGAAAACTTATTTCAATTTCAAACACGAAAGCAACGTTTTGTGTGAAAATCAAATTCAAGTCTTTTAACAATATTAATGTATAGAATTTGAATATGAAATCATGATCTTGTAATTCAAAGGTATGGGTACGAAATGGTTTTCAGGAGAAGGCAAAAGCAAACTTCACGTAATAGATACATGTATCTACTTGCAAGAAATGAATTATTAAATATGAAGCCATGCCACTCTTCAACTTGAATCAGACAGCTCTCAATTTATTTTTCTAAATTGGGGGATGTGCTTAAGATAAATTGATCTCACCCTCTGATCCTCTGATATAATCGCTTATCTTGCCAAAGTGACGTTATGGGCAGAAACAAAAAATAACTATTTATGACAGACATACACTATATTATGTTTTTCTTAGTCGACGGCGTGGGAAAAATCAAACACCATCGTGAGTAAAGGCTTGTGAAATCGAATCCCTTGTATAAAGATGTTGCTTGTCCATGACTCGACAAGCCTCGTCATGGACTTGCAAAATCTTGTAGACTCGAGTTGAGATTTCACCACCCCTACCTTATAGTCGTATAAGATTATATAGTTCTCATTAATCAAATCATTCGTTACGACGGAAAATTTCCAAGATCAACGAAAAACACAGATATGGATTGACTGACTTACCCGTATTCCCTGGGATTGTACCTAGTCGAAATACTGCTCGACTAGTCGACTTGTCCAAACTGTATGGATTTGTGTATGCAAATTGTGGAATGACGTATCCAAAAATGATTTTGTCATCAATCATTTTTGATGATGGTAGATTTAAACCGTTGTAGTTTAAAAATGCGTATGTGTCGTTTCCATCCGTGGCAATAGTACATTGGAAGGTCAGTCTTGCGCCCTGTAATTTTGAATGCATTTGTAACGTTGCGAGTTGGAAAAACGTATTACATATAAACTGAGGATTGGCCTTTTGTGCTCGCAATAGAAGCTCTATACTATTTTCTGGTGTCAATCAAGAAATCACGATATGTTCTAGAGTGAAACTTTTGGTTATCTTACATAACGTATCATAATTGGACTATAAACGGTCCATCAAAACGTTGTGTAATATGGGAAAAGTGGGAGGGTTCTGCACACGTAATCCAGGATAACCACACCATCTGCTATTTCCGTGGCAGATGGCCGTCCTAAGTCGGCACCGGTTACCCATTTGTGTAGTCTTTTATGTTTGATGTTTTTGTGTTGTGCGTTGACGTAACTTGTCCCTTTGCGTCGCTTTCTGTGCTTGTCTGCTCTGTGTTTTTGAATTTGTTGTTTTGGTGTTTTGCTGTGGGTGCTGCAACCTTGGGTTGTTGAAGATCCCTTCCTTTGTTTTATGTCATAGTTTTCCGCCCATGTTAAAATCTACCAGTTTGTTCGACGCTTGATATATGGTGATACGAAAAAATTCTGACATGTTTAACGGTTCGGACATTTCTCTTAAAATTAATAGACTTTGTAAAACCAGAAGTGAACCCATGTTTTTATTCATGTAAAGTAAACCATCTTCTACATGTAATTACTGATGTTATTCGAATGATTCGTAAATATCTAACGCCTCGAACACGTCATTATTACCATTGAAACTTCCCTGTAGACGGTTTTATAGACTGGGTCAGCCACTTGATTAACCTTGTGTATGGTCTTTTATGTTTCATGTCTCTATGGTGTGAGTATGTGTTCATAGACCAGTTTACCTCTTTTTCTGTGAGTGTCTACTCTGTGTTTTCGCATTTGGATGTTTTCGGGTCTTGTTGTGGGTGCTACAACCGAGTGTTAGTGGAAAAAAACCCTACCTTCTCTTGGAAATAGTTAGGTCTGAAACGTTTGTTTTTGTTGCATGTTTTAAAACAGTAGGACATGTTTTATAACTTTCTTAATCCTGTCCTTTAGGATCAATCTGATATGATGTAATATCACCCAGGAAAACTTTCAAAGAAATTTGTGCAATAAGCGAATGAAAGACTTTTGCAATAAGACAATGAAAGAATTTTGAAATAAGCGAATGGAAGACTTTTGTAATAAGCGGATGAAAGACTTCTGTAATAAGCAAAAGAAACAAAGGAGGGGATCTCCAACAACACAAGGCTGCAGCAACCACAGCAAAACCCCAAAACACCCAATGCAAAAATAAACAGAACAAAAAAACACAGGAAGAGACGCATGAGGGACAAGGACCGTCAAAGCACAACACAAAGGACTATACATAAACCAACGAGAACAATGGTCAACCGGTTTAGCCAGAGGTCTGGAAGAACGTACAATTGTGGTGTAAAACAACCTCCTCACTGTCAAATAACCACACACAGACAAGACCGCAAAACGCAGGGACCCAAGCAACACAGATGAATAGGTAAATGTGTATCAAAAGAGAGAGTTTTGTAATAAGCGAATGAAAGATATTTGTAATAAAGAATGAAAGACTTTTGTAATAAGCGAATGAAAGACATTTGTAATAAGCGAATGAACGACTTTAAATTTGTAATTAGCGAATGAAAGTTGTTTGTTAGCAGTGTTGGAAAGAAATCTTATGATATTTCTATTAGTTTGTATAGGATGAAGAAAGTCATAACTCGACAAATGGCCTCATAGGGCAGATAAAAACATTACTCGCTTATTCTTCAGTCTCACCTAGCCGGATAAGGCGAACGGCTAAAAACATTCAATCCGTTAGTGTTCACATCCGTTGCTCATCCGTTAGTCATCTGTTACATCTCTGTTCTATCAGATCTCGAAATACCCGTTGGTGTCCGTTCCGTACGTTGGTAAGTTTTGAGCATGCTCAAAACTTGCAGTCGGACAGAAGGCGTCAATTTACGCGTGACCAAACAGATTTATCTTTAATATCACAATCATTTCTTAGATAAAATGTAGTAGTAATTATGCATTAACCCCCCTTCTTTTCTCATCGCAAGCGTATGTGCATGGTCTGCTTAATTTACTGCATCTCGTTTTTGAAGATCTTTATATTGCAAAAAGTTTGACTGTAATCATTTAAATGTAGTCATGTTGGTTATTTGTTATTTTAATTATTTTTTGTCGAACTAACACGCATAAGAAGAGATTAAAATTTATATTTTTTATTCGAATTAGATTTCCTTCAACGAATTTAACGAATATGTGAATGTTGAACATTATATAGAAAATGAACATTACCGATGGAACACTCCTCGTTCTGTAGAATATAGCGTCCTTCCATGTGACAATGAAAACCCAGGATGGTGTAAATGAATCATTGTTGACAGAACGAATGTCCTCTGTTACTTTCCTTTTTACTCCTGCGTCATTTTCGAACACTTCATAGTACACCTTGCCTGATGATTGGACTACCATATCTACCCAGTACACAGCAATCATTGTTTGTCTCGTACCATTGGTGAGATCTGATGCCCCAAAACTGGTATCGCTTGATTCGAATGTGATAATACCATTTGTACTAATCTGTAAGCATAAAGAGTATTTGTTATTACGAAGACAAGAAACTAATAAATATTTCATACGTCTTTTCAACTTAAGGTATTAGATGTACATGTATAATAAATGAAATCATGTCCAAAATATTGAAATTATGTGTATAAAGTATTTCCTATTTCTCATAGTACAAAATTCTGTACTATGAGGGTAGGTATCTGAAATGAATTTCTTAGTAGGGCGATTTTTTTTTTGGACTTATCATCGCTTGATGGATAATGCTTTAAAAATCAAGTGCGATAGATCTCATCGGTGAACTTGAGATTTTTCAGTGAACTTTGACAAATGTTAAATTCATAGCATTACTTAGGATCTAGATTTACAGCATGGACCAGACATGCACGTTTCGGGTACTTAATCCTCGTCAGTGATCCTCATTCCAAAAAATGAAATATGGCCAAATACTGTGAAAGTTGTGTCCAGAAAATACCAAAGTCCTCGGTAGTTAAGTATTTTGCAACAGCTCCAACTTTTAAGAAATTTCGAAAAAAAAATATTGGAAACAGAAATTTTCGAATGCGTTTGAAAAAAACGATCAACAGGAATTTAAATATAAATTTGCAGCAAGGTCCAAACATCTTTTCATCTTCTGGTGGAGTTTAAGTATTCTTTGCTTTGGTTCCTGTTTTATCCTGAGTTTGCATACATTCGGTTTATGATTTTCTAAATTATCGATTTCGTACTGTGTCTAATACGATGATATGATCACTATATATATTTGTCATTCACATTTCGGATACTTCATCCTTGTCAATGAACCTTAATCCAAATAATAAGGTGTGGCCAAAACCTGTGGAAGTTATGTCTAAAAAAAGGCCCGAAACACGTAACAGGATGGTCTATATGATGCTCGATGCTATAGAACTCAATTTTCAGAAGTTTCGAGAACATTTATGAACAGAAGTTTTCGAATACGTTTGAATAAACTATCGAAATATAAATTTTTGAAAAGTTTTCATCCATGTCTATCCATATTTGAGTCCCATCATTTGCTTGATGAAAATATGCCCAAAAATTAACTTTTCCATAGACTTCAATGTAACCTCTGAGGGCCGATAATATTAGTTATTAGATTTGTTACTGACCATCTATAGAGATTTATCGGGTTGATAAAATCCATAGAAAGCGAGGCGATGATCGGGTTTGATCAACCCGAAAAATCTCTCTTGACGGCCAGTAACAAACCTGATAACTGTTTTATTTTGTCGAGGACCAAAATCTCTGGTTTGTTTGTTGGTTTTTTTTTTCTAAAATTGTCGTTTCATGACTCTTTTTACATGCGAATTCATTTATACGGCAATGGCGGAATTGCTGACGGTCTATAGAATTTTGGCGGCGTGCACGTGACGATATTTACGCACTCTGATTGGTTCGAGCTAGTCCGAGGGAAAATAATAGTAACTTACCTTTTAAAATACGCATTGGTGAAAAAAGTTTCTGAAGTTTTTTATATCATAACTATGAAATGAATATACAATTCCGAACTCCATAAAAGGGTGAATCAATTATCTCTTATTATTCATTTGATGCCTTATAGAAAGTTTTTTTTTCTTTTCTTTATATTTAAAGAGGAAACAAGATATTCTAACTCCACATTAAAGGGTCAAAATTTTTACTTTATTAATTACAAATTTGAAATAAACATGTAAGCTTGCGATAAGTTTGGTTCATATTAGATAACATTAATATGTATTACATAATAGTAATTGTATCTTGTATCTCCAAGTGGAAGGCTACTTGGAAATGTTCCTGATTTAGAACTATCATCTCCTTGCAAAATTGTTGTGGTACGTTGATACAGGAAAAAGTCTGAAATTATACAAAAATAAAAATGGCAGAAAAATGTAATGATATACAAGATTCGAGATACAAGTAAACGATGCGTCATTTTGATTTTTTTCAATTTGAATATTATTAGACGAAAAACGATCTGTTCCGTGTATATATACATTCTTATAACAAAGCTTATAATTCATGTCCATTTAACGCCTTCGTTCTCTGGGAAACGCGACTATCCGAGAAATTACACAATATTTTATTCTTGAGCGACTAACTTTGTCCCTACATATGTTATTTGGCCGATTAAACATTCTTGTTAGAAATAACCACAACGCCAAATTTAATACATTTGCCAAATTGAACTTTCTTGACCCTCTTCGGGTTCTGCTAGCCAGACGGAGATGCTTATATTCCTCGGTCTTCCTCGGTTCTCTAAATTCATATCCATTGGATATAAGTGATTGCTCCTTTTTAAAATGTTTTAGTCTGTATGCTTATTAAGTACAGTTCGGTGTAAGAGTTAAACAGTTTGAGAAAATTCCGATTCATGTAAAATAAAAACCCATGGAAATGAGTACATGAAATTCACCGGCTAGGTCAATCATATGTAGCATCATATCCCAGCCATCTTGCTATGTCTTTCGGTATATTTAGGACGTAATTTTCACAGATTTTGGCTATATTACATTGTTTAGATTAAAGATCACTGACGAGGGTTAACTACCCGAGACGTGCATTTCTGGTCCATGCTGTTAATTTATTTGCTTTCAAATGATGCTAATGAATTTGAATGACTATTAAACTTTCGACCGTCGTAAGATAACAGCATTGACATTATCGACTGCTGTACGTACAAAAAATGTTTGATATACGATATTGTGAGGCGTTCGAAATAATCGATTGTATCAAATAGGGTTGGATTTTGTGGTACGTGCCTACAATGTCTGCCATAGCTGTGGATGCAAAAAGCACTAGTGATGTTAATCTTCTTTATATCGTCCGAATTGTTTTCCAGCGACTTAGTCAGTCGTTAAAAATATATCAATGCCTGCGATGTTTAGCGCTTCATCTTCAGAACGAGGCGGTTTTGGTTTTAGCCTGCTCGTGATAGGTCAGTTACCAAGACTCGGTTAAAGTACCTACTAGAAAGCATCGAAACACACTTTGCAAAAGCACAAGGTAGACAAGTACATGAAGAGGGACACCACATACAATTACCACTCATTCCCTAACGAGACCAATGGGAAATCAGTGCCTATCAAAAACGGCCGACTTCCTTGTTAGTAACAAATGATGTCGTAAGTCATCCGGACTACGAGTGCATGATTCGAGAAACGCACAATTGTGCATTAAACACGTTAAAGTAAAACTCAAATACATGAATATCAAAACTTGAGAGCGTTCTAAAGCCCGGTACACACGGTAAGACTAGTTTTATAAGACTTGTATTATAAGACTTTATGTCTCATAAGACTCTATCGTACACATGGTAATACAAATCCTATAAGACTGTAAACAACTAGTCTACTCCACGTGGTTTTCTACCGCTAAAATATCCCATTAACTGAAGACAAGTTAATTGCAACAACATGTTTTACAAGCGTGAAAGAAATTGACTCAAAAAGGAAAAGACTAAAAGAAGCTACTGGACAATGCCATGCACGAAGTGGAGAGAAGCATTTAGTGTCCATCATGGACGCTTAACGAAAGCACCCTTAAAAGTAACAGAAAATCTAACCAGAGCCCTACCACTTGAATATTTTTGGTGAAACACTACCCGCGAAGGATTTCATAATTGCCCTTCCACTTCCGAAAATGTAAAATCAATCAAAGTTAATTTTTCTAGGTCTAATTTGGGAATTTGACCACCATGGAAGCACATGTATTTCGAAGTTTAAATATTTTTAGTTACAAATGTTGATGAATAATGAGGACAGAGCAATTTCATTGGCCAGAGATAAAAAAAAATCTTATAAGACTTGTATTAAGGATAGAGAGCAGTACTCTATCGCTAATACAGTCTTATATGTTTTTGAAAATCTTATAATACAGTGTATTATGGGTGTACACACGGTAAGATTCTGTATTATAATACAAGTCTTATAAGACAAATCTTACCGGGTGTACCGGGCTTAAACTTCGTCTATGCTCTGCTAGCCAGAGCGGGCTGATGCATCAAACGACACGAGGAGTACAACTGACATTCAGAGAACACAACTGGTGAAGGCCTTGTTTCTGATATTTGAAATTACTTTTTCCGGATAAATGAGTACCTTGTGAAATTTGCATCGAATATTTTGCTAATGATGTTGAAACTTGTGCTTCGGCGATTATGTCAAAAAAGTAGAAAAGCTTTCCGATTTCCCAGAGGTCATCATTTTGATTATCCAGATTAAGTCAGTCAAAGATACGAACAGAAATGGAAGAAGTTCGTGCAAAGTCAGACTGCTCTTGAAGGAAGTGCATATAGAATTAAAAAGTCCGAACAAATGTTGTCAAATCTGTAAATAAACGGCGTTATATTGTATAGGTTAAAATTCCAGGTTAGTGACTTAAACGTTTCTGATTGACTAAAACGTTGCCCCACTAGTGTTGTGGGTTGGCCGACATATATACAATTCTATCATCAATATTCCTATGTCCAACTATAAAACTTAAGTAAATCATATGCGAATTTCAACACGTTATGGCTCATCAGTGATGCTCGAGGCAAACAGAAAAGAGAAAATTAAAAAAAATGTGATATAACAATACACTACAATTTACGTAGAATTTCTGGTAAAGAATCTGCTAAGTAGGTACATGTATACAAATATTCTTTTGTCTACGTAAGAAAGGAGGGGATCTCCAACAAGACTCGGTTGCAGCACCAACAGCAACACACCAAACACCCCAAGTGAAAACACAAAGAAGACAACGAGACCCTTGAGCAATCGGTGCCGACTTAGGACGGCCACCAGCCACGTTAGTAACAGATGGTGTGGTTAACCTGGATTACGTGCGCACAACCCTCCCACTTTTCCGGTACCCAAAGGTCTCGAAGAACGCACAATTGTTGTGTAAAAAAAAACTCTGTTATCACTGTAAGATGACCATACAAACAAGACAGCACAACGCAATGTATACTTGTCTGTTTTTGTTCTCTTTGCAATATGAAAAAAAAATAAAATGTTATTACCAGTAATCCGTCCTTTTGTGAGATCGATAGCAATTCAGAAGTATCACAGCCGTTATAAAATACCTCATTTGTTTGTTCGCCGCTTCCATCCTAGAACAGGAAACAGAAAATAGAACGTTTTAAACAGAGAATATGAGAGTTTTAAGTTGTGTTTTGTTACGGATATTCAACACGCAACAATTGCATTTATGTAATGCGCGTACATGTAATGTGCGTTAGTTTTGAGTTACATACCCGTAACAAAGCATACATTTTGACATTTGTCCTATATATATGCACCACAGTTGTAAGTGACTTTTTTCTGTTTTTCGGTTACCGCGGCTTCAGTTTGCAGGTTTGAATAGCCGTCGCTGCATGTGTCTCTAGATCGTTTTGTAGCATCACGAGTGCTTACATGCAGAAATGCAACACGTACCACTTCAATAGTTTCATCTCAGGGAATAACATTTGTCGTGCATATATACAAATATAGCAATCCAAGGAATACTTGTGTCGCTTGCGAAGCAGATTACATATCAAAAGTGGATTAAAGATGTAGGTTAAGGTCACTTACCAAAATTACTGGTATCATAAATGAGTAAAGGAATATCCTGACAATAATCTCACCAGCACCCACAATAGAGAACCAAATTGAGCATCGACGTACCCCTAGCAAGCTAGAGGTGGGACCAGGTGCCCGAGGGGAATAAGCTTCCCCCAAAATTACTGGTATCACAAGTCTCGTCAAATGAAATTCACATGTGAAATATCATACCTCTTACTTACCGATTTTAAAAAAGGTACGGTCAAACTCAAATTTTCAGACAAGAGGGTCAATCAGTACGGTCAATGTCACTTCGCAAAAAAAAATTAGAATCAAATCAAAGGTCTCGTCATAAGTAATTAATTCACATGTGAAATATGAGACCTCTTACTTACCGATTAAAAGGTACGGTCAAACTCAAATTTTCCGAAAAAGAGGGTCAATTAACACGGTCAATGTCTCTATGTAAAAATGTAAGTAACAAAACAAAGGTATCATCTTAAGAAATACACGTATCAAATATTAAAGGTGTATCACTTACCATTAAAAGATATATTCAATCTTAATCTATTTGAACAGTGTTTTCTGTCTGTGAAACAAGAAAATCTTACATAGAATCAACTAGCTCTACTTGAGAGTAATAAGTTACCCTGATATGACTGACTCACGGGATAATTTAAAAATTGATGCAGCAACATTTTTGTATCATTTTATATACATTACAGATTTAACATGTTTGATTTTTTTTTTTCAATTATTTTTTCAAATTTCTAAAACCTGGGTCCTGTAGCATCATATCCCAGCCAGCTTGCTTTGTCAATCGGTATTTTTAGGACGTAATTTTCATAGACTTTTGCAATATTACATTGTTTAGATTGAGGATCACTGATGAGGTTTAAATAACCGAAACGTGCATGTCTGGTCTATGCTGAAAATTTATCTGCTCCAAAATGATGTTAATGAATTTGAAGACGTTAGACATGTTGAAAGTATTTAGAAGATGTTGGGGGGTTGCTAGGTATTATTCCTTTGTTTTTCCACAAACTTAAATTCCATTCTGTTCTAGCCAGCCTAGGTTGTACAAGTGACTTAATTTAACATGTTAAATCAGCAGACAGACACTCACCAACCGATAGAATGTCTTCTGCTTCGCTGCTACTGGGTTCTAACTGGAGGATATCCATAGGATTATATCCTTCCTCCTTGTTCGAGTCTACACTGTATGTCAAGGTCCTTATTAGCTGTATCAGTATTTTCTGTGGTTTCTTTGTATTTTCGATGCTTAAGAGCAGCGATCTCGTGAACACTTCACATAGAAGCTTCCCTGTATGAATGCCGTCAGTGAATAAATTTATGTTCACCGAGTAACGGTTTTGGCTTTTGAACCGCAGCGTGACTAACGAACTAGTGAACTTTATAGATTTGGTTCCGTAGAGAACTGTTTGTTCTGCGTTTCGCGGTCTTGTTTGTGTGATGCCATCTTACAGTGAGGAGGTTGTTTTACACCACGATTGTACGTTCTTCGAGACCTCTGGGTAATTGGAGAAGTGAGAGGGTTGTGCGCACGTAATCCAGGATAACCACACCATTTGCTACTTGCGTGACAAATGGCCGTCCAAAGTCGGCACCGGTTACCCATTGGTCTCGTCGGTTTATGTGTAGTCTTTTGTGTTTGATGTTTACATATCGCGTGTATCTTTTCCGTCTCGTGCTGTACTCGTCTTTTGTGTTTTTGCATCGGGTGCTTTGGTGTTTTACTGTTGATGCTGCAACGGGGTCTTGTTGGAGATCTCCTCCCTTCTTTTTGCTACCTGTAAGGTTTCGTTAAATTTTGTGCAGCGGTTGCAGAGGAGAAATCGAAATTTTGTCAGCCAATTAGGGCCATCGGCTGCCTTATTTTTTGACCGATCGGCACAGAAAAAAAAAACAAATTTGTTAGAGGACCTTTAGTACTTGCTTTCTGAAAGGTTTTGTGAATTTTTGTGCAGTGGTTGCTGAAGAGAAGTCAAAAACGCAAAAAGAAATAGTTAACGCACGACGGACGGATGACGGACGGCACGCTTTGACTATAGCTCACTTGAGCTCTGCCCAGGTGAGCTAAAAAGGAATACTTCTTTAATGTTTATTGCATGTTGAAAAAAATAGTCCGTTTCTGATTTTGAAGATATCACTGTCTCTTGACCAAATAAGACTACAATAGAAAAATCCGTATGGTTATCGCACGATTCGTTCTACGGATTCTAGAATATTGATTGTCGATAATATCGTTTCGTCGTAATACGCTTAGAAGGTTTCTTATGTGTGAAGAGTCGTTAACTCTTCCTGTAAAATTGATATCCATTGAAAGAATTTTTGTATCGACACGTTTCCTGCATATTTGTACGATATTTTTTTCCCGCGCTTTGCCACTTTTCTTGTTCATGAGCCCACAAAAATATGTTCGCTCAACAGAATCTAAACTTACGCTTGAACTTATGTATCACTCGCATGAGTTATGCGCACGCGGCAACATTTTTAGCAGTTGTATTTGCTTACAATCCCCGTTTTAACAGATTCTTTGTATTCCATCTATGTTTTTCTTATGGAACACGGTAAGAACATTTATTAGATTCTGGTTGGTTGTTATTTATAGACAGAATAGGCGATTGTCATGAAAAAAATGTTTGGAATTAAATTTCGTTGCGGTCCGTTTCCATCGAAGTAAATTTCATTTTTCTCGATCTTATATGTTCATATCTCAGTTGATACGCTATGCCAGAGCAAGTACCATACATACGGATTTTGTTCTCATAGCTAGGCGTCTTTCAGATAAGCTTCTCAGTCGGAGATATGTTTGTAACCGACTAACATTGTCAGTGAGGAGTTCTACGGTCGATATGGGGAATCTAATCATACTCTATAATGTCCCACCCTCCAGAATAGTGGATGATATTCTGTCATAGACCATTTGAACCATCCAACCAAAAATGGTACTCTATGTCTTCCGAAATGGAAGTAATCGGATGTGACAGTTCTACCGAATTGAAGCGGCGGGTGTTGCATGTAAGCAAGAGATGTTTACTCTTCTTGGCACCTGATCTCACTCCCATATCGGGAGTTCGCTTCTTTTCATATGGTGGAGGATTTTTGTTTGTTTGCTTCAGGTTCCTGTTTTATCCTGATTTTGTATGCCTTCGGTTTCTAATTTGCTGAATTATCGATTTAGCGCTGTATATAGGAATATGTTCATTATCCATATTTGTAATTCAAAGTAAAGATTGAAAAGTGGCAATCAATGTTAAACGTCTTCAAATTCATAAGCATCATTTAAAAGCAGATAAATTAGCAGCGTGGACCAGACATGCACGTTTCAGGGTATCTAAGCCTCGTCAGTGATTTCAATCCAAACAGAAATATGGCCAAAATCTGTGAAAATTATGTCCAAAATATACCGAAAGACGTACTTAAAAATATCATGGAAGTCGTTTGAATTCCATAACACTGAACATACTTACATGTTACCCTTAAAGTGGCAAGTAAGATATTTTGACGAATATATGTATTTCGCACCCTAGATATCACCACTTAGCTTCACTGTCTCTTCTAATAAAGAAGAATAGCGAAATTCAATTGAATACTCTGTCCGCCTGCTAAACATGGCGACATTAAAGGCAATCATGGAGTGAACTGATGAGAATTTAATATTCAATACACGTGTCTGATGCATGTAATTTCTTCAAGAAGGTATAGAGTTGGAACACTTCCGTATTATTGGCATCTAAAGTGTGACAAACAGTAACACAGATGAACGGGAAATGACCAAATTGATCCCTCAATTTCCTGCGCATGTGTCCGATTTCAGTTCCTCCTTCTCTCCTATACCTTGTGCAAAACGTTCATGAAAAAGGTTAAGGTAAAGGGAATTGCATGCCAAACATAAAGTTTCGACCGACATTATGAAGTTTTCTCAATGTTCATTACCTTTTTCTCTTTTAATATATGTGACAGCCATTTTATTATTTAAGGGAGGGGCGGGGTGAAGAAGACTTAGCAAAAATAGTTCGGCTCGTATTTTTAATCAATACAAAAAATCCGTCCGCGAGGACTTGAACGCCCCCCCCCCCCCCTACAAAAATCTATCAATCTGCAATATGCTGTATAATTGAAGGGGAAAATCCGATCCGCAGGACCGAAAAAAATTCTCTTGAAACATCGAAATAATAATACGGCTAGGAAAGTCCCCCCCCCCCCCCCACTTTCCCACATCACCTTTAAATCAATTATTTTTTCTTCCATACGTACCTATGCTGAAGTAGAATTATTATGGAATGCTTGTGAGCCGGATAGCCTCTCTCTGAGTTTTAGAGTCCTTGAATTGTTACAATTAACTCACATATGAAGAAGCTAACTCTGGTACATTCAAAACATCTATTGAGACAAATACAGTGACTTAGGTTGGTGAAACCACAAATAGATAAAAAGCTTAGTTGGAGGAAAGTAAACAGGAACTGCAATAATTGCTTTTATCAAATTTTATCTTTCTATAGCCTATATCCTTGATTAAACTGATACTTCTACAATCACGGACTCGTAAGTAAGTAAAACGCCGTTATTTTTATAAACATTGTGACAAAAGCTGTTGATATATGCGTGGAATCCACCACAACATTGTGTTTAACATATTTCGACCACGCCATTCCTTTCGTCAGAATGTTTGTAAAACTACAATGACTTCCTTGATTACGAACAAAGAATTATCAAAAAATTCTATTTAAGAAATGAATCTATATTTTTTCTGTTGATGCAGGTATCACCCGAAAAATTGGACAGAAAACTGCATCGATGCGCGTAACGCGCTGATGCAAAAGTTTCATTTCATGCTGCAAAAGATTCATTTCTTATCATTTAATTATCATCTATTTATGGAAAACAGACTGCTTTCTTGGATCTAAAACAATCAATCACCGCACTATATTTCGTAAGTCGGAGGATTTTGCCGTGATACGTCTGCCAAAACAAGTTATGGCAGCCGCCATAATTCAAAAGGCGAACGATCTTCTCTCTATATCTTTGGAATAAGGACCAGTTTAAGCAAATTCTACATGAACTGTTAATTTTTGATTAAGTAGAAAAGAAATGGTACCCTTGAAATGATAAGTAAACATCAACAAATTGTATTTTCAGCAACGAGTTCATTCGTGTTTGAGGGAACCCCGTTTCTAAAAATAGTGCTATGAATAGACTTCAGTGAAAAATTGTGTTGATCGATGTATCGACAAAATTTCTCAGCCAATCAGAATCCTCGTTTCTTGAAAATGACAATGGAAATTAAATGATAAGGACATCGACTATGAAAAGATAAAATTGAATCTAAATAATCATCACAGTACCTGTTTTCTTTCCTCCAAACGAGCGGTATGTCTTCATTTTCTTTTCGTGGTTTCAGCAACTGAAATCACGTGATGCTACACAGTGATATACAGGCTTTATATTCCAGAAATAAATACCACTAGAATGCTACTGTTGCAAGCTACAGACGGATTCCTCCTTTATTAGACCTTCCTAGGAACTTACGTGTTAAAATCCGAATAAGGAAGATGGAAAAAGGAATGGAGAGTTATCGCTCCTGAAGGGAACGGGACGAAGTGTCTTGGAGCTCCGGGTAAATATTCATATTTCTCCTTGAAAAAGGTATACGCGACTTCAAAATCTTGATTGATCGCTTATCAAACCATTGAGAATAGTTTTTGATAGAGAATTGTGAATTTTTTTTTTTCGAACATTGCTTGGGAACTCTTTTTCCCCATATATACACATAGGGAGTATACATATGTACACTCTACTGACCATCTACTGACCACCCGTGTAGAATATACAGTGAAATTCGGTGAAGTGTAGCGATATAATCAATCATAGTGTCTAACATTGCATCGCTGTCTAGAGATCTCTCTCTTCACTTCGGTCATCGTTTCCTTGGGGGAGTGCGCTATGACTAAGTATTCGAAAGCATTGAAAAAGAAATAGATATGAAAGATGTTAAATCGGTACAAATACCAGAAAAGGATTGTGTTATTACAGTCTCAGAACAACACACAAAAGAAAGACTTCTTAGAGTGGGTTTAACAATAAAAGAAAAACACACAAGAATGTACAGTGAGGAAAAAGAAACAACTAATGTCACCATCAAAGATGCACCGTACGAAAAGGCAGACGCGACGATCTGCTCCTTTATGTCGAAATTTGGTGAGATAGTCTCGGGGAGCATTCGACATGGTCAAGTGACCTTCAAAGATCAAAAGTTTGACAATGGTACTAGATATCTACAAATACTTAACTGTACCCCAAGTCTCCCAGCTAGCACGACATTTTGGTCTTTTCCGGTGCGGATATTCGCCGATAATGGCCGAACAGCAGCATGAAATATTGCGGAAATTCAACGCACCCATCGTATTAATGTGAAATGAAAGAAAACAGACTCTCCAATAAAGCATGTTATATATATCATGATGGGAGCCATCTTAAAAAAGAAAAACGATGTTATGAATGTAACGAACTAGGTCATATTCGACGTGATTGTACCAATTTCATGGATAAAGACATATGTGAGTTCGGTGAATACGCAGGTGAAATACGAGAAGGACGTGAATCGAACGCATTCTTTGACAATGCGGATCAAGTGACTAATGCAGAATCCAGATCTGATCAGCTTGTGATCCTAGGTGCCTCAAATTGCAAACGATGTGTCTTTGATCAAATTGACGCAGGCGTCACCAATGCGTCTATCTCAGGATCGACCATATCTAACGTAACTCCAAACTTAGAGCTCGCCACCACAGAAATCAAATACCAAGCGGAAGTGAGTAAGGTTATCATTTGTCTCGGAACAAATTATGTGTCACGTAACAAATCAAGACCGGACAAAATAAACGTCCATGTAACGAAAACCTTTGAGGTGGTGAAAACACGTTCGACAATGCCGAAGTAGGAATTTGCACAGGAGTGTCCATATACAGGAAGTAAATTGTACGACGCTCGCGGTTAACGATTTTATCAAAACGGTCTGAGAGGAATACGATGACGTTAAACTCATCGACTTAAGTGCAATCTTCACTAAATCAATCGCTTTACGATACCCAAGATTCCAATGGGGTCCACATTAACACGCTTGGGGCAAAACTCATTACGGATGCCTTCCACAACTTCCGTTCAAGACTAAATCTAAATGACAGAAAGCGCATACGTGGGGCAAGTTCCACTTCTTCGGTCCTATCTCCGATCATCAGAAAAGAGAAAAAAGCAAATTGTTGAGACTCCATACAAATATGCATTCTTCTCTTTGATTGGATGTAGATTAAGATAAGGAATAATATTCAGAATCATATACATTTAATGAAATATGTATATCGCATCTTTGAATGTTAATGGTATCAGAAATGGCAAAAAAGAAGAAACATTTTTTAATGGTTAGCAAAAGTATCATTATGATATTATATGTCCGCAAGAGACACATTGTGATAATGCAGTTGAAAATTATGGTCCTTATAATGGCAAAATATAGGTAATGGAACGAGTATATGGAATATTAACCTAAGTAATACAGGTGGCACGGCAATACTACACAGTAAAGGTATTATTATAAGAGATGTGTGTAAAGTTGACGAAAGAATAATCAGTTTTACAGGAGAAAAAAATGGAGAATTTAGAATTGTGAACGTTTATGCCCCACATATTGGTCGAGAGAAGATAACCTTTTTCATGAAATTAAAGAATTACATCGATAAGTTTGACGAAAATCTTATTTTATGCGGAGACTTCAATTTAATAATTTTGAATAATCTTATTGATCGAAAGCCTCATAAAACGCAATCAGATTCAGGTTATAAAGAACTTCAAAGTTTGTTGGAAAAAAACAAATTCAAGGAACTGTGGTTCCCTACTTTTGGGTGTATGCCTTTAAAGAAATGCTTACAGACACCCCTACTTTTTTTTAAAGTTTTCAAAATACATTTCATGTACTATCAAAGTTCTAAATGTCAAAAGATTAAACTGCAAGAAAAGGTCAAAAGGTCCAAACTTTGCTACCAAGGAAAAGGTCTTGTAAAAATATGAAATTCCTACTTTTTACCATCAAAAAGTTATGGTCGATGTTGAAGTTTTTAAATGTGGCTCAATCTCCAAGGACGAGGTCACAAGGTTTGAATGTTGCTACCGACGAAAAGGTCTTGTCACAATGAATACACATACTAAATATGGAAGCCCTATCGCTTTACATTCAAGAGTGATGGTCATTATTAGAGTTTCAGAAAAGAAGGTCAAACTCCAAGGTCAAGGTCACAAAGTCAAAACTTTTGGTATCCATGAAAAGGTCTTGTCACAATGAATACACATGTGAAATATGAAAGCCCTATCACTTACCAATTCAAAAGTAATGGTCAAGGTTAAAGTTTTTTTTAAAAAAAAGGTAGGTCAAACTCTAAGGTCAAGGTCACAAGGTCAAACATTTTGGTATCCATGAAAATGTCTTGTCACAATGAATACACATGAGAAATATGAAAGCCCTATCACTTACCATTCAAAAGTAATGGTCAAGGTTAAAGTTTTAAAAAAAGTAGGTCAAACTCCAAGATCAAGGTCACAAGGTCAAACATTTTGGTATCCATGGAAAGGTCTTATCACAAGAAATACACATGTGAAATATGAAAGCTCTATCACTTACCATTCAAAAGGTATGGATAAGATTATAGTTTTTCTGACGGACGGACAGATGGACGGACAGACAGAAGGGACGGTTTTAGTGTCCTTGCGCTTTCGCGAAAGCGGGTGACAACAAATGATATGGAAGATATATGGAGGGTAAGAAATGACAAAGTTATTAGATATAAATTTCATAGAAAAGAATCTAAGTCTCGGATAGATTTTTTCTTGATAAAAAAGGAATTAATTGATTCAATAACTAATACATTAATTTCCCATTACCCCTTTAGCGACCATGATATCGTGTCGTTGAAAGTACGTAATGAAAATATTGAATTAGGCCAAGGATTTTGGAAAATGAACGCGTCTGTAGTACATTCTGAAAGGTTTTAAGAAACATTTAAAACGTTTTGGAATTACTGGAAAAATAAAATAAACGAATTTAAAGACTATAGGGAATGGTGGGAATGTACAAAGCAAAAAATCAAGTTAATAACCACTCAAATGAGTAAATCGATGAATATATCGCAAAAAGAAATAAAAATGCTTGAGAAAAAGGTAGAATCTTAGAGGCATGGAACATAAGAGGGAGAAATTGGCTCCAAAATTTGACCAGGAACCCTTTTTTCTTTGTAAATGTACAGATACCACAGGTTCAAATTTCAAAACATGGACTAAATTTATTGCAGAAATTCCACCAACCTCTAAAGAAAATATGTATAATCAACTTATAATGGGGAAATAAAAATGTGTCATTGAATGGGAAGCCAGTTTTCCTATCAAATTTTAGTAAAAGTAACTTGAAAAGAATAAAAGATTACAAATGTATATGTGGCAGATAAGAGTAGATTATCATCCGTTGAAGAAAATTCACGAACTTGATCAATCGAAGAAATTGGATTTCTGAATGGAATACAATCAAATCAGCAATAAAACATTTTGAGTTATGTATGAGACTTTATAAGGAAGAAACGAGTTTGGGAATGGAACATAAAGAATTTTCATTTTATACGTTAAAACAAAGGAAATCAATTAACAAATTTAAAGTTAGTCAAATCAAGAAAATATTTTTAAGAAATATTATTGCGAAATGTCAAATTTATTGGGAAGAGAAAACCAGTGGGGATCTTGTTTGGAGAAACATTTGGTCCCTTACACATAAATGTTCCTCCATTCCTCAGGAAATTAGATTATTACAATGGAAAATTATACATCGTATTGTTTACACAGATATTAGATTATCTAAGATGAATTTGTCAACTGGAAAGTGTCACTTTTGTTCTGAAAATGAAGATATTATACATTTGTTTTTTACATGTACAAAATCGAAAGAATATTTTAATCATGTCCTTTTCTTGTTAAAAAATATTGCCCAAAAATGCAGGATAGATGAAAGATTTGATTTTTCTAATATGCATTGTGTTATGTTTGGTTTTCAACAAAGCTCAAAATATACTATGGTGTCTTCAACTTTATTCTGCCCTTTTGTTAAATGGAAGATATGCTTAAAAAGAAACGAAAAGAAATATCAAAAAAAAAATTAATACTACTTTAGTGACTTTTCATAAATTTCAGCTTTTGGTTATAGAACAAATAAATTTATTATTGATGTTAAGAAAAATCAAAAATTGATAAAGAATTATGGAAAACGGTATTGCAAAGGGTTGAGAATCTCGACATATTTTGATGTATAATCCTATATTCATAACAGTATTGAATAGCGTGTATTTGTACCAATAAAAAAAGATGGAAAAAGTATTGTTTCTTTAGTACCTTATTCCTTTCAGCAGATGAGTCAAAAAAGCTCATGTCTAACTTAGGACTCTTACTAATTTAACAACAAAATAGAAGAAAAAGATAATAAATACCTTTCATGTTTACGAAAACTTTAAACTCCATGATCAATCAATTTTAAATCCTTTGAAATTACTATATCAAAACAAAATTGCGCAATGATTTTGAAATGAGAAAATTTCTATAAATAGAAAATTACAACAGCATGAAATTAGAGACAAGTAATGCTACAAAGGAAAAAGAAAAGGAAACCGAGAACAAGCATAAAAGAGTTATCTTTCTTATACCATGTTAATTTCATGTAGTTAGGACTACTTGAAGAATAAATAGTATAGGACAATGGATGTGAATTTTACAAGAGTAACTGTATGTTATGACCTTGAAAATAGATTATTTGAAGTTGGACCAAGGTCATGGATAAATGATAAGTATTTGAGTTTTTCTCATCAAGATTGATCTTTATCTGATCAAAGTTCAATATTCTATCAACCAAAGTATGTTGTGACCTTGAAATTGAACAATTTACCTAGGGTCAAGCTTAAAGGGCTTGATGCAAGGAACATATGTGTAAAGATGAAACTGTAAAGGTCAAACAGTCTTTGTTTTATAGACAAAAGTTTGTTGTGACCTTCAGAATGAGAATTTGATCTTTGGTCAATAACAAGATGAAAGGACGTGACTAAATGATTATATGCATGAAGTTTGAACTCTACAGGTCAAACAGTCTTTGTTCTATACGCAAAAGTTTGCTGTGACCTTAAGAATGGGAATTTGATCTTGAAACTAGGTCAACATTAAATAACTACCTGTAAGTATTATACCATCCACGTTTCAACTCAAAATCTCAAAAATTGTAGAAATTGGTACTAAGCCAATTTAAAGTTTTCAACTTGAGATAGCGCGAAAACCGTAAATATTTTATCGAGCATGTAAGCGTATAAAAATTTGAAAATTTCCAAAATAACATTATTTAAAATTGCGTTCGAATCGTATGGTTACTTTAGGGGTTATAAGAGTTGAAAGATTTGACCTTTGATTACCTCTAGCGGGGGCATATGTGAACTTTTCGACAAGAAAAAAATTGGAATTGAGATCTCCATATGCTCTTTCACAGGGTATTTCACTTTATCATATACTGCTATACTTTTTTGTAAGTGTCTGAAAATATTGGGGGTAGAAATGATAATTATAAGAATAAAGAAAAGACATTAGAATAACAAAAGGATTCCGACGGAAGTCGGATCCTTAATAACATAAATTTGTAAAAATGAATAATATTCAAACATCTGACAGATTCTGTCAGGATGGTTGTAATATTATTTCCTATAGGTTTACTCTATTACGTATCAACACTAGCATAAAATAATTAGATATCTTTTACCTTCATCTTTGTGCCTAAGTGCCTTTTCTTGCATGGACGAATACTAAAACCAAAGATGATGTTGAAACGACACATGCATGAACAGTGAATAAAACAATGGGGTATCGTGTTTAGTTTGGTAGCACTCATACTATTGCTTATACATGTATAGTCTAATTCTCGCTTGTATAATGAAGCTGTGGTATTTATCAAGTATTTCATTGATGAAATCTGAAGAAATATTGATTAAATCAGTTCTAAACTGATCATGAACGTTGGCTCTACCTGTCAGGGACACACGGCCGAGTGCGCTATGAATATATTTAGACGCATACATAAAGTCTTGGCTGACGATTGAGATCGGACGCCGACTTTAGACATCAATATTCACGAGTAGGAAGAAAGGGGGGTTAATTTGATTAAGTTACATAATGTATCATTTATATTTCATACTAGTTCAACATGTGTGTGTGTGTGTGTCATTTCATTTCATACTAGAAACATATCCTTCGTTTCGTCCATCTGAAATACGTCTTTAGAGGTTTGAGAAGCCATTTACTGTGTCATCACTTTCAAACCACATATTACCAGTGAGCATGTATGAGTTGGACGAAACATACTTTTACTATCGTCTTAGGACTTTTCTGCGTAAAACAGATACTAATCGCTTCCAAGAAGGAGGCTCTATACCAATCCCTCGCAACTCCTATTGTTTTGGAAATGAATATGTTCACTTAATTTAGTCGCTTTAATAAGTTAATTATACGGGCATATTGTAAGTGGTATCTGACTTCTCAATGCTACTTAGCGAAAACAAATATCTTTTCCACTTAATGTAATTTGTATACTTTAGAAGCACTTGAATTATATGTAGATATTTTATATCCTTCGTCAAAATACATATTTATATAACTAGCTGATCAAAGTCCAAGGTTCTCAATGGTCAATGTACAACATCCTGGTTTCCAAAATCTCTTCTGAAAATTGTCTTGCGTTGGGAAATATGACAACGCCCTATTTATTATTTTCGGAGTAAACTGAAAAAAAATTAACAATTGATATATATATTATTCTCTGATTTATCTGTTACGTAAGTATATTTTGTAAATCGTTATCGTACCAATGATGTATAGTACCTAAGGCAGTTCCAATCAATTAAGTGTCGGTCGGGTGTTCTGGCATTATTTATCGCAAATTGAAAAAAAGAAGAAACGCGTTCAAATTGTAAGTCAGAGTAATCTTTAATCCAGATACAAATTAAGGAACAGAAGTCATTGTGTATGCAGGAAGATTATCATACCAGAAGTAAATTGTATTTTTCGCAAAAAAAACTACAAATTGTGTTTTATTGGCTTGGAAATTTAACATCACATATGCTAGTCAAAGGTTATCAAATTGAAAGCTTCTTTTAAAATCAGACATACATCATGTAAAACAATATATTCCAACATATATTTCTTCGTTCGTTCCATTATCAACGGTATCCAACCAATATACTAAAGATCCGGAAGTTGATGATGCATTCTGAGGCGGAATCATTGAAGCATGACAATACTTGTTAAGCTTTTTTTACCTAAAGTCTACTCTGACGACAATTTTGGGGACTTCTCAAAATGAGATTTTTACCTTAAGGACATATCCGGCACCCATAATTTTGAATCTTCACATCGAAGAGTATTCTGTATTTCTGATGCACAAAGACAGATAACTACGATTTCCATTATGAAGTTCTTTGAAAAATATTTTAAATATTTTTTTATGTTATATTACCAAAAGGTATGTACGAAAAGGTTTCAAATTCTTCGTTTCAATTAATTAGTAGAATATCCAATATACTGTATTCCAAATATGAAAGAAACTCATACAACAACAAAAAACGTATTGAGTATAAGGTTGAACTTGTCCTAGTTGGCAATGGAAAATGTCTGCAAGAGTCTATTTGGGTAGTACTAAGAACTTCAATATTTCCTACGGTAACCTCATCAAATGTCACTACACATCGCTTTTACATACAATAAGATGGAACTGGTTCAAATGTGAAGGATATCTATCCTGACACTGAATAAACAGTATGTGTCCTTAAGTCTACACTGACGACAATTTTGGGGACTTCTCAAAATAGAATGTTTACCTAAAGTCTACGTTGACGACAATTTTGGGGACTTCTCAAAATAAGACTTCTGATATGCAACGGAATCTTTAGAGAAAAATAAATGTAGGCACGGTCCATTTGATGTTCTGGCGGGGGGGGGGGGGGGGGGGCTTGGGTTTTTTTCGAAAATAATTTTGCTCTGAATTTTGATAAAAAAAATTAATTTGCTTAATGTGTGTCAGAAAAAAATAATCTTGCTCTCACAAATTCTGACGATAATCTCAACAGCACTCACAAAAGAGCACAAGATTGAGCATCGACGGACCCCTAGCCAGCTAGAGGGGGGACAAGGTTACCGTACGAAATATTGAAGCTCTAAGTACTTTCCAAATAGACTCATGCAGACATTTTCCATTGCCAACTATGGCAAATTTAAAATTATACTCAATAGCTTTTTTATTGTTGTATGATTTACCTTCATATTTGGAATACAATATATTGGCTATTCTACTAATTAATTGAAACGAAGAAGTGAAACCTTTCCGTATATACCTTTGGGTTATATAACATACAAAAATATTTTAAAGAACTTCATAATGGAGATCGGAGTTATCTTTCTTTGTACGTCAGAAATACAGAATACTCTTCGATGTGAAGATTCAAAATTTTGGATGCCGGATATGTCCTTAAGGTAAAAATCTTATTTTGAGAAGTCCCCAAAATTGTCGTCAGCGTAGACTTTATGTAAAAAAAAAACTTTAAAAGTCTTGTCATGGTTCAATGATCCCGCCTCAGAACGCATCAAATTCTGGATTTTTTTAGTACTTGTATATTGGTTGGATACCGTTGATAATGGAACGAACGAAGAAATATATGTCTGAATATATTGTTTAACATGATGACAAGTCTTATTTAAAAACAAGCTTTCGATTTGATAACTTTTGTCTAACATTTGTGATTTTAATTGTGAATAAGTATATTCTCCATAATAAGAAATAATTTTGTTAAAGTGCTTTAACCCTAGAAATTTGTTACAATTTCATTTTTTAAATATCCCCGAAAAGTTCAAAATCATTAGAACACATTTTGTAGTTGGGTTTTTTTGCGATAAACACGTTCACATCTTGTATGATAGTTATCTCCTGCATAAACCATGTCTTCTATTCCTAAATATATATTTGGAATAAAGATAACTCTTACAATTTGAAAGTGTTTCTTCTTTCTTTTATCACTTTGCGATAAATAATGCCAGGATACCAGACCAACACTTATTTGATTGAAACTGCCTTAGGTACAATACATCATTGGTACGATAATAATTTACGAAATATATTTACGTAACAAATAAATTACAGAATAATGTACATGTTACAGGGAATAAGTGTAATCAGGGATTTCATGTAATTCCTGGAAGGTTCAGTGATTATGTGTAATTCTTGGTCATTTTAGGAATTACATGAAATCCCCAAAATCTTAGGGATTACAGCTGTATATTTATCAGGTTTTAAATGATGCTATTAAATTTAAAGACGTTTAACATTTGAACTACTTGTTGAGTGTCACTGCTGGTGGACCAAGAGTCCCCGAGGGCACATGTAGCCAAGTTCGATCAACTTTGGTTGATCGTCTGTCTCTTCATCGCATCTGAAATTTTCTGTTGAAAAATTTCTTAAAATTTCTAAAACGTGGGTCCTGTAGCATCATATCCTACCCATTCTGCTACGTCTTTTGGTGAATTTTTGGTACATAATAATTTTCATACTTTTTGGCCATATTATATTGTTTAGACTGAGGATCACTGACGAGGGTTTAATATCCGAAACGTGCATGTCTGGTCCATGCTGTAAATTTATCAGGTTTTAAATGATGCTATTGAATTTAAAGACGTTTAACGTGTAATACCTAAAATATTTTCGTATTTTACACTTATTTCCTGTCGGCCTAAACTCATATAAAAATGATCAAATTACGATATGATAGATATTTACATGTTCATAAAACAAAATCCTATTACTGAAAGAGAAAATGCCGGTTATGTATATAGGCAATTTATATTATGCGTTTAAGGCTGATTATGTTAATTTAAAATTGATCGGAAAATGATATTTAAGAAAAACACTTGAGCAGACAATTTGGTTGCACAGTTAGTTTTTGGCCTGCTGATATGTTAAATCCATCTCTGTTATACATGATTGTATGCATGAAATCTTGATTGGACTATGTATTGTACCAAAGTACCATGGTGATCGGTTCGTCCAAATATCTTTGCATCTATTCAATTTTCATGAAATGTCCGTTATCAATAATACGGAAGTGTTCCAACCCTTTACCTTCATGAAGAAAATTTCAAACTAATTTTCATGCACCAGACACGAGTTTCGAATATTCAATTCTCATCATTGCAGATGCATCCAGCCAAAGTGTTTTTCATGAGCAGCCCAAATCCATTTCACTAGCGTCCTATTTAACTGAACGTAACAATTTGGTTGCACAGAAAGATTTTGGTCCACTGATATGTCAAATTGTCAAGATACGCCTTAGTTAATTGTTACTCCCAAATCAAGATGCGTTATAATTAATGAGGGTTATAATACTAATGTTGTCGATTGAAAATTTCGATATATGTTTTATAGTATACTTTGACCATCACTTTTGTTCGATAAGTTCTTGTCTTCGTGCTCATCGTGACATGCGTTTGTTTTATGTCCCTTTTGCATATACATGTGTATAGTTAATGATAAACATGATAAATAATCTTCCAAATTTGAGAAATATTTTGATAAAAATTACCTATTCTAGTTTGAATATTTTCACTTATCTACGATAAACGTTTCTGGGTACTTGACAGAGAGGATATTCAGCATCAACAGAGCCAAAACTAATAGATTTTAAACAATCTAAATAAGGAGGAATAGAGGTCAGGAAATAAGTGTAAAAAATCAAGAAAATTCAGGAATTACATGAAATACCTGGGCAGTTTCAGGAATTACATTAAATCCCTGATTACACTTATTCCCTGTAACATATGTATCAATTGTTAAGTATTTCCTTCAGTTTACTATGAAAATAATAAATAGGGCGTTGTCATATTTCCCAATGCAAGATTTTCAGAAGAGTTTTTTGGAAACCAGGATATTGCACATTGACCATTGAAAACCTTGGACTTTGATCATCTATTTTTATATATGTATGACGAAGGATATGGAAAATCTACACAAATAATTCAAGTGCTTCTAAAGTATTCAAATTACATTAAGTGAAAAAGATATTTGTCTTCGCTAAGTAGCATTAAGAAGTCAGATACCACTGACAATATGCCTGCGGTATAATTAACTTATTAAGGTATCCGTTGTACAATAGAGTTATTTTACATAGCATTTTATTCATCTCCATTGTAAAGTATGGTAAATTTTATGCCTGGTAAGGTACTACAAACTATATATTTTCTGAAAAGTAATGATGGCCTGAGTACAGATATAAGACTCCTAGGTCTTAAAAATCAAAGGGGAAAAACTATTTTACAACTTTGTCATTTTGCTTGGGTTATATAGAGAAAATAGACAATTTAAATGCTTTACCAGTTATTCCCCTTTACTTTTCTGACCCCAAAATTATTATTTTTGAGCAGTGGGCATTATAACCTTTCAGAAAATATATAGTTTATAGTACCTTACCAGGCATAGAAAAATGCAATATTGTACATCGGATACCTTAAAGTGACTAAATTGAGAGTACATTTTCATTTCCAAAACAATTAAAACAATAGGAGTTGCGAGGGATTCGTATAGAGCCTTCTTGGAAGCGATTAGTATCTCTTTTACGTAGAAAAGTCCTAAGACGATAGTAAAAGTAGTTACAACTTAAATATATGTTTCATTCAACTCATACATGCTCACTGGTAATATGTGCTTGGAAAGTGATGACACAGAAAATGGCTTCTCCAATCGCAAAAGACAGCAATACAGATGGACAGAACGAAGGACATGTATTTTTAGAGTTTATATTAAACACTTGTGACATTTTTGGCATCCATGCTTTATGAATCAGAATTCTATCTTTTACATGATATATAACGTAGCAGTATATGACACAGGCTTCGAAATTCCTGGTTGAAATACTCAGTTGCAAATCAAATTCTGAAGAAAATTGGAGTAGCTCTCTCTCTTTAAATCTACAGTGGGTCAAATACTCTGAGTCTTTGCGGAAAACAGAGTTATCTCCCATTTGAGACGGTACATGACGTAAACCTATTATGACGTCATGAAAATGGTATGATAAAGCCGATCTTATACAGTTATTTCCCAGAGTTTTAGGATCGTTTCCATAGAATTTGATGATATCACAATTAGTCTACGTCAGATACCGTCCCAAACTGGAAGTAACTCTGTTTCGAAAGTAAGGAATAAACAGAAGAAAATTTCAACAACTACAGCGAAACAGCCGTATGAGAGTAGAATAGCACCATAAAAACACTAAAGGGACATGGAAGATAGGCCATTAAAGACAAAATCAAAACATTAAACACAAAAGGCTACACATAAACCAACTATATCAATGGATATGTTTTACAAAAAAAACTGACAGCCAAATGATTAGGAGAAAAAAAGAGAAGAATAAGAAATGGCGAAGTTAAAGGCTTATCTTTTTTAAAAGAGGGAACTTAAGATTTTTTAAAGAAAATATGTGGTAGTGACTCAATGTAAAACACGGAAAAGCGGAGGTTTCTAGTTAACATTTACCTTTTGATTCCTTCAAATTTAGAGGAAAACCTACCAACGATGGTTATTCATCTTGTATTGGAATTTGTCTGGAATAGTATTACTTAAGATGGATGAGCAAGAGTTCTGTCTTTGTATATTAAAACGTAAAATAATTATAATTATTTAAAAAAAATAATTTATACATTTGTATTCTTTAATACCGCATTTTCTCTGTCGACCCCCCCCCCTCTATTCAAAACGAAAAACATGACTAATGATACCATATAAACTGACAAATACTAAATCCTTCTCTGTAACTTGGACTGAACTGAAAAGGGGTGGATTGCAACAGTACAAACCACCTGTTTAACTTGTCTACATTCGCCTATGCGTATAAAAGAATTTAGTCTTTTATATTGACCTTCCACATACATTTTTTTCTTTTCCTTTTTATAATATATATTGGAATGAAAATAATTCTTACAAAATGGTTTTCGATTTTCTATTTTTCGATAAATAGTGCCAAAAAAACTGAATAAGAAAAATAACCAAATTGGTAATTCATTTAGTAGAAAAGTAGCGCATTGATATTTATAACTATTCAATGTACTTACTTTGCAATCAAATCGCATATATATCCCTGAGTATATCAAATTTGAGCCATTTTCTTCAGTTAGATATTAGAAATATTAGCAAGACGTTGTTGTATTTCGCAATGCAGGAAAATGTCATATGCAGTTTTCTGAAAGTAGGTTATTGTACATTGACCATTGCAACACCTTACTTTAATTTGACATTTCAAGTATAAAGACAACGAATTTAAGTACTTTAAAGTATACAAATTGAATTAAGTGGAAAAGATATTTTTCTTCACTAAAGAGCATCAAGTAACCAGATACCACTTACAGTATGCTTATATGTTTTACCAAGTAAATCGACTACATAGAAACAGCACTTGCATTTCAAAAAAAGAGGAGTTACGAGGGATTGGTACTGAGGCTTCACGAAAGTGCAGAAAACTCCTTGAGACGGTGTATACAATAGAAATTACAACTTTAGTTTATGTTCCTTTGATGTTCATTTGATACATGTTTATCTTATGTTGTTTGATAGTGCTGACAATATTAAGAACGAAGGAAATATATTACTTCGGAATTATCATATACCTTCTGACATTGTAGGTCTTCATGGTTTTATTCCCATTTTAGAAGTCTATCTTTTACATGTTATATATCGTGTTAGTTTAAGGAAAAGGAAATGATATCCAGCATGACCACCCAGCACTCACCCAGCGAACGAAATCCACAAGAAAGTGACACATAAATGACATCATACAAAACTACAAATCGCAAAAAGACACAACAATATTCACTAGAACATCATACAAAACATTCGAAACAAAAACATTAATGACAGCACATAAAAGGAAAGAGACAATTGTGCACCCGGCATTGACTTTGGACAGCTATCTGCTATTAGCAAATGGTATGGTTATCCGGATTACGTGCGTACAGCTCTCCGATTTATCCGGCTACACAGAGGTATCCATAGACGCACAATTGTTGTATACACATAAAACTTCTCACTGTAAGGTGACATCACAAACAAGACAGCCAACCGCAGCGGTCTCGTGTAACACAAATTCTATGTAAATGGATCTAAACAATTCTATGACATGTGTATAACAGTCTGTGCTCTGCTGGCTGAAGCGAGTTCAAGATCAATCACCAGAGAAGTCTGACCAACTTTCAGATAGGACAAAGAATCAGGGCCCAGTCTTCTATGACGTGATTTAAACAAGGCACGTCATGGAGTCCCGTCGTCACAGTTGGCCAGTGTGCAACGTTTGGAAAGACACCGGTACAACACTGTACATTGGTTCAGTACCATGCCTAGTGTTCTTTTGATGACTTGGGATCGTATCCTCGGTAAAGGATGCAACCGACTTTTTTCTTACATTTGTGGTTGGAGTTCGGCCTGCCTTTGATCCTTCTGATTTTGTTTACTTGGTCACCGTAAGATGAAAGAAATCAAATTCCCAATGATACATACTCTTAAAACACAGGCTTCAAAATTCTGGCTAAAATACCCAGTTGCAGGATCTACATTTATGGAAATCCTTAGAGTAACTCTCTTCTTAACTCCAATCGATAAAAAAACCGAGAAATTGTTCAACATGACTCGGGTTTCTGCACCTACAGTGAATCACCATAACACACAAAGGAGTGTTCGAGATATGACGAGTACCACAATGGACACTAATGGAGTGTTCGAGAGAGAACGAGTACAACAATGGACAATCAAGGGACAAGAAAGACCATCGAGATGACGTATGCGTAGTAATGTATAGGGCAAGATCCATATATTGCAGATGCCAGCTATCTGCGATTGGTGACCGACATTGATAATCTAAAGCTACAAACTATTCAGAACTAGCTACTTTCAACCAAAACGTACTTCCAATTTTTTGTGTCAGACAAACAGTTAGGCTATACACATGCAAAAAGTGTGAACAAAAATATGCTCTCTTGGCAAGTTTTTTGTTTCATACCCTGCTTTGTATTTGTAACTGTGAAATCATAGTCGTTTGATTATCCGCTTATAAAAGAAAAGAAGGGGATCTCAAACAACACTCGGTTGCAGCAAAAACAACAAAACCCGAAAGCACCCAATGCAAACACACAGAGCAGACACTAACAAAAAATTATTTTGTGATTCGATCTTCTGTCCAGATTCTTTATAAACTTTTTTGTTGACTTTGCATAAACTTATTCCAAGTGAGATTATGGACAAACAACAAATACATTGAATTTAATGCAAACAAAAGTTTTGTTTCCAAATTAATACATACATACAAGAGATTAATGCCGTGTTTCTAGTCTTTCCGGACTGTATATACCATGTAACGTTCTGTTCTCTTAAATGAGATAAAGAAGATCCTGACGACAATCTCAACAGCGCTCACAATAGAGCACCGAACTGAGCATCGACGGACCCCTAGCAAGCAAGAGTTGGGATCAGGTGCCCGTGAGGGGTAAGCATCCCCTGCTGGCTTATCTGCAGCAGCCGTCGATGTTCAAAAGTAAACGTCATGATTTATTCTAAAATTCAGGAATGTCCTTCAATGCACAAAACCACATGCATTACTTCGAAGACATTTCGTAAAGTTAGGATGAACACATACAAAAATGTCGCTTTTTTCAACATTTATTGTACATGTATCGTGCCAAAAGTAAAGTCCAATATTCACTTCGATTAATTTTACACAGCCTTTTAATTAAACCCGTGATTATCGTTTTAAAAAAAATTAAGGAATCTCGAAGAAATAATATACCAAAAGATGAAAATGTTTGACACGGAAAATAAATTCGGATAGTAGGGCCATACAAATTGAAGAAATAGCTGCCGTAAACAATGGATTTCTATATTCTACCTTTCTAAAAGAAAATAATGATAGAAGTCAACAAAATATTATAGATAAGAAATCGTTTTATTTTCTTTATTTTCAACATTTTTGTCCCCCGCTTTGTTGAAAGCGCGGGGAAATTAAAACCGGTTCGTCCGTCTGTATGTCTGTCCTTCATTTTTTATGCGAAATGTAAATGATGAACAACCTTGTCATAGCAACTAACATCTAACATGTTGTTCTTGAATGAGATTATCTTACCGTACTCTTGACAACAGATAACAATAAAACGGGAGACCAAAATCCATCGAATTCTAATCATTATTTCAAACATTGTTATGCAATGCTGTCATTAGCAATGCTGTCATTGTTATGCTATGCTGTCATTGTAATGCAATGATGTCATTATGTAATGCTGTCATTGTTATGCAATGTTGTCATTAGCAATGCTGTCATTGTTATGCTATGCTGTCATTGTTATGCAATGCTGTCATTATGCAATGCTGTCATTGTTATGCAATGCTGTCATTAGCAATGCTGTCATTGTTATGCTATGCTGTCATTGTTATGCAATGCTGTCATTGTTATGCAATGCTGTCATTGTAATGCTATGCTGTCATTGTTATGCAATGCTGTCATTGTTATGCTATGCTGTCATTGTTATGCTATGCTGTCATTGTTATGCTATGCTGTCATTGTTATGCTATGCTGTCATTGTTATGCAATGCTGTCATTGTAATGCAATGCTGTCATTATGCAATGCTGTCATTGTTATGCAATGCTGTCATTAGCAATGCTGTCATTGTTATGCTATGCTGTCATTGTAATGCAATGATGTCATTATGTAATGCTGTCATTGTTATGCAATGCTGTCATTTGCAATGCTGTCATTGCTATGCTATGCTGTCATTGTTATGCAATGCTGTCATAATGCAATGCTGTCATTGTTATGCAATGCTGTCATTAGCAATGCTGTCATTGTTATGCTATGCTGTCATTGTTATGCAATGCTGTCATAATGCAATGCTGTCATTGTTATGCAATGCTGTCATTATGCAATGCTGTCATTGTTATGCAATGCTGTCATTATGCAAAGTTGTCATCGTTATGCAATGCTGTCATTATACAATGCTGTCATTGTTATGCAATGCTGTCATTATGCAATGCTGTCATTGTTATGCAATGCTGTCATTAATCAATGCTGTCATTGTCGGGAGTTCGCTTCCTTTCATGTGGTGGAGGTTTTTGTGTGTTTGCTTTCGTTCCTGTTTTATCCTGATTTTGTATGCCTTCGGTTTCTGATTTTCTTAATTATCGATTTTATCCTGTATACAGGGATATGGTCATTATCCATATTTGTCATTCATGTGCAGGCGACGTTTGCATTAAATATGATAAACAAATAATATTGAATCTATGATCTCATGTATATTATTATAACTTAAACAAGATCATTTGTCTCGTCCATGCTGCAAATTTATCTGTTGTCAAATGATGGACGTTTAACATTTGTCTTAACGAGGCTGTGTGCAATTAGAAAATTTTGATGACGGTAAAATATCAATTTCTTTTTCTTAAAATGATATTTGAAGTACAACAAATATATAACATGAATTTAATTAAAATCTCTTGCGCAGAAACATGAAAATTTTTAGGAAAATCATTATTTTGCAATAAAACCCCATAAGGTCTCATTGTAAGATGCCATTATCTTTGAGATGACCCCTACATAATACTGAACGGTCAACTTCTATTTTCTTTCCCATAAAATGAACTTTATAATACTGCAATTATATGATACGAATTTGGTCAAAATACCTTGGGTAGAATTCATCATTTTCTAATTAGACCCAGCCTCGTTAAACATGGAGGCATCTCCCATAATTCATAGTTCCGTCTTAAAGCTGGCTCTATGAAACAACTGTTCGTGATTAGTATTATGTTTTAATATTTGATTTCCTTATATTTTAAGGCTTCAAGCAGTACAAATGAAACATTACGGGGGAATTGTTGATCCTTAATATTACTTTCTGCATACTATGAACAGTGATATAGACGAATACAAGACTGGGCAAATAGAATTAGCATAAAGATTACCTGAACAAAATACAATGTTTATTAATGAGCGAATTATAATGAATGAATCATTCCCTTTTTTAAAAAAAAAGGCAAGAATAAATCCGGGCGATTTTACAGCTGTATACAGTAAGTTAACATGCGCATTTATTGTGCAGTAAAATTATTACTACAGACATGGTAGAGGACACATTTCAATAATGAAAGTATTAACTTTAACATTGAGCATATGCTTAAGGCGCAAAGGCATCTTCTTGAGTTGATCAAATGCAAGTACATAATGAAAGTGTTCTAACTTCTTAAATTCTTGAAGAAATTTTCAAACCAATTTTAATGCACCAGACACGTGTTTCGGTTAGTTAATCCTCATCAGTGATACTTAATTAAATGCCGAACTGATTGTCAGACACAGTCAAATGTATTTCTGTACCACCCTATTGTTTTAATTGTTCTTATTTGAACTTGCAGAGAGTGCGCGGCTCCAAATATTCTGAGGGCTAGGTTCGATAGCAAACTTGAAAAAAATCTATGTCCAAAATAGCATTGGTGGTATAGTTCTAGTATGTTAATCTCATTTAATTTCGATGATATTTTTGGATGAAAAGACAAAATTCCGAAAAAAAGCCAAATCAAATGTATATGATGTCAAATTGATAAATTGCCAAAACAAAACTTCTTTCATGCGACAAAGTTGAAGGAAGTTATTATTACACTTTAAACATCAAGCGCGGGGAACGAGTTTGATTGCTCCACACTGCAAAAGAAAATAAGTGTATATGATATTAATGAAGTGTTCCAACATTTGCATCATTATCTTGCCATCTAAACCTATTATTTTGACAGTCGGAACTACATTATTATATAAAGTCGGTAAACTCCGTACGGCGGCTTCGCCTAGCATACAAAGCAGGCCGCTCATACCGCTACATTTTGTACGCCACGGTGACAACCCTTCGCCTAGCATACAAAGCAGGCCGTTCATACCGCTACGCCACGGTGACAACCCTTATACATTATTATGATTATTGAATATTCATAAAAAAATTGTACCAGCACCTAACGAACTATATTGTATCTTAAAAACTTAATTTCCCAACATTTATATTACTAATGTGCATATTTCAATCGGATTCGGTACTCCGTAAAAATACATTCGTACAAATTTTTATGTCCCTCTTTTATTTGCGTGTTGACGAAATAATATTGAGGAAATTCATGTAAACATTTTTATGGCAAAGTATCTTCTTTCATAAACACATTTTCTTTGGTATATCTAAACATTTAATTTTCATTTTTATTCTTAAGAAACGAAGATTCCGATTGGCCGAGAAATTGTGTTGGAACCTGCATAAACGAAAACCGGAAGTACATGCTACATGTAAGCAAAGTTATAAATAATGTCGTTGGCAAGACAATTTAAAAGCTTCTAATAAACGTTGAAACGCGACGATGCAGTTTTCCCTCAATTTATGCTGCTGATACCTCGGTCAACCAAAAAAACATTACATTGATTCCTGAACGAATAATCACACTCTTTGGCCATATTATATTACATTAAGATTGAGTATCACTAACGTGGGTTACATGTAAGTACCCGAAATGTACATGTCTGGTCTATGCTTCAAATTTATATGTTCTTAAATGATGCTGTTGAATTTTAAAACGTTTATCATTCATAAGTTCTGAGTAATTGTTCCGCTGCCATAAGTAAATAACATTCTAGTCCCACACTTAATTTTTTTTAATAGTTTGTTCGACCCTCTTAGACGAATTCCTGGATGTACTCTTGTCGTCATGCTGGCAGAATTTCAGCATTCGTTAAGCTACATGTAACCCTTCGGCATTATTAATATAAACACTTATTTCATGTTGCAGTGTGGAGCAGTTAAAATCGTTTGATGTTTGTCAAGTGTATCAATTACTTCTTTCAAGCTTTGGCGCCTGAAAGAAGCTTCGTTTGGCCCTTTATCAATGTGACATTATATCTATTCTTTTTTTTTTTTTTTTTTTCATCGAAAAACATCATCGAAATTTGAGGAGGTTAACATCTTTGCACCATCCTTCCAATGCTTCTTTGAACATATAATTTTAAGTTGGATATTCTACTGAATCGACCCTACAGGAAAGTAAAGTAGATGCAGTAATTGAGATTCTAAAAATAACGCAAGAGGGAGCTAGTGAAATCAATTTTGACTGCTTATGAAAAGCACTATGGCTGGAAGCATCACTGATGAGAATTTGATATTCGAAACACGTGTCTGGTGCATGAAAAGTGGTTTGAAATTTTCTTCAAGAAGGTATAGAGTTTGAACCCTTCCGCACTATGTAATGGAAAATTTAAAATTTTGCAATGGTTGGTAAAAAGGTGTTGATACACTTACATACTGATGGTATATCATTGATGACCATGTTGTCTCACTCACTGATTACAAATACAATTGAAAATATCACCTATAATTTTCAAATTTATTTCATGCAACCGAGACAAGCATACCGTAAGTGTTTTGAATATTTTTATCCCACAAAGTCACCATGTCATTTTCTGTATAGACATGGCATCAGACGGTGCATGTATTTTAGATATTGCTTTCATTTTCGTCCATGGACATCGACGGCGGATGCGGCTAGCCATACAGGGGTTTGTTTAATCCTCCCGGGCACCTGGTCCCACCTCTAGCTTGCTAAGGGTCCGTCGATGCTTAATTTTGTGCTCTATTGTGAGCGCTGTTGAGATTATCCTCAGCATCTTCTTTTAACTCGTTGGCAGTAGAGATCGAACAGATCCTTTTCACTTCATAATCTACACTTGATGACGTCATAAGAATGGAGAACAATCGAAGAGTGCGCGAGAACATTCGTATAGTCTTGGTTAGAAGAATTTGTGATCTTCCGTATTATGATGAAAATATTACAAGGCTTTACATGTCCAATTTTGTTTCTTTTAAAATCTTCCATTTTCAACAAAGTGACATCCGCTTTCTTGTAAATTTGTTAACGAATTAATTGTGATAAAGAATTTTCAAATTTCTTTGTGCAAAATTCCAAGATGATACGTTTGGTATTAATGCGTTTACAGCATTTTGAATGAAACAGTTTGTGACGACATTTTCTACAGATGACGTCAAAATGACGTCGTGGTTTGCTCATTTCTAAAAGTGGCATAATTTCCTCAAACGACGTCGACATTTGTTCAAACTACATACTAGTAAGGAGAATCCATTTTATAGATCAATCAGTGTTTTATGTGTGTTAAGGCATGTCATTTCTGAATGAAGGAATATCAACGATTTTATGATAACCATTTGTAAATATAGTATTCATGTCACTTAATCATTTTATGAAGGAAAACTTATAGGTCCGTGGTGAAAATCAAGATTTATGCTTATTTGAAAACTGGGTAAAAAATGCCAGAAATTTGTTGCTAAAATAGCACATTTGTAAAGAAAATACAAAAAGTGTTGAAATGCACTAATCTGATTTTTATTTTACTTTTCTTTGTTATTATACAATAAAACAGGTTAGAAACTTTGTGTAAAAGTAGAATTTGATAAAGTGCTACCTTAGGTACTAACTTCACCGATAATTTAAAATTTTCTAAATTTTACACAAAAATAACGAAAATTATCCAAGTTAAGGTCATAATTTCAGAAATACCGAATTTAAACTATTTTTCAAACACACAGTAACACGCGCTCCTAGGGAAGGCTTTTCAAAATATTAAAGAAAAAGTATATGTCCGTGTTCAAATAAGAATGAACAAACGCTTACAAATAGTGTCATTTCGTGGTTTTCTTGAAAAAGTGTCAGAGCTGAACATTTTCCTTATTTTGGGTGGAATTCAAACAATTTATAATTTTTCGGTATTCATTAGCCATACCTTTAAAAAAGCTTAAATCAATAATATGCCATACGTAAAACAAAATTCACAGGTAATTACGAACGTAAAAGAAATCCGAACAGTTAAAAAAAGTACCTCCACGTCAATTTTTACAGAAATTACCGCGAAGCATTTTCTTATGCATACTTCATTCATTTAAGATCAAATTTTCAAACTTGGCCGCTTTAATGTGTCTAATGAATAAAAGTCTTAAAAAGAGTAAAAAATGATACATTGGCCATAATAAATTAAAATATCTATAAACGTCAAGCTCCAAAATCGTGACCAATGACGCACCTTAAGACTGTAATTTTCTTAGGAAGAGAGAAAATAAATAATGCCGCCGCCATTTTGGTTTTCAAACCCCTTTTATGTTTTCAACTCGATCTAATGATTGTAAACCAAGAATTGTAGACAAAAGTTTGATGTAAGTGAGCTGGTAGTCCTCTACTTCCACTCTTGACTGAGTAAATATCTACAAATGCAAAACGTCTTCAAATTCAATAGCATCATTTATAAACAGATAAATTTGCAGCATGGACCAGACATGTACGTTTCGGGTGAGCCTCGTCAGTGAACATCAATCTAAACAATGTAATATGGCCAAAGAGGTTGAAAATTATTAAGTCCAAAACGTACAGAAAGACGTAGCAGGATAGGTAGGATATGATGATACAGGATCCACGGGATTTCAAGAAGTTCGGTAACAGAAATTTTTAATGCATTGTAAAGAGACAGACGATCAAACGAAGATGTTCGAACTTGGCTACATGCGCCATTTGGGACTCAGGACTGTTCCACCAGCAGTGGGACTCGCCAAGTAGTACAATTGTTATAAACAGATTATTTTGCAGCATGGACCAGACATGCACGTTTTGGGTACTTCACACTCGTCAGTGATCCTCAATCTAAACAATGTAATATGGCAGTACACATTAAGTATACGTTAAGGAAGTATTTAATATTTGTATTATGTCCTATTTTCTAACATCACTTTTTATTTTCTTGACTGTATTCAATTCGACAAAGTTATGTGTTTTGCACAGAAAAAAATTCTGAGATTCTGATCATTTTTGCGAATTCCTTGATAGCATGGTTTTGTAAAGTTTATCAAATTTTATAAAGAAATTGAAATTAAATCATGGAAACTTTTAGAAATCTTCATAAATACATTGAACATACACACAGTAAAGATGAGAAGTAATTTTGATTTTGAACTATCAAAATACATTTAAACATACATTATACAAATACTGAAATACATTTGGCTGTGTATGAAAAGCAGGGGAAACGGAGAGGATCTCCAACATCACTCGGTTGAGCACCCACAGGGAAACCAAAAAACATCCAATGAAAAAACACAGAACAGACACCCACAGAAAGAGAAAAAAGGGACAAGGAACAACAACTCACACCATAGAAACATGTGACACAAAAGACCACACATAAACTAACGGGAACAACTGACACCATAGAAACGTTAAACACAAAAGAACACACATAAACCAATGAGACCAATAGGCAACCGGTGCCGATTTTAATAGGGTGGCAAGCTGCCACGCAAACAGCAGACAGTGTGGTTATTCTGGATCACGTGCGCACAACACTCCCACTTTTGCTATTACTCAGAGGTAGAAAGAAGCTTGAAGAACGTACAATTGTGGTGTAAAATAATTTCCTCGCTGTAAGATGAACTTACAAACAGACAGCATGATGCAGGGGCCCAAGAAAAACACAGATGAATATGTAAATGGACATTAAAACAGAAGGAGTACGAAATACACTCCGTGATTTGCCGGCTGTAGCGACCTCATGCATGTGATTACATGTACCAAAGTAATCCGACTGAGATTCAGAGAAGACAGGTGGTCGGGGCCCTGTCTTCTCTAAAAAAAATTTGGACCAGGCCCGTCATGGAGTCCTGTCGTCACAGTCAGTCAGTGTGCAATTCTTAAGAACGCGCTGGTACAAGACTGTAGATTGGTCCAGCACCAAGTCAAGTGTCCGTCTGGTGACAGAAGGATCATATTCACGGTATAAAAGGCGTTTTGTGATTCTAACAAAATTTCTTTGGTAAATCTGTCCATCTTTGATCCTCCTTATTTTGTCGATCATGTCAACATAAAAAGCAGGTTGTGAAATACCCAAAGTAATATACTCTGTTGCGTAAATGTGTCCCAATTTCAAAAGAGATTGAAAATATTTTTCGTAAAAGTCTTTACTAGTTTGGGAAAGCGAAAACCTTGACATAAAAGTTACTTCGTAATTTGTAAATATCTACTATGAAAATCCAAAACATCATTACATGTTCAAGCATACCGGATGAGTTGCGAAATGTAGATAACGTTTGACGGTAAATTAGGAACATCACCGTCGAGCCAGGGGAAATTTACTATGTAGAATCCAAAATTATCTCTACTTGTATGAATCTCTCCATTAAAAATTTTGATATCTAGGTCCAAAAATGGTGTTTCCGAAACACGCGTCTGTTGGAACACTTCCATTATTACAGCGGAATATTGAAATAAAAGCAACGCTATCCATAAGCACTTCTTTCACTGTAGCATATCATGTGACAGGCAAACAATCTCTAGCCCGGGAATTCCCTCCGATTAAACAAGGTAAATGCTGTCTAAATCTACGTTATATGAAATCATTTTATGTCTATCATATGAATATCATTTATATAGAATTATATTCATAGAACACTTCAACAGAAAATTTTGTTAATTTACGTGCACCATATCATAACATGTAAACAAAATTTTAAAAATTCTGTTGAATATCTCTATTCTTGACCAGAAAAGATTACAAGCATAAAGATAATAGTGATGCTCTTATGATAGGCTTAAAATAGTCTCCTATAACATGTATAAAGTAGATTTAGACTATATCTACCATACTTGATCGAAGGGGATGCTCGGGCTAGAGATTATTTGCATATCACGTGATACGCTACTGTGTCTTTTGTAGTAGGTAATATAAATACAAATTTTAAGTGATAAGGCTAACTAACGTTGATTGTAAATCATTTTTAGTATGGTGGATGAATCTTAGTAAATCCATGTTGAAAACTATGGAAAAAATCAACTTTGCCATGCTATATGTCATGATAAAATAAGAAAGACTAAATTTTTGTTCAAAATATAACAAGATTTTTACGATTTTTTTTTTCTAAAATCGTCCGGTATCAACGCAGTAGAATTAACTTAATTGTGACTACAAAATCATACAATGTATACCTGCAATTATATATTGTCATTCGAATAGATATAAGTTATCTCTAAATTTAAGGAGGTTCCAAATCATAATCAAACAATAGAAAATCGAGGTAATAAGCACTTTGTATTTTCATGATCGTTGGTTTAGAAACACGCTTGTAAGCGGTAGAAAGATAGTACAAACGTTGTTGTTTGCTGTCAATGTCAGTCATATTACTTAATTCGGCAAAATGAAGATAAATGTCCAAAGTTGCATTCAAAGAGGAATAACTAAACCTCTTAAATTCTTCTACTGGAAATCGGAAAGAGGATCGGATGTAACCTTGAATTTTATACGAGTCCCATAATCTTTCACAAAATTCAAGAAATGTATGACCAAATAAGCCTTTTGTATCGACTGCAAGAGGGAACATCTCCTTTGCGGTCTCTTTAATCGAGTTATTTGTACGGCGTTGATGTAAGGACTCTGTAGCTAAAGACCGAAATTCCTCTGTCACGTTCAGTTTTGATAGAATATATACTATGTCCTGTGAAAAGGACTCTTGTTTAGCGATTATATCATAAGGTATAATGCATGGCTCACATGTGTTATACAAAGGTTGCCAATGGAAATCTACAAGTCTACCCGACAATAAATCAGCCGTGGCGTCTTGAAGAAATTCTTCAAAACTTACACCCATGCCTTTCCTTTTATTATTTCTCCTTGCTAGCTTGAATGAGTATAATTTGACAGCTGGAAGAAAAACTCTATCGATATACGCTGCGTATAGTCTACTGTAAGGATTTCTGCTCACAATAAAGATAAGATCATTCTCGTCGGTTTTCCGGTCACTCTTTTTCAATAGATTCCCAAAATAATGAATCTTAGGTCTCGCTTTTCCAAAATGTTGTGATTGAAATTTCGAAAAATTTAAGCTCACAAAAAGTTGCTTCAAAAATGTACTCCCAATTTTCGCTGCTAGACACCCGGCTAGATGATGATTATGCGAATAGTGTAAACCAAATTCCACCTTTCTGGAACGTCCAGCCAATCCTGCCTTTCGTTTATAGCAGTGAAATCGCAGCCTTTTAATTCTTCGCTTTTGTGTTTCTTCAAATTCAAGTTTTGATGTAATCTTCGCTTCCAAATCTTCATAATTTATCTTCTTTGTATGAACATCTTCCACGTTATACTCTACATAAAATATAAAAAATAAAATACATTGATCAAAAATTTGATGCAGATGAAATGTTGTCAAATACATTCACAGTGAAGATGCTTGCAAATGTTCAAACTCATTACACCCTGATCAAAACTCCTTACCAATTGCAATGCACCAAGAACTAATATCATGGTTTGCTTGTATTTAAAGTATATATTTCTGGACTGATTCTGAATATGCATCAATCAAATTACTTTGTTTTTATTCATTCCAAAAACTAGGAAGAGTCTCTAAATGTTTAACGTCTTCAAATTCATTAGCATCATTCTAGAGCAGATAAATTTATAGCATGAACCAGACATTCACGTTCCTCAATTTATACAATGTAATATGGCCAAAATCTGTGAAAATTATGACTTATTATACCGAAAGACGAAGCAAGATGGCTGGGATATGATGCTACAAGACCCAGGTTTTAGAAATTTGAGACAATTTTGTAAACAGACATTTTCAAATGCGTTTGAAGAAACGACCAACCAAAATTGATCTCGTACAATGTATTCGCTATTTTCGAAAACCAGAGTTACTTCCCATTTGAGACGGTATCTGACGTAGACTGATTATGACGTCATCAAATTCTATGGACACAGTCCTAAACGTCTGAGAAATGACGGTATAAAATCGACGTTACCATACCATTTTCATACCATACCATTGACGTCACAATGGTTTTACGTCAGATACCGTCTGTAAGGCGAAAAACTCTGTATTCTGCAAAGACGCAATAACCTTGTTAAAAGCTTGCCTGGCATTTAGAAGTAAGTAGAATGTAGTTCTTCATATTTTGACCTTTCAAACCTCCATCTATTTCGACCATGAGTATCATATAAGAATTGACTGTTCAATTTTGACAGTTTATTGGAGTATTAATTTTGGTTTGTCGCATCACAAATTGTGTAAAACCGCGTAGCGTAGCGAAGCGGTTTTACGCAAAATTTGTGATGCGACAAACCGAACTTAATACTCCAATAAACTGTCAAAATTGAACAGTCAATTTTTATAATTTCCAAACCCAAATTTATCCCACATTTCACAAATATACTCAAGAAATGTGTAATTTAATACATTGCGTATGAAAATATCAACTCTGTAGGGCCCGTAGGCGAACTAGTTCCCAGACGACATAGATATAATGTATACGTTGCTAGTTAAAGGCAGCAAATGTGTCAAAATATTCGTTCCCCATCTGGAGCCCCATTTGACCAATCCATTACATCATCCGATGATATGACGTAGCATTTTGATGACGCGTTCTGCAGTTTAAGTTCAAGGTCGCCAACATGGCAGTTATGTGTTTGGATTGTACACGCAGGAGCTGGGAGTTTATACAGACAGATTCTCTGTACTTATAGATGTAATACTTGCAGAAAACGGCATGATTATGATCTATTGGTATCAGAATACCTTCCTAGGATTTAGTTATTTCATAAGTGACAAGTTAATTGTCAAAATTCATGACGATACTGTATCCTGATTGAGGCCGAGGTAGGTCGCCGTCTTTTGATCTCTCATTTTCTATTCGCTGTCAATATTTTCTTCTAAATTCTTCATCTCGCCGAAAATATATCATTAGAAAAGTTTCTAGTTTCAATACGTCATAGTTTCAGAACGATTGTACCTCATAGAAATCATTTGAGACAGTTATCTTTGGTCCTTTTGAAGTTCTCAATCAAAACTTTTGCATGTCGTCGTTGTCAGGCGTCAGTCATTGGAAAGTTTCAAACAAAGGCACTTGCTACTGTTACGACGGGAATGTAATTTTGAAGAAAATAGCTGGTAGTTTCTGTTTTTCTCGTCTGTCTTTTTTCTGTCTTTTTTCTGTCTTTCGTGAAATTTAAAGGACAGGAAATGGTGTAGGAAACTTCAAAAACAGGAGCATAGCTACCGAACAACGCTGTAAAAACCACGTATACCGGTACATCATCGAAATTGTCATAAAATTTTCATTAATTCTGATATCGTATTTATATCTAAGGGCTACTGTTAATAAAACTATTTTTTCTTTGCATAATTATCACTCGAAAGCCGATCTTAGCAACATACTAAATGATTTTGATGGAAGTAGTTCCGGCTCTTCCGGTATTTTATCGTGTTCATTGGGATATGAAGGTGTATATCGCCATTTTTCTGACGATCAATTAACCAATCAGAATGTATAGATTCGTGTAAACAAACTTATTTGGAAATTATATTTATACATATGTTCTATTTTTAAAATCTCAGAGCACCATATGCGCATTTCTACAACTCATGTCTCATAAGTGATGTCCAAGGTCGAAAAACTGAAAATCCAAATCATTTGAAATTTAAGAGGAGCAAAAATCTAACCGTGACAAAAATATTCTGACAAAGAACCTGTTAAGAATAGAGTTATACAATCAGGATACCCTAAAGAGTTTAAACGCAAACCAATAATCTTCGGGACAATGCTTCCATGAAAGGGGGGGTAAACAAATAGCGAGGAATATAAGCCACTTGAAGTGTCTCCCCCGTAGGTAAGCTTAATCGGGTATGTGGTCAAGCATGCTTAACTTCAAACCTCGTGATCGAGCTCCCCCGTCGTTTATGATAAGTTGTAGGTTTAGCCCAATCAGTCGATGAAAAGTTTTTCTCCGGGCGGTACACTTTCCTAGTTCCTTTTTGTGTTTTTTATAAAATAATTTACCGGACTTAAAGTTTAAATAAAACATCTATACACCCAAGCAGTCGAATCACGATGAGTAACAGAAACCACGCTGTCTAAGCAAGAGGGATGTAACTCAAGCAAGTGTTCGAATTATAAATTGTAGAAATATTTCCATCTAGGGAGAAATCAATATACATTAAGGTCCGTGTACTAAACCAAAGTTCAATATTCCTTTTCGAAAAAATAATTGTGAAAAATGGAAAAGTTGATTAATTTTCCATTTTCCTTATTCAATTTAGTAAATGAAAAATGGAAAACTGATTCAATTTTCCATTTTTCATTTTAGAATTTCGAATTTAAAAAGATAAATGGAACTCAAATACGCTGTATTAAACCACATCAAGAGAAAGGACAGGCTACTGATTTTCGTTTACGTATGAGACGAGCGCTTTGATTGGCTAATACATGTAGTTGAATCACTGTATCATAGAGATGCGGATGTGCAGTCGTTAAAACTGAATACAAAAAGGAAAATTGAAATTATTTCCCCCTTTCCTTTTTTGTATTACCGCGCAGAGTGTAGGAATGAAAAATCACTGATTTTGAAAAGGAAAATTGAATTTGTGGTTAAAAACAGCCTAGTACAGTCCATTTTCTATTTTCATTCGAGAAAATGACAATTTTAGAAAGGAAAATAAAAAATGTCCATTTTATATCTGAAAAAATGAATCGAGTTTTCATTTTCAATTTCAAATTGAAAAAGGAAAATGAAATATGTTACCAATTTTCTTTTTTTTTTAATTTTGCTAAGGAAAATTGAATTGTGTTTTTACACAGCGTATTTCAGTTCATTTTCCGTTTCCCTTTTTCAATTTGAAATTTTTGAAATAAAAAAAATCAATTTAAAAATAGGCTTAATTTTCCATTTTTCATTAACCATTTCGAAAAGGAAAATTGAATTGTGGTTGAATACATGGACCCATTGAGGCATGATGTTCAATGGAAAGGAAATACTTGACACTCGACATTTATTCTGAAATAGATACAAAGCATACAAATACCTTTCGTACATGACCGATTCTGTATAAGGTATATCTGCAAGAAAGCCATCATGATAGAAATCCATGTGATAAAACAAATAAATAATACTTTTATAGTAATCATTTTTTAACGTTCTTTTTTTCTTTGTTAAAGAAAATAGCCTAAGCACAGAACCGCGTTAACAAATACATGTATACTGATCGAACAGTTTTATTGTATTTCACATTCTATTCAATTTTTTTTTCTTTTTATTTTTTTGTATTTGATCAATTTTCTGAAAAGCAAAATACATTTTTGTAATTGCATATCATCTGCCGCAGAGGGTATTATTATATCAATTTCTAATATTTATAACTAAATACAATCTTATCTGCTTTAGACCTTAAGTCTGATCGTCAAGTATCGATCAAACGACATCCTCCCAAGTGCCATCTGGCGAAGATATTCTAAAACGAGACGATTAAGTCAAATAAAAACTACCACGGTACACGTAGAATAGTGAGTTATAATGAACTATAGTTACATTGAGTGAAAGTGGGGCACATTTTTATCACACTTATCAACGATAACCACGCGTCTACGATTCATCAGATCTAGAATAAATATCGTAACAAACGCGAAAGTTCGTGGTGTCGAAACGTGAGGATCGTGAGAGAAAGTGTTGGAATCGTGAGAGAAAGTGTTGGAATCGTGATCATCGTAAAAAATCGCTGAGATCGTGGTACAAATTTTGATTTTAAAAAATTTGATACTATTGTCCCGATTTCTCCTTACATCGTGAAAGAGCGTAATGCAGCGTAGTAGGGTATCACAGGCCTTGATAATGCATAATAGACTGTACTTCCTATTCGTAGAATTTTGATGAAATTAGAAAAACGTTCTCCCACGATCCACTACGATATCACTCACGCTCTTTGGCAAATTGTTATGATTCAATCACGACGCGACATGTTTAATTGCAACCATACTGATTGGCATCCAAGATCTGCGGAATTTCCGTAAGTTCCTTCCGTTTCCATGATTCAATCACGACCTAGAAGGTGCGTTGCGTTTTCAACATCCCCAGGATGAAAATTATTGTAGTATAACCTGCTATTGTATGATAACAATAATCTCTAACAGCCTTAATAATTGCTAGCATATGAAGAGGCTCAATAAGAATATCTTATCATATGTCAATAAAACGGAAGTGTTCCAACTCTATACCTTCATGAAGAAAATTTCAAACCAATTTTTCTGCACCAGACATGTGTTTCGAATATTAAATTCTCATTAGTGATGCTTCCAGCGGAGCCACCAAATTCCATTTCAGTAGCGCCCTCTTTTATGTTTTGAATTTAGATTTGGACATTTACTTTACAGAGCGTGTGTGGCTCCGAATTTCCTGCAGGGTAGCATATCCAAATAAAATCGATGTTCAGAATAGCATTGGAGGGATGGTGCTAGGATGTTAACCTCCCTTAATTTCGATGATAGTTTTGAATGGAATGACAAGTTTCCGAAATAGCAAAAAAAAATTATGATGTCAAATCGATAAAGTGCCAAAACGAAGCTTCTTTCAGGCAACAGAGCTGGAAAGATGTAATAAATACACTTCTTACTGGTAGAGCGACCATTTTAAAAAAGAAGTTTAGTTTTCGAGTTTATTCAACACACCTAACACAGGCCTGAATTTGGTCTGAACTTTTTGCTGAATACCCCTGCTTTCAAATAGAGCTGTCGTAAAGAATATGCCACGGTCAGATTTTGTTTAAATTGGATAAAAAGCGATAAAATCGTGAAAAATTAAAAAGAAATATTTATCGTTTATATCCTTGGTATTCCTATATTTTGTTCTTTTTTGTGTAGAAAGTCGTTGCAATCAATGCATTAGATATGTACACATGTTATATAATTGTTTTGGAGGAAGAATACTTTCTCCTCTCTCAAAAAATTGCAGTTTTATGCAAATTTCTATGAAATATGAAGAATCCGTGTTAATATTTTCTCTAAAGCACAGAGACTAAATTTTTGTCTCGAAACATATCGACAAATATATGTTTATTATTTCCAATGCCTTTTTATTGATAATCTTTCTAAGGGGCTATAAATATATGTAAAAACGTAAAGCGTATATACTTTTGATTTAAGCGGCATTTCACAAATTAGTTTCCGTAGATGAAGATTCGGTCGACCACGTGTTACAGTTTCTATCAAATCGTACCTATCGATCGGTATACATACATATTTTTGATAAAAGTAAAATACTTCTTTTAATATGTCGTGGTAAGACCGTGTATGGAAACCCATTCCTGACAAGTTGAAATGAAAGTACGCAAATTGAAGAAAAATGCATTAAGTTCATATAAAATTATGAAAAGTATATTTTGACGTTTATTTTAGTACCACAGAGATGTGAATATACATGTAAAGAACATTGGTCAGACTTTGAGCTCTTCGTTATCTGTGTTTTAAACATTACGATATGCCTTGGGTAAACGTTGTACAATTTATCCCTTTTAGCATCCGCACTTACTCTTTGTTCAGATTTGTAACTGTTACAAAACCAAGTGGATGCTTTTCAAGATATACTGAGTCAGAAAACCCCTTTGATGTCTCCGTGAGATCCAATGGAAAGTCCTCAAGGGTCACGGGGGGTTAATTCCTAATGCTGCACATAAGCACAAATTCCACATTGTCATATGTAATATTGGTAATCTAATTGGGCAGTTCCTACTTACGTCTACAATACATCAAATAAAAGGCTATATCACAAGGAGGAACCGTCTGTTGATAACGAAACGCAACAGGAGCCTATAATGTTGGCGCGCCAATGGCCGTATTTCCCAAAGAGCTCCGAACAAAGAAATAAAATTGAAAAAGTGTGAAATGTATGACGCAAAGAATAGTCGATGAAATGTGTCCAAGAAGAAACTATTCCAACAGCATAGTAAAATCAAACTTTTATAACGACGAGACGGATATATTGACAGCTCAGTGTGAAACCTCAGAGAATAGAGCACCCTTTATTGTGTGGTCATTTCTATATTGCTAAAGATTTGCTTCTCGGTTGGTAGTTTTATGTGAACCTCTTTAATTCTTGTAAATGTGGTTGTTTGATGTTTACTATTTGTTAGTATCTTTTCCGTTTCATTTATATAGAAACAATTGTAGAGAAATTAAAAAAAAATTGTCCATTGTAGACAGGGATGAAGCATGAAAAACAATAAACAGACAGTAAAAATCCAAACTCAACAAAAACATACAGTACTGTTGATATGGCCATCAACGATCAACCATTCAGAAACTAGAGAACCAAAACTATAAATCAGAGGCTATCCCCCTTATCATCTATTGTCGTAGCAAACTAAACTGACGGGGCGGAGCTAATTCAATCAAGCAACTGAGACGAATTGATACAATTTTAGGGTAGATAGATTATGAATTGCACATCGTAATTAGAGTAAATACCCATTACCTGTAATTTTATATGGCTTTTATCACCTGGTCAGAAGTAAACTCTTCCGATGACAAGGTGAAAATAAGCTCCGCCCGGTCAGGTCATTTTGCTTCGACAATACCTGTAGAACGACGCCTTTAAGATACGTTTTAGCGACAACTGTTGTCACAAGGTCAAACAGAGAAAGAAAATGTCATGATTGCCTGAATGTGATGGGGTCGTATAGGCAGCTACGCTACTTACTTGTGGAACTAAAATGCATTGCATGATTCCATGTTTTGTTGATCATAAAATCTTTGTTATACTTAATTATTTCTAATATTCGGCTGACAAAATGTGTCCATATCACAATGTTTGAAATTACCAGAACATAGATAGTACATAAAAAAAAATATTTTTCAAAATTATTGATGTAAATTTGTCGTCTTCTATGAAATAAAGCGATACTTTTCATTCATTATCATATGTTAAAACTTAAAAATATCAAATTTAGCCGAAATTATTTAGTTTTACTCCGTATTATCGAGAAAACATCTCCTAGTTTATATTGCAGTGAATCGCTAATAACAAAGTTGGGGGTGGGGCACTTTATTTGCCTGGTACTCCTAAGTTTTTCAATCGATCTCTATCAAACTTTCCTAAAAACACATTCACATATTAAAATATCGTTTCTGTATGTTAATTTTTATCTTCGAATTAACATTCTCAATATTGAAGTGAAGGAATTGAAAATTTCAATTTTACCAATTTATCTTAGATTTTGTGCTCATTCATCCATGAAGTTGAAATTAGAAAATTCAATTTGATCCAATTTTTTTTTTTTTTTTTTTTTTGACTTCAATAAGCATATTGACTTTGATTTCGGTCAGTTTGATTTTTCATTGATTAAAGGATGATAATTTTTGTTAAAATATCTATAATTTTGAATTTTACTAATTTTCCGCTTTTATCTGAATTTACAGTAATTCTGACCATACGGATTTTTTACGACAGGTCAAATCTGATGTCCCATGTTATATTCTTTCGTTTAATATAAAAATTAGCCCTGTGTTAGGTGGGTTGATTAAAATTTCAAATTTAGCGACTTGGTTGCTCTACTATACCATCTTGTCATGGGGAACGATTTTAACTGCTCTACACTGCAACAAGAAATAAGTATTTATAATAATGATACGGAAGTGTTTTAACTCTATGTCATCAGGAAGTATTGCTCTACATGGACTCTGACGAGTCTTAAAGCTACAAGCAGCAACAGATTTGAATTGCTCATCAAATGAATGCTACTTTATATAACCCAAAGGTAAAACAGATGAGGGTTATCATTGACCCGCCTACGTGAAACCCTTCGTCTACTGGACACATAGCTTGTTTTTGCTTTGAAAATTGGAGGTGAGGTTTTATATTGATTGGTAGTTCATGCAGACCATTTTAACTGGTAGTTGATGCAGTCCATTTACTATCAACTCGTGTCAAAACTCGACAATTATTATCGCATCGTAGTCCTGCGCAACGTACATAGAACGTGACTAAGCTTGACTAAGTGTGACTAGGCGTGGTAGCTCATCGTAGTAATCGTATTGGGTGAATGGTATGAAACGTAACAAGCATTGAGTGCGTGCTTGAGCGTCTGAGAGCGTTTGAAGTGAACCTTCTAGCTCTATAAGTTTGACATCCAGAACAAATTTTGGAAAGATTTGTTGCATTAAATCTTCATATAAACCTTCATAAACCTTGAAAATAGAATATTCCCGATGTATTTGTCAACTAGAAAAGTTTCTTCATTGCCATGTAATACCGGTAACGTAGTTTATTGCAGAAAAAACTTCCTATGATGCTTAATAAACGATTGCAGTTGACCTTCACATACAAACGTCTGATTTGAAATCGTCAGGATCTTCTTTATCTCGTTAGATAACGTGAAGAAATTAGAGAGCAACGCTTTTAATTTTTTTGAAGAAAATGCCGATTGGACATTATAGTCTTTATATTTGTGCCTGCCATTCCATTTTCTCCTTTCAGTTACATCACTGTATCAAATACCCGAACAGCTAAAAATACACATGGCAAATATGTTTACCTAGACAGTTATATAGTTTGAAGGGTATAACACTGTCGGCATTTCGCCCTTAAGTGCGCTAATAAATCAAGTAGTATCTACCTTCTACCCTTGATTCCACTTTGCTGTTCGTAAGATATGGCTGTAATTCTCCTCTGAAATAATCTTGCTCAAAAGCAGAGGCGACTCGAAGGATTGCATGATTGTAATACAAATATTTACAATTGTTCCTGTGAAGCCTGTGCTTTCTGAAGTGCAAAATTGTGTGAAAGAATTCGCCCCAAAATATTTGTTGCATAACATAGGTTAGATGTCTTCAAATTCAATAGCACCATTTAAGAACAGTATTTGCAGCATGGACCATACATGCACGTTACGTGTACTTAACAGTCGTCAGTGATCCTCAATCTAAGCAATGCAATATGGCCAGAACGTGTGAAAGTTAATTCAAATCGGGTCCATAATGTACCGATCGAAAGACGTAGCAGGATGGGTGGGATATGATGCTACAGGGCCCACGTTTTAGAAATTTCAAGAAATTGTGAGAACAGAAATTTTCGAATGTGTAACGTTGAAGAAACGGTCATATGGGTAAATATGATTCAGCGTTTCCCTCGCCTAATGTGCGTGTGTTCCGCTGTGATCAATACAATGTCGTAATGTTTGGGATCTTTTCGTATCATTATAATTATATAATATGAATTTACCGAGAATCAGAAGAAACAAGAAATCATTCAGCTCAGAGGATACTTACAATAATAAAACATTCGTCAGAAGGTAAATTGAGGGGGGGTGGGGTGGGGGTGTATGTCTAAGTGATTATTAAACATTGTTGATGATGCTTCTATGTCTATTTCTGCTGCGAAATAGTTATATACTCGGACAATTTAAAGGCATATTACCAGAATAAAGCTTTATCTATAGTATCTCCCTCATGGTATAATGCTGTCCATAGCCGGCTCTTTTGTGTATATTTTAGATTATGCTTAGAATCCTCCTCTTCATATACTCACTATTGGATTTCCTCTTCTTTGACCTTGAGAATCACTTGCACTACAGTGTTTGTTAAAAAGCATAAACATTTAAATGAGTTAAAGAAGATCCTGACGATAATCTCAACAGTATACTCACAACAGAGCACAAAATTGAGCATTGACGGACCCCTTTTGCAACAAACACTTTTGCAATCATACGGAAGTGTTCCGACTACAGTATATACCTTCTTGAAGAAAAATTCAAACCAATTTATTATTAAGCAGACACGTGTTTCGGATATTAAATTAAGAATAAAAATGATGCTTCCAGCCAAAAGTTTGTTTTTTTTTCGGAAGCCTTCAAAATTCTTTCAGTAGCGCCCTCTGGTTTTATTTTTTGAATTTAAATTTGTGCATTTACTTTACAGAGTGTGCACGGCTCCAAATTTCCTGTAGGGTCGATTCAGTGGCATATCTAAATAAAATATATTATCTTTAATCTTTAAGGTCCTTCTTCTAGTCATATGCTATCAGTGTTTAAAGTTTTGTTCAAATCCATTCAAAACTGCACCCTCTATGCAGTATACAAGGAATTTTGACCTTTTCCAGTATGTGACCTTGACTTTTGATCTATGATTTTGAAAATCAATAGGCTTTTTGCTCTTGTCATAAGCTTAAGTGTAGGAAGTTCGGTTAAAATCCAATCAAAACTGTACCCTCTGGGCTGTATACAAGTATTCTGACTTTTCCAATCTGTGACCTTGACCTTTGACCTATGATTTTAAAAATCACTAGCTAAATTTCTTCCTCTTGTCATAAGCTATCAGTGTATGAAGTTTGATTCAGATCAAACTAAAACTGCACAGGCTGTATACACGGATTTTGCGACGCACACGCTCACTTACACACGAACGACGGCGTTACTATATCCCCCTGCAAATATGTTGCGAGGGGATAACAATCAAACTAAAATAGTTTTGAGCTGATAGACGTAAAGACAGAACGGAAAACAGCATGAATTAAAAGTTATGGTCTAAGTTCTTTATTTAAAGTTTTAAAACAATGAATTTGATCATTTATTATGGTAAGGTCAGGCAAACACTCTGATAGGAAAGCCTACATGCACCTTCAACAAAAACACTTAGCACAGAGGAACCTACGCCAGGCACACAATCAGTACCTAGATAGGTCTCCTGGGCCTAGATCCAGACAATGGTGATTGCCACTCTGAAAGTATGTGTTCCACAAAGAAGCTCTTTAGCTACTTGCAAAACACACGTCAGGACTCCAGCGGAGTTGTGCCTCTACGTGAAAATGATCTTCTACATTCTGAGAGAAAGGCAAAAGCAAGTATCTTAAACAGACAATTTCAGCCTGTATTTGCTCCAAAGTCACCTCTTACCCTTAAAAGCAACTCAGTATTATGGCAGCACATACCATCACACCTCAAGGTATATCCTCTCCTCCCTCAGACACCAACCCTACCCCTGAAGCTCTGCAGTATCCACTCATGCCAAATATCACCATCTCTGAAGCAGGTATTACAAACTCTTTGAAAATCTCCATCATAAGAAAGAAGCTGGACCTAACAACATCATGCCACTGGTCCTAACGAAAATTCATAATGGGATAGCTCAAATCTTACAGGTAATCTTGCAAGTTTCTCTTGACACCAGCACTCTCCTAGATGATTGGACAAAGGCAAGGGTCTCACCTATACACAAAAAAGGAGATCAGAGTGACCCAGCAACCTACAAGCCAATTTCCTTGACCTTGACCCCTTGACCTGTATTTGCTGCAAGCTCCTAAAACAAATTGTCACAACTAATCTAGTCTCACATCGTAATAATGACAGTATCCCCTATGATTTACAACACGGGTTTAGAGTAAAAAGATCTTGCGAGACCCAGCTCGTTATGCTTCTCGAAGAACTTACCAGAAGTTTCCGGGGTGTAAACAAATTGATCTTATCATCCTGTTTTTCAGCAATGCCTTTGACAAGGTAAATCATGAAAAGTTGCTATTTAAATTGCATCAGTATGGAGTTCAGGGCAGAACACTTCAGTGGGTAAGTGGTTTCTTTACCGGGTGCAGACCGTTGCTATAGATGGGGAAGAGTCATCAGAGGATTCTGTTACATCCGGGTGCCCAAGTGTGGGTCCTCGGACCGATCCTATTCCTCGTTTACATCAACGACACAACGCATTTGAAATTTTCTGTTACAAAATTTCTTGAAATTTCTAAAACGTGGGTCCTGTAGCATCATATCCCACCCATTCTGCTACGTCTTTTGGTACATTTTTGGACATAATAATTTTCATACTTTTTGCAATATTACATTGTTTAGAATGAGGATCACTGACGAGGGTTTAGTACCCGAAACGTGCATGTCTGGTCCATGCTGTAAATTTATCAGGTTTTAAATGATGCTGTTGACTTTAAAGACGTTATGTAACACTTAATTGACAGACCAGAACAGACAACAGACTTACAAACGGACCTACACAACTTAGAACAATGGGAAAAAAGTTTGTGACATGGATTTCAACCCTTCGAATTGTCAAGTTATACAAGTCACTAAAGCCAGAAAACACTTACAAACAACATACACAATACATGGACAGACAATGGAAATCACTATGTACAGATGCAAGATACCTCGACATTACACTCACAAACTAAACTGGAAAACACACATGAATAACATTACAAATAAAGCTAACAGATCACATCACTTGGCTTCATTAAACGTAACATTAAGACCAGACATGTAAAAACCAGTGAAACTGCATACAAAACACTAGTCTCCCCCCCCCCTCCCCCAATGAATATTCCTTATCTGCCTGGGTGCCCTATACAAAGGACCAGATAGTTCAACTTGAGCAGGTTCAGAGACATGCTGCACGCTGGTGCCTTCACCATTACCCTGAAGTTGTGTGTCATGCAGCCATGCTAGACCAGCTTGGCTGTCACACTCTACAACAGAGAAGACAGACGTCCCGGGCTATCATCCTACACAGAATTGTTCAAGGAAAAGTTGTAATTCAGATGCCCCTCACTACTCTATCCCTGTTAGGCACTCCTTTTGGAATGATCCCCTTCATTTTTGTCTCGTGAGCACAACTTAACTTATTCTAAATACTCGTTTTCCCCATGAACAATGTTCTATGGAACAGCTTCCCCTACAACCTTGTCACCTTGCCAGACCCCGAGAGCTTTAGATATCAAGTTCAAAGGGTCCCCCTTCTTCACCTGTAACATGTGGAATGTACTATGTTTTTAACTGTAAATAACTTCTTTTAATTGCACTTTACAGACTTATATAACACCGCTGGGGACATACAGTATCACTAGATAAGATAACCATGGTTGACAAGTAGAGAAGTAAATACATGCATGTTATTAGTAGAAGAATTTTATAATCATACATTTTACTGATGCTCTTTTTCTTTCTTTGGATCAAAAATTGTTCTATAAGTTCATGTGTAACAAAATAATCATACAGTATTTTATTAATTAATTACTGCAACGGCTCTATAATTCTATTTGTTTTACTAGGATCGTGTGTTTCAATTGAAATAACTTTTTGTTACTTCAGCATTCTGAATTTTAGGTAACTATGCCACCGTAAATAATGTAGTTAAAGATGACAGGACAGCGAGTTATGATGTACTGTTGTTTCATTTATCATTAACATAATCGGTATTCAGGTAACGACAGGTAAAAGACAATATTTCAAGATGTATATCGCAGCTTCAGTTACCTAGGGGTGGGTGTACCCATGTAGTCCATTGACAACGTCGGGGCAGTTGACAGCCCAAATGGAAGCATACAATAGTGGTAATGACAGCTAGAAACGTGCTTGTGAAAAATCACTGGTTTCTGTAGATTGTTGCGAAGATAATACCAGTTAAATTTCAACAAACTGTAATTTTGAAAAACGTTTTTGGATGCTAAATTAGATGCGGATTGTTTAACCATGTTATCTCTATATTTTGCCTTTTTGAATAATTTAAAATGTATGTTTACGGGTCATTGACCGACGAAAAGAATTGTCATAGTGAATAAGAAGTTTGAATTCTATAAAACAGTGTGGACTTATTAGATGAAGATATACCAAACTCTCATCTGTATCGGATGCTGATTTTTCACTGTAGCTTGTGTTTTTACTCTTTCTGTTGTGTATTTGATTTAGATGACAGAATATATGCAATTTTGTAAATATATTCATAATCAGAAAGAATGAAAATTTTAAAAAGGCTGCAGTAGGCTTATCAATGACGAAACTCTACATTAAGCATCCTTGAGAACTTTCAATAAACGTATTCATATCTAAATATTCGATTTTCCCTCTTGTACATGTACATGTAATAGTATCTTTACTTTACTCCTCTGGCTTTCATTCTATTCAAACTTTTTTTTCGTTCGTACTTTCTTTCTCTCTTTTATTTTCTTTTTCTTTTCTTTTTTTTTTTTTTTTTTTTTTGATTTTTTACTTCTATTTTTTTTTACTCATCTACTTTTTGCAATTTATCATTTTTCAATTATTTTTTATCCATTTCAGTCTTTTTTTTTCTAATCTTCTTGTTTTTGGGGTATTTTTTAGGGGGTGTTTTTGTTTTGTTTGACTTTTTTCTTTTTTTTTTTTTTTTTTTCGTTTTTCGTTCGTTTCTTTTGGTTTGTTTCTATTATTTGGACAAAGGCCTGTATTTTCACGAATGCAACAATTTCCAATGATATATGGAGCAATTCTCAATACACTTTTTATCTGCATGCATTCCACATACTTTCTTTCCTCCCTAAAAGGGAGAAGAAAATCAACATAATTTAAGATTATGCTCCACTATTTGTTAAATTCTAAAACCAGTCTTTATGTATGTCATACGATGCCCTATATTTTGTTACAAATTATGTCACTCTCATTTAAACAAGCAAGATATTTAAACAATACACGGTAATTGTCAATATGATTTACCTTAATGTGGACATACACGATTGTAAAATCACCTGTTTAAAAGGGCCAGACAAACGATTTCAGCAAATATGGAGTCAACCAACGAATTAAAATCAAGACTTGGGGAGTTAAACGACGAGAGATTTAATCTCTAACGACCAACATGATATGAAATTAATACCATATGTTTTGTGAATTAAGGAGATTCAACACGGTGTTCTAAATAGGTGTAAAATAGTTTCAAGAACCGGATCAGTGCTCCGTAAGCAAACCACCGTGGTTGATATGTATGTTTAAGTATATACCCAGTTTAGGTCAACCTACATGATAAAAATTCCCGTCAATGAAGTAGTTGGCTCAGGAAAGAGTTCACCTATCAGCTGATTTATTCAATCAATGAGTTAATGTGTTGCACCCAGTCGTGGATTAATAGTAGGATTTTAATGAAACTTTTTACCAGGGATTACTTTTAATAAGAGTGGATTTCGTCAAGTTTTTCTATATGAAGATGCCTGACCTAGGTAGAATTGGATGTACAAATTCTTGTGTTTGGAAATATTCCGTCTTATTCGTTAGTGTTTTGTGTTTTAGTGTATTTAATGCGCATCCTGTTGAAAGCTTTGTGTTGGGCCGAAATGGAAATGAGGTCAAAAGAAAATGTTTGGATCCGCCTCTGGAAGACAGAGAAAACATGGCAGATGTTGTAGTGACAGGAACGATACGAAAAACAATGCCAGATTTTCAACATATTGGAATGTACAAAGGAGAAGTGGAAATACGAAGGGTAGTGAAAGGGAAAGCGAAATTAGAAAAGTTTGTAAATGGATTCGAACCTACTTCCAAAAAGGAAATAATTATGGTAGAAGGATTTGGAGACACACATATATGTGAAAGTGATGTTAGAGTGAAGGATACAAGAATATTGATGTTAAATATGGGTGAAGATGGAGCGATGAAGCTGAATTCAAGTATTATTAGAATCAATATAAATAATTTGGAAAGGATAGATAAGGCAGTCAACGGTGAGTAAAGGTTTTTTTGTTTTTGTTTTTGTTTTTGTTTTTGTTTTTTTTTTTTTGAAAGTCGGGATCCGCTTGATGATACAGTACTGTTTTGAAGAGGGACCTTATCATTTTGCTTTTGAATTAAAGCTTCGACATTATAGAAGTGGTAGATGTTTGTAAAAGTTTCAGAATTTATAATAACTCCAAATTCTGCTACGCATGACACCGAACTTCTGCAAATATCTTCTCTTTCCACAACGGTAGTAACGGTCAAAAGTCCAGTATATCTATTCTAGAAAATTACGTTGAAGGAAACAGATTAAGCATTAGAAAATGTCAAATTGATCAGATACATGTAACAGGTTTTACTTTTCTCAGTACACAATTCAGTGTTTGCTGACACTGTCGAATCATACGCTTTATTACCAAATATGCTCCAGAAGCCATTAATTTGCTTCTTTTTTCAAAGTTTTCTCGGGGGTGGGGGCGAACCCTCACTTACAGGGGTTACCCCCTCCCATACCCTCCTCCCTTCGCCCCCCCCCCCCCCCCCCTCGGCTGTTCAGGTTCTGGATCCGCACTTGACGCACAAAATCTATTTTGCTACAGAGAAACATCATAAAAGACATTTCAATTCAGACCAAATCCATTCTGAGTGTCTTTGAGACCAAGGATTTCAATATCTAATTACTTATAACAAATTTCTAAACATTTTCAAGCATGTGTGTTTGTTTTCTTGCCTGGCGGAAGGGTAACTTTCAAATAATGACCGGAACATAAAATAAAATATTTAGTTACTATGGCCTAATTATGCAATAATCAATTAAGTTGGAAATCATTTCCTAACCCGCAGGTCTCAATTAAGGCTAGGCTGGGCACCTTACCATGTCTTTATTTCTTCGTATTTTCTATTACCTGTCCACCTATCATACAAACTGTAAATGGACCTAATAATGGTAGTAAAACACGTTTTATTTCCATTATTTACATCATATCTTTACATACCTCACTCGTATTACATTGTGAGCAAGCGCGGATCAGGGCGGCCCCTCTCCTGAAATGTACCGAAATGTTTCCCTTTTCAACATATTTTTTCTCTTAAAACCATATGCTGGACCCCCCCCCCCCCTTTCCCCCTACTGGTTTGACACCCTCCCCCCACCCACCTGGACTGGATCCGCCCATGGTACTAAACATGCTCATCATTCGTTGACATGCTTTGAAAGAAAGAATTTAAATCATTACATTTGAAGTGTTGAAATACTTCGAATACACTGCACTCGTTGTATGCATATTTGTCAGACCTGCATGCATACATGTAAATCTATTTAGGTAAAGCACTAAAATGCATGTCCCGTACCAAGGTGTCATCGTGAACTTTCATATAAACACAATACTACCAGAAGCCATTATACATTATACAAACCTGTATCATCATCGTAAATTGCTTCTGCTTTTATTTTTTTCCTATTTGTATTATCTGTATCAAAATCTCTGTCTCTCTTTCAATCAAATCTAAAATTAAAATTGTCATATTGTTGGTATGCACATAGTCCAAAAACCGTCCTTCCTACATATAACTGAACGGCATGCTCATACCTCTTATAAAAGCAGAGTGCTACATCTTGTGTATATTTATTTATAATCTTGAATTTGTGTATTACCCATACTGAAAACTGGACTCTTTGTAGATGGCGCCACTGAAATGAATAAATGCGGCGTAGTAATACTCTGTTCTTATTGGTCAAGTTTGTCCGACATTTTTATTTGACGTCATATAAATACTGTGACAATATACAGTCGTATTTCTATAAAAGCAGAAACACTTTTTTAACCGAGTGTTCAACATGCTGTTTCGTAAAAGGGTTTCTTGCAAGTCCGGTATAGGTTCTGACAACTCAAATATTACCTACATTCCTCCCCATGAGCCTAATTGATTCTCAATCCCCCGTCGTAAAAGAATATAGATACACATACTTCAAAATCGTCTTCAATGACGCTTTGAGTGTGTTTATATAGATACCTAAAACATAAGTGTAAATATTCATTATATGATATCAGACCCGACTATTGGAATAGTCGAATCACCCCACAGATAAGGGTAACGGTGGCATTGGACAAGATGTTCCGGATTTAAGTACGATTACCACCGGTTTGGTTCTCTCATTTACACAGTAGGGCAACTAGATAAACAGAATTACCTTTTTGAGATTGGTTACAAGTGTAGAATTTCCCTTTCATGTATGAAAACATAAGTACTGCGTATGATGAAAGAAAAGAAAAATAATTCATGGTCAAATATGAACAAACCGTCCATTTATTAAGTGGTAAATAAGTCAACCTACTAGAAATTAAGCAAGGAAAATGTTGTACATTTACCGTGCACAAAAAGCGGAAGGAAACCCAAAAAAAGAAAGTGAGACAAGGTGCCTGGGAAGGATCAGTAGTTCCTACTTTCCTAATATCCGTCGTTTCAGTTCAATAGAAATTAGTCTCGTGAAATAAGGTCAATACAATGTATTTATAAAATCATTCAATTTTATTGAATCCATTGACTTAACATCATATCAAAACATAAACTTCCCCCAATGTACTTTAAACAAACGGCACCCAACATTTTCATTTTTTATAGGCTCTAAATTGCTGCAGATTCAATTTTAAAAAAAGAGAGAAAAAATGAATTATAGAGAAAAAAGGTGTCAGTGTTTCGCGATAAAAACGTTTAGGGTTAACACAACCTTGATATGATTGACAGTAGAGCTCTGTATCGCATCAACAGAATATGGTGGTACGTTGCCCGTAGGCCCTTATCAATGTTTGTCTTGTTAGCTTTTGGGGTATTTTCATCATAGATAAGAATATCTTGTCAAATAGATATTTGTTTAAATAATTCAAGGACTTAAGAGAAATGTGTCCTCATTTCACCTGGATACGACCTTTATTTACTGAAAAATCAATAAATCAATCACATTTACTTGAACCTGTTCCAAACTGACCGTCAACTTAACCGATCATTCAAGTTATAGACTGGACGTTGAAAGCATATATAGTTCTCTGTATTAAACAATTCAAAATAAAAAAAAAAATTTCATTTTTAAACTGATTCCTATGATTGGTCGATCCGATCCGTCAGTTTCTCTCTGATTGGATGAAATCGTATGAACCAATGAAATAAAATATAATAATTACATCTCTGATGTTTCATTGGCTGTAGAAGTAGGAGTTGTTGTATGGGAAGTCACAGGCACCAGATTCCTAGAAAGGAATTTAAAACAATATCTTATATGCCCGTTTAAGAGAACAGGCGTTTAAGAGAAGAGAAACGGGCGTTTAAGAAAATGGCGTTGAGGATTGAGTTTTAATTTTCTGTGATTTCTAGGAATATGGTGCCCTTGTGGGAAGAAATAAGACTGATTTTGAGAGTTATTCTAGCTTATTTAGGTGCAAGCGAGCGCGATACGGAATTTCCAATATGCTGCGCGTGCATGAGATTAGATGAGCTCTTGATTTATCCTTTCATTTACACGATCTCCTTAACCATTCTCTCTCATTCTTTTGGATTAATTCATATCTGGCCATTTACATATTTACTTAAAAAAACAACACAGACATGTATACAATTCAAGGACAAGGACATTGATGCTGAAAAGTGCCTGTCCGAAGAATTTGACCAGCAAAATTTCATTCGGACTGACAAAAAGTTTAAATTTTTGCTACACAATTCTTTATTTGGAGTGGCAACATGTTCAAAATGACTGGCATGCCTCAAAAGTTTTCAACATCTCTGAAAGGACTTTTTCGGGGGATATACGTATAAACATGGATTATACACGAGTATATGTCGGCCGACTTGTGGTCCAAGTGAGGCTCGAACTAGCAACCTATCGGTCTCTGGTCCAACGACTTATCCACTAGACAACGGCGCCGACTATTTACATATAATTTATATGTCTTGAACAGGACATCAGAGACGTATTAATGAATTTTTTCATAAATGATTCTTTTTTTTTTTCGGTCTGCATCCATCACTTATGTATGTTTCATAAATTGTATCATGTGACTGAGGGTATTGTTCGTCAATAAAGGTTCAAAGATACAACATAAAGCATGCTTTGATTAGTATGGTGGCATATTTCTGCCATCCACTAGTCAGATAACTATAAGATAGTAAGATTTCATTTATCCCCAAAAAATTCCAGTGAAGAAAGTAATAATTATCCCTCCACTAACATCGTTCACACTTGATGTCTTTTGACATCTTACCACAGATCCATATGTACTTACATATAATTTATATATCTTGAACAGGACATCAGAGACGTATTAATGATTTTTTTCATAAATGATTCTTTTTTTTTTTTGGTCTGCATCCATCACTTATGTATGTTTCATAAATTATATCATGCATGTGTGACTGAGGGTATTGTTCGTCAATAAAGGTTCAAAGGTATGGGATACAACATAAAATTAATCATGACTTGATTAGGATTGGTGGCATATTTCTGTCATCCACTAGTCAGATAATGACATGTATGTCGACTTAGTAAAAGTCGACATATATAGAGAATAAGTGTCTTAATTTGTTTTTTGTTACGGGTATACAACACACAGCAAGTGCATTTATCGTACATGTAATGCGCGTTAGCGCATTTCATGCGATAAATGCTCTTGCTGTGTGTTGTATACCCGTAACAAAACACAAATTATGACATTTATTCTATATATATGCACTATAGTTGTCTATTTCATTCTTGTTTTCTAAAATCGCGTTTTCTAGGTAAAAGGGTGACGTTGAAATTCAAGTCACCGCGGGCTCTGTTTGCAGGATAGAACAGCCGTCGCGGCACTTTTCTTTAGATCTTATGCATTGTGACGTCACGAGTGTTAATACACGAATTGCAGCACGTTTCTTCAATAGTAACATCTCAGGGAATTACATTGGTTGTGCATATATAAGATAGTAATATTTCATTTACCCCCAAAAAATTCCAATGAAGAAAGTTATAATTATTCCTCCACTAACATCGTTCACACTTGATGTCTTTTGACACCTTACCACAGATCCATATGTACTCAAATGCACGACAAATGAATCTTGGTACAAAACATTTGATGCATGCACTATCGTATATAAATGTCAATGATGACTTAGGTTGATAGAAACAAGATGTGCACCTTAGCCTGAGATAAAAGGATGTCAATGTCTGACTGAATCGGCGAAAAAAAACCTGAGGTCAAATTATCACTGTTTTGTTACTTATTTACAGTTGTTTGCATTTCAATTTGATCGATATAGTATTATCTCAACCCCCCCCCCCCCCATAAATTTATTTTTTTTAAGGTACAATGAATGTATTTATGACTGGAAATTGGTTATTGTATTGCGATATATAGTCTGATTATTCAAATCATAAAATTTTACAAGTATATCAAACCCAGCGTGAGGAAGGGAAGATTAATCCTATGATTTTGAGACAAGAACAAAATAATAAGTATATCTTTTTTACCTTTATCCAAAATGGGGGGGGGGGGCGTTTACACTTCCCCTCTTTTTTGGTAAATTCGCCTATGTCATGACGAAGGATCGTGATTATATTTAGAAGTACCTGCAGTTTAAAGTTCATTCCTGAAAAAAAAAATACAAGTACGTGATTTATAGCGCAAATTAGTATCAGACTGAATGTAACCGCTAGCCATATTTTGTCTAAATGTTGATGAATATATATATAAAATAACTTAAAAGAGGGGTTTGTCGGGGGGATAACTTTAGAAAATATCAACTTGATTATATTAAAGGCAATTGATTGCAGCTGGTTTACTCTGCTTCTGCATTTAATATTCACGAAACATATAAAAATCCTTCATCTCTGTACAAACACAATAATGACGTGATAATGACCTGTTATCCGATCAATATGATAGGATATCGCCTTATGATATATTGACCGCAATCGACGACAGAAAATTAGTACCTGGTCTTCTTCCAAGCTGGTGTCACAAAAGATCAGAGAGATTTATTTTTTATCTTACCCTTTTGGTATATTCAATAAGACTTTACAATAAGGTAGATAATTCAATAGTGTCAAATCTTATATATTGCACTTGTATAGAATAAAGCTTAGATTTTAAACCTTTGAAATCCGTTTTGTATCGAAAATATTATCGCAGTCATATTAAGATATATACTCTGACCACAAACTCGATATGTAAATATTTGTTTTTTGAGTACTTAGTCTTGTCAGGTCAAGATATGTAGCTAATTTTAATGACATATTAATACATAGATAACATTCCAAAGTAACCGAATTTTTTAAATTTAACAATAAGAGTAAAATAACTTATGTACTTTATAATGAAAATATTTCTCATTGATCTTTATTGATTATTGATACTTAATGCATTGGCAGATCTAGGATTTTTTTCTCAAGAGGCGGGGGTCCAGCCCGTCTTAAAGGGGGAGGTGATCTAGCCTATGATTTTAGGAAAATATGTAATAATACTGGAGCAATCAAGAGTTGAAGCAAATTCCAGGTGGAGTATCTTTAACCCCCCCCCCCCCCCTTAAACTTCGTTGGATCTGCACTTGCGAGATTTAAAATCAGGGCCTAAGTTTTCTCGACCACGTGGAGAAATTTAACCTCTTTCTTGCAGCGTAATAAAGTTTTTATCTCTCCAAAATTGAAGTTCTCCAGCAGAATCGATTACAATTGTATGAATAGGTCAAATATTTAACTTGATATATATAATAGAATGATACTTTATTTTGAGAACTGCTGCAATGTTTTTGGACTATCAAAACAAGAACAAAATCTCTAATGAAAGAAAAGTTCCAAACCTATAGATTATAAATTTCATGAGGTATGAATTCGTCTTAATTAGAACTACGAGTAAGATGTCTAAAGTTTTACACACAATCGATTTTTTATAGATGGCGCCACAGGTTTTTCTTTTTGAATAATATGGAAGAAGAGTTCCTATTCTTTAATTGCCTTCTTGAATAAAATTTCAAAGCAATTATAACGCACCAGAGACGTGTTTCGGATAGTAGATCCTCATAATTGGTTAAATGCCGACGTGAATTCAGAAACAGCCAAATGTATAGCGCCCTCTAGTTATATACTTTTTTTTATATTTAAATTTGTGCATTTACTTTGCAAAGAGTGCGCGGTTGAGAGCGAAAGAACCGCAGATGTAGGCGAATTACAAATATCCGAAAATATGTACTCCCAACATCCTTTCGGTAATAACATGTCATTACAAAGCTCTACTTCAGTATAGAACTGTACCATAAAATCAATGTCCCGAACAATTGTCTCCTATTACAGTCAACAATCTCTGCCACAGACTTCGAATGCAAAATTTTCCTGATCTATATTCGATAGCAATTCGTTTACTGGGGCAAGTTGGATCTAAAAATGACAGGCCTGGAATTTCCAAAAATTATGATTGGAATTCATTTATTTCTAAATAATAAAATTATTTTATTTATTATTTATCTATTTTTTTATTTTATTTTTTATTTTCTTTATTTATTTATTATCTTAATTTCCTTATCTGCTTTTTCAATGGTTACTGTTTTTTATCTATAAATCACAATATTGAAAGAAATTCAAAAGTTATCGCAAGATTTTGCATACAAAATGAACATCGACGGACGCTGTTGGGCAATATGATACTCGCCCCGTCACTGAATTTTTACTTTAAATAACATTAATCCTTTTAAAGTGCAGATTATCTGTAAAAATATGCTTGTAAAATCTATCAAAAAAGCACGACATACGAAGTATAGACAATGTTTAATAATATAAAAGATAAATGCAAAAACAGATTTAAACATCGTATTTTCAAATTTAATGTGTTTATTTGTCGCGTGCTACACCGATTGAACGCAGTGTCGTTGAGTTCAGAACTTTAAATGCACCACACAAACATCAAAGTCAGATGGCAGTCAGATACCAAACAAAACAGATCAACAAATTAATTAATATAGATGTTGTACCTAATATATGGATTTAACCATACGCCTATGATTAAACTTTGGTTTGCTCAAATTGAAGACAACTGCTGATGATACCTACCAATTTGTTTAAATTTTGGTTCAAGGTTTTTTTTTGTTTTTTTTTTTTTTTTTTTTGGGGGGGGGGGGGGGGGTACAATGTATGTTTATGCCATACATTGTAGAGGGTGGAGGGGTAATGTATTGTACTTTTTATAGGCTACTTCTGTCTGTCTGTCTGTCTGTCTGTCTGTCTGTCTGTCTGTCTGAATCAAGCTTGAACCTAACTTGACATTACAGTCAACGATTTCTTTTTTTTTTTTTTGTTTTTTTTTTTTTTTTTTTTGTTTTTTGTTTTTTTTTTTTGTTTTTTGTTTTTTTTTTTTTTGGTAGAACTTTTTTTTTTTTTTTTTGGTAGTCTCTTTGGAATACGGTAATGTTTTTCACCGACAACCGTAAACGTGCACTTCCTCTCTTCCAAAACCAGACTCTTGCACTCACATTTAAAAAATAATATCAGCTTTATCTACAGACTTACTAATTCAATCTTGGAGTTCTTTGTCCTGAAATAGAGAAAATGCACTCAAAAGAAAATAAGTCGTAATTTGAAAACAATATAAGGTCGCCCGATGCACCCGTACTCCATAATTTTTAAGGCAACAAAAGCCAGTCAATGCATTTTGAAATATCCGTCTAACAGCAGAATAATGATTCCGAAATATGATACTGTCTGGTTATTTTTTTATTGATTAGGTATCTTTAAAAATATGGTTTTAATCCCTTTTTTCGCTCATCTACACGTCAACAAGATGGTTATTATGGTATTTAATTGCTGAAGATTTATTACATTTTTACGGTATCTATTATCACTGGTTCTAATTATAATTGTATTTTTTTTCTCAAAGTTTTAGTCTTTTTTTGAAACGATTGAAAAAAGAATGATAGTCTGTGACAAATAATTATGATTGATGATTGACTTTTCTTTCATTCTAATGTAATAGTATCATAATGCATCTTACATTTATATCTGTCCTAGGCTTAGAAAAAATCTCGATTCCGCATAGATTGTAGACGGACAACCGTTCTTGGTTTTCTCTGTTCGTACATGACAGAAAATAATTACTCAGTTTACCCTACTGTCCGCGCAGCTCACTTCAGAAATCGGAAAATTGAAGTTTTCTCCACTTTGTCGGCATGTTTTCCTGTTAAAATTTATATAGGCGGATAGATCTGAAACTCTCATAACTAACGGTGTATGACATATGTCTGTACGATCGATACTATGCTCACAGTGAAAGAAAATAATTTTAGATGGGGAGATTTTCATGTTGATTTTAGCATGACGTCATCGACGTTCTCCATAGACTTAGTGTTAGACATCGGCAAACTCCTTATCTAAAATGTTTTCTTTCACTGTGAGCGTAGTATTAGTCGTAATATATCCCCCTATATAAGTTTTATTTTATAAATTTGCCGACAAAATAGAGAAAACTTCAATTTTCCGATTTCTGAAGTGAGCTGCGCGGACAGTAAGTTTAAAGGCTAATGCTTTCTTATCTGTGATGCCACATCGTTAAATTGAAGAGGCATGTGCCCTACGGCATGTTAAAAACTTTGTCAAAAACCTTGACGCAGAGGAAGGAGCGATAACTCTATTTGGAGATTGCTGGGACAAACCTGTGCTGTTACATGTACAATAAAAAGTTAAAAATCATTGCGGTGCAGCAAAAAAGTTAATTTTAAGCGCCACCTACAATGTCGTTTTTGCAATAGTACGACAGCGTTTCTTGTTTTTAGCACTTCATCGTACCCTCGAGTTAAAGACGTAGATTTCTTGGCAGTACCCTGACTGACAATGCTGCTTTTGGAATTATTTGACATATTGAAGTTGTTCTTTCTCTGTTAACGCAAAAAGCACGGTGACATTTGATCTAGATTCGCATGTCCATAAGTTTCCCGTCTGACAGATCCTCCTACCAACTACTGAACTACATGTAGTAATAAAATATTTAACATCAGTCTTCAATGTATTAAAATGAATACAAAGAATAAAAACTGGAAAAACAAACAAATACAGTGTTTTATTAACAATCTCACGGTCTTCAATTTTACACATAATCATAAAATTGCCACCAAGAATGGTTGAATCAAGCAATTTTATGATTATGTGTAAAATTGAAGACCGTGAGCAAGCGCGGATCCAGAGGGGGGGTCGGGGGGGGGGGGGGGTCGGGAACCCCCCCCCCCCCCCTGGAATTTTCAAAACATACCTTTTGTTATTATTAATATACATATTTCAAAAGATTAAGTCCCAATTCCCCTTTTGTTGTCATAATTTTTGAAAAATATATCATGAATTTGTATTAGAAATCTTTTATTTTGATAATACATTTATAATTTTTTCTCTGGCTCGCTACCGCTCGCCAGAGTTTGTTACAAATGTACATACATGTACGTTGTTTTTCAAATGATGCTGCGCTTTTCTATAAACAAGGGCACTAAAAAGACGAAAAGAAACTAAAAAAGTCACGAATAGTGGATTTTATTTCAATTCTCGGAAAAAAAAAATCGCTGGCTCGCTGTCGCTCGCCATTTGTTGTAATCACATAATAGAACTGATAATCAAGTACTATGATGTGAAAATTCAAGATTTAAAGCTTTCTGCTCGCCGTTACTTTCCAGTCACCTGTTTTAATAATAATAAGATACAGAACTAACATCATCAATCAATAACTATTTTCTTGTCTTTCTTTATTTTTTTTTTTTTTTTTTTTTTTTTACGTTGTCTCAAAAAAAATTCGGACTTTAGGACCCCCCTTGAAAAAAATTCCTGGATCCGCCCATGGTGAGATTGTTAATAAAACAAATTTCATTCTGTATTTGTACTTATTTAGATACTAGAACTTGCATTATAATTATATGTCACATGATTCATGTCATATTTCAATGCCTTTAACAGCGCTACCTACAAGCCGGAGAATATTCATGAGATTAAGTTATCTACATCGTGTTTCTATTGAGCTTTGTTATTTTCTCCGTCTGTTCGTCAGATTTTTTTTTTTTTTTTCATTTTCTCATGAGAAAGTTCTGTTTTATGTTGTTGTTGTTTTTTAGCTCACCTGAGCCAAAGGCTCAAGTGAGCTATTGTCATAGTGTGGCGTCCGGCGTCCGGCGTCCGTCGTCCGTCCGTCCGTCGTAAACTTTTAAAATTTTCAACTTCTTCTCAAGAACGGCTGAAGGGATTTTGATGAAACTTGGTATGCATGAAGTACTAAAGGTCCTCTTCCAAGTTTGTTCATTTCGGCTTGATCCCTCAGGGGTGGATCCAGGGCGGGGTCAAATAGGCCCCAGAGGGTACCCCTCTTCAAAAATCTTCTTCTCCAGTTCCACTGAATGGATTGAAAAACTAATTGTATCTAAGTGATCTAGAAGGATGTACTGTACAATTCAAGTTTGTTCATTTCGTTAAAATCCAATAACTAATTTTTGACGCGTTTTTGACGTCTTTTTCGACATTGCATTTTTAATGCAAAAATTGATATTTCTCTTAATATTTTCTTTCTTATTGAAAAATTCTGCTCCAGTTTAGTTTAATTTAGCCATTTTTAAGCAAAGGAATGCTTTAGTGAAATAATTTTGCTGAAAGGTTTATTTTTGAATTTTTAATGATTTTTTTAATACTCTAAAAAAGGAAGGGAGGATGGTCATTTTCATCATTTTTGGCATTTTATAGTTCTTCCCATGAATGATTGTTTTAACATTTATCATATTTATTGTAAGGAATGTAACAGTGAAAGAATTTTCTCAATATCTTGACTTTTAGATTTTTAATGATTTCTTTAATACTGTAAATAGGCATGTTTTCTTTGTCAATGAGTCCCAAGGTAGCGAGTTCAAATCCCGGCTGGGCCTTAAAAAATTTTTTTCTTTATTTTTCATTTTTCATCCATATTTTAAGCTTTGAATGCTATTTTTAACTTACCTGAATAATTTTAATGCCATTTTTGCCACTTTTTGAACTTTGGAATTTTTTATGAAGTTTGGCATTTTCTCCATATTAATTTCCCTTGAGTTCATATTGATATTTTGAAACCTATATCCTAGGTAAAATTAAATTAATGAATGCTTGTGTGATAGCATTTTTGATTAACAACATGTATAAATTGAATTTATAATAATTCTTGTATTCTATAGAGTATAAAAAGGGGGGGGGGTCAAAATTTCTTTAACAACATCTGCTGACAGATTTTTTTTTCTATTAGATGATATAATAAGAACTGGACAAAATAATATTTTTTTTCTAATTGGCTTGTATATTAATGAACTAATCAGAGTAAATACTAATCTTTCTTTCATTTACTCCATCTAACAGTGGTTTTCTGCACTTAATATTTCTTAAGGATGACATCCTATCTGATGCCTCTTTAGGTTGTCCATCCTTTCCCCGAAAGAGAGAGATGTTAGGGTGCTCTTATTATTTTTCTTTAACTATTTCTTTTAATAACTTAGTAAATATATGATCTTCTGCACTCATTTATTGCATGTTTGTCAGATTAAGTTACTCAATTCTTTTATATACATTATTTGCTATAACTTTATTTTTTGAATCTTTTTTTTTTTTATATTTTAATCTAGATATGCTGTGCGTGCACATAGACCCAAGGATTGTGGGTTAAAATTCAGGCACTGGTATCCCAATTTTTTTTTTTTTTTTCATTTTTTGCATTTTGCAAGCTTTTTAAGCACTTTTAAATCATCTGAATACAAAAAAAACCTTCTTTTTTCTTTTTCCATTTTCATTTTCTCCATTTTGCACACTCATTTATTGCATTTTACTTTTTTGGAATTTTTATGATATTTTTTTTTTTTTAATTATTTATGGCATATGGACCAAAAAATTCTGACTATGGCTCTGGCTCTAACATTATTCAATGTCAGTATGTTCAGAGTGTGCATGGATATCAGGTGAGCGTTGTGCCCCCCCCCCCCCCCCCCCGGGGCTCTTGTTTAAAGAATTTGTAAACTTTTTTCATTTCGAAATCTGATTTCTGGTATTTCGTTTTACTTTCATACTATAAGCATGCTGAAATTTTGTCTGTGACATTGCGACGAGCAAGCTTACGAACTTAAACAAGTGTAAGATCACTGTATGACTGTCGTATCGCTACAGTATCAAGGAGGTATTGAACACTTTGACGCCAAATTCAATTTTTCTCAAAATTTCTCAAATTATTCATTTGTTGTCTGTCCTTCATCATGCACACTTTAATTTGATTCTATCCACAGGAAAAATTTCTATGAGACTTTGAAATATGCATTTTTCAACGTATCCGTGAATTTCTTGATGACGTCATAATATTAAAAGTGTCATCGCGGTTCTCTTAAAGCTATTGGAAATTAATTTTGATTTAACTTGCAAAATATCCATAAATGTATTGCTCTCACATAAGGAAAAGATTAGATGAATTGTGTTATAAACAAAGGCAGGATACTGGAATAAAAAATGACACAGTCGCTCAAAAAATTGCAATTTCGAGCCAATTGACTTTAGTTGATAGGTAATAATTAGGAATCCTGTGGATCAATCCTTGTCAAAAACTAAAAGAATGATCAACAATGTCCAGAGATGATTTCATGATTAAATGAGAAAAATTAAATTTGGGATAAAAATTTTATAAAGCTTTTTATTTTCCAATTTTTCTTCCAAATTCGTCCATTTTCAATGAAGTGACATCCGCTTCCTTGTTATCTAAATTTGTCAACGAATACGCTAATATAAAAATTGAATTTTCTATTTTGTACATGTTAAGTTTCAACGCGATACGTTTTGTATTAATGTTTTAATTGCATTTTTAAATGCAATAGTTTATGACGCCATTTTCCTCCGATAACATCGAAATGACGTCGTGGATAAAACTCCCAAAATCCACAATTTTGAAAATCGCTATAATTTCTTCAAATTACGTCGGAAATTATTCAAACTTCATCAGGATACTCAAATTTGTATATCAATCAGTGTATCAAATGTTTTAAGGAAGTAAGGACTGTACTTTTCCAGGGAAGTGAGAAAACAAATAATGTCGCCGCCATCTTGGTGTTGAATCCCTCCTTATGAATTTCACATAAATTTCCTTCACATGAATTTCACATAAATTTTTCTAAGTGACCTTCACAGGGAACTGAATTCACATAACATCAGTGTAAAAATCTTCACATGAATTTCATGTGAATTTCATGTTTGTGCTAGTTTCACATAAAATTCATATGAACTTTCATGTAAATTTCACAGGCACAGTTGGCTGTGTATCGCTAAGAGCCGTTTGGCTGCCGCACTGCTGATATGAAAGGGTCTTTACTAGACCAGAATATACTTTGTATCTCAACTTCTACCAATGCATCACTTTCATATATGTACCGAGATCTATATTTTGAGATGAAGATTGAAATAACTTTGAGATAAAAAGAAGTATACATTAAGTTGAAAATAGATTCTTCAAAGTTGACACTTTACACAACAATCCCACATTCTAAATTGAAAGAAAGACTCATATATGTAATGCGTTTACAAACAAGAACGGCAATCGCAAATACAAATAACTGTGACAAAATGCCACAGAACAATAAAGTATAACTTTCCACACGTACAATGTAGCTATATATCGGGCCCAAGAGTACTTTCTGTAAAAACGGAATGCGAGTCTTTTATTAAATACACTATCATATAATAATTCCCAAAACATACCAGTCCTTTGAAATAGGGTTATTTATGCTTCGAAACATTTAAGAGTTACTTCTCTTTTCACACAATGTTCAATTAATAAGAAAATAGAATATCGATATACTACAAGACAGAATGATAATACTAAACGTAAGTTGAACGACTGCTACCCATTTCTTTTCCTTTATCGAATCAATTAAAGTATCGAACATTATGCCTTTTTCCAAACGTTGATTTTTCTTATGAATATAGTAGATGAGGATGGCAGTGCGTAAAAATACTTCAAACACCGCGAATCCCGCTTTTCCAAACTGGACATTGGTGATGGTGGTCTCTTCTATTATGGCAATATACAATGCCAATGCCATCTGTGGTATATCTTCTATTAAAGTTGAAAGGAGTGAAAAACATCCTGGCAGGAAATATGTACATCCATCGCAGAAAATCAATAGAAACAAGTTCACGGTTTCTATTGTGAAAGTTACTGAACCAACTATGAAAAAAGCCAAAATTGATATTTGTGCTTCTGTTGCATTCTTTATATCTGTCTGGTTTGAGTTCATAACCTCAACATAAAAATCCCAATCTAGAGCTAGATCCGGTACCTCCAAGATCAATAACAGGATTACGGCATAGCCAATTTTCTTGTGCATCTTCTCCTTCTCCATCTTAGGTAAAATCTGCAAAAAGTATAAGCCAAGAGGTATGAATATAGCCAATATAATTGTACCTCCCGCAACAAAGTTAGGGGGGTTTACTGGATTCACCATGGCCGTCCGTCAGTCCGTCTGTTCAATTTTCAATGTTAAACCTTGTCTTCGCAACTCCTACCAAGCCAAATCATGATGAATTTCAATGAAATTAAACAGAATGAAAGATCATGATATGTGGATATTCATGAAGTTGGGGGGGGGGGGTTTTACCATGGCCGTCCGTCAGTCCGTCCGTTCAATTTTAAATGTCAAACTTTGTCGTCGCAACTCCTACCAAACCAAATCCTGATGAATTTCAATGAAATTTAACAGAATGAAAGATCATGATATGTGGATATGCATGAAGTTGGGGGGGGGGGTATACCATGGCCGTCCGTCAGTCCGTCCGTTCAATTTACAATGTTAAACCTTGTCTTCGCAACTCCTACCAAACAAAATCATGATGAATTTCAATGTAATTTAACAGAATGAAAGATCATGATATGTGGATATGCATGAAGTTGGGGGGGGGGGGGGGTTATACTGGATTCATCATGGTCGTCCGTCAGTCCGTCCGTTCAATTTTCAATGTCAAACCTTGTCTTCGCAACTCCCACCAAACCAAATCACGATGAATTTCAATTAAATTTAACAGAATGAAAGATCATGATATGTGGATATGCATGAAGTTGGGGGGGGGGGGGGGTTGGGGTTGGGGGGGGGGGGGGGGGGGGTATACTGGATTCACCATAGTCGTCCGCAAGTCCGTCCGTTCAATTTTCAATGTCAAACCTTGTCATCGCAATTCCTACCAAACCAAATCCTGATAAATTTCAATGAAATTTAACAGAATGAAAGATCATGATATGTGGATATGCATGAAGTTGGGAGGGGGGTATACTGGATTCACCATGGCCGTCCGTCAGTCCGTCCGTTCAATTTTAAATGTCAAACTTTGTCATCGCAACTCCTACCAAGCCAAATCCTGATGAATTTCAATGAAATTTAACAGAATGAAAGATTATGATATGTGGATATGCATGAAGTTGAGGGGGGGGGGGGGTATACTGGATTCACCATGGCCCCGTCCGTTCAATTTTCAATGTTAAACCTTGTCTTCGCAACTCCTACCAAACCAAATCATGATAAATTTCAATGAAATTTAAGAGAATGAAAGATATGCATGAAGTTGGGGAGGGGGGTGTAAACTGGATTCACCGTGGCCGTCCGTCAGTCCGTCCGTTCGATTTTCAGTGTTAAACCTTGTCTTAGCAACTCCTACTAAACCAAATCATGATGAATTTCAATGAAATTTAACAGAATGAAATATCATGATATGTGGATATGCATGAAGTTGGGGGGGGGGGGGGGGGAGGGGGTATACTGAATTCATCATGGTCGTCCGTCAGTGCGTCCGTTCAATTTTCAATGTCAAACCTTGTCTTCGCAACTCCTTCCAAACCAAATCACGATGAATTTCAATGAAATTTAACAGAATGAAAGATCATGATATGTGGATATGCATGAAGTTGGGGGGGGGGGGGTATACTGGATTCACCATAGTCGTCCGCCAGTCCGTCCGTTCAAATTTCCATGTCAAACCTTGTCATCGCAACTCCTACCAAACCAAATACTGATGAATTTCAATGAAATTTAATAGGATGAAAGATCATGATATGTGGATATGCATGAAGTTGGGGGGGGGGGGGGGTTATACTGGATTCACAATGGCCGTCCGTCAGTCCGTCCGTTCAAATTTCCATGTCAAACCTTGTCATCGCAACTCCTAACAAACCAAATACTGATGAATTTCAATGAAATTTAACAGAATGCAAGATCATGATATGTGGATATGCAAGAAGTTGGGGGGGGGGGGGTATACTGGGTTCACCATGGCCGTCCGTCAGTCCGTCCGTTCAATTTTCAATGTTAAACCTTGTCTTCGCAACTCCTACCAAACCAAATACTGATGAATTTCAATGAAATTTAACAGAATGAAAGATCATGATATGTGGATATGCATGAAGTTTGGGGGGGGGGGGGTAATACTGGATTCACCATGGCCGTCCGTCAGTCCGTCCGTTCAATTGTCAATGTCAAACCTTGTCATCGCAATTCCTCCCAAACCGAATCATGATGAATTTCAATGAAATTTAATAGGATGAAAGATCATGATATGTGGATATGCATGAAGAAAAAGGTTTGCTATCGAAATAATTACAACAGAGTTATGGCCTTTTGATTTGAATTTTTCTTGCATTTTCAATGTCAAACCTTGTCACCGCAACTCCTCCCAAACCAAAGGATGGATTTTAATGAAATTTTACTCAAAGATCGTAATTTGTAGATGGGAGTGAATCATTTTCTCAAATTCATAAAGCACATTCAGAACGTCTTTTATGACAGATTTCTTATATCCATTATTGAATCATATGAATATGTTCCTGTGTAGTAAGTGCAAGATTGCGTTGCAGAAAATCTCCTCAACTGAAGCCAGCGAATTAGGCAATTACTTCATTGTCATTGTCAAATGTCTGTTTCATGACGACCGATTTCATACTTTTGCTCTTTATCCACTTGCTGGAAATGGTATCGAGTATAATACTTGATTCCATATTACTCAGCATACCATGGACTGAAAATGATTTCGGATTTTGAAAGGTCTTCATTTGGTTTTTTATCTAAAAGGCATCTGTTTGTATTCTACTTTCTTTTTTTAATGAATCTTATTGTCAGTATTTCAATTTTGATGCCAAAACAAGAAGAAAAAAATTGATATGATATCATTCAGTACGCTAGTAACAAGTTTGCACCAAGTGATTTTCTTTCAATAGCTCAAATGTTAAACGTCTTCAATTTAATAAACCAATAGCAAAATTATTTAATTTAAAGTCTATCAATAATATACTTGGAGGAAATAGTTTTGCTTTTTACTACGTATCTTGGAAAACGTTACTTTTGCTTTTATGACTTGAGAGTGGCCTACTAAACTAAACTTGGAACTAAAGGAAGCTATGGTTGTGATGTCTGTAATCCGAAATACCACAAAATCTAACGTTTATTCGTATGGATGGAATTTCTAAAGATAATTAGAAGCAAACTGTCATCAATTATTTGTGATTATTAAATGTTTCTACATTTGAAATTGAATAACACTGAATTATTTATTTCTGCAAGAATTATTTTGGCTAAAACGCGCCCGCCTCAAACGCGATGTACAAAAAACCACTTATACCATGGCATAGACCATATTGAACATATCCAAAATCTACCTTGTGATTACCTGTATCATACCTGACAGGTGCGTAAAACACCTTTAAAGTTTAATTTCCCATGGGAATTTTTAAAATCCCATGGGAAATTTCAATATCCCATGGGAATTTTTAATTTCCCATGGGATATTGAAAATTCCCATGGGAATTTTTCATTTTCCCATGGGATTTTTTTCTCCCATGGGAATAAATAATTCCCATAGGAAGATTTTTTCTCCCATGGGAAGTTTTTTTCTCCCATGGGAAATGAAAATTCCCATAGGAATTTTTTTCTCCCATAGGATTTTTTTCTCCCATGGGAATAAGTAAGAATATTCCCATGGGAGAAAAAAATCCTATGGGAGAAAAAAATTCCTATGGGAATTTTCATTTCCCATGGGAGAAAAAAACTTCCCATGGGAGAAAAAATCTTCCCATGGGAAATTTAAAACTCCCATGGGAACATTTAATCTCCCATGGGAGAAAAAAAACAGCCTGTCTTGCAAGACTTAATGGGACAACAAGCTTATAAATATATAAATCAGAAGTTATTTTTCTTTCTTCTAAGCTTTTAATTATTTCTGTCTGTGAATCTCACTTTAGAAGTTATAAGAGAAAAAGTAGTGTTCAATTTAATTCATTTTAGGCATTTTTGTTAAGGATGATCAAATTTTAAAAGAGCATATTCAATACAATTTTTTCTACCATAACAGTGTCATTATCCATCATGTACATATAAATTCAGTATAATTAAGAAATAACATCTAGCTAGCCGTGGTTTTTTGTCCAGTAATTCCCCGAGTTCCATGAACCAATCACATTATCACCTAGCCGCGAAATGGCACTGATGAAAGTTTAATATTCGAAACACGTGTCTGGTGCATGAAAGTTGGTTTTTAATTTTCTTCAAGAAGGTATAGAGTTGGAACACTTCCGTATTATTTTACGTTGCAGGCGACAGAAAAAGGAAAGGTACAAATGTGCTGAAGATGTCGATACTTCAAACATTTATCTGCTTTATTCATAGTAAATTGTGGTATTAAATTTCAAGTCTTCGTCTTTCTCCTATATTAAGAAGGGGACACATTGACGATTTCAAGGACTCATAAACTGTTTAAAAGTCATTGAAGATACTAAGCCGTAGTTATTGCTGAGTACTGGTCACAAGCCGACACGTTTCCAGTACATAGCCGGTCTACTCGCGTGTGCAATAAGTACTACCTGTATATAAGTGTTTCAACTGTGTTTGTATGTACTACATATAGCAATTTTCTTTTCCTGTCTTTTTCTATGCAAACAAAGTCAATGCCGAGACTGCATTGTAATTTATCATACTCTATTGAGTCTTTGGTATTATAATGACAAAAGAGCACGTACCGCTGACAACCGCTAGAAAAATGTAAAACTAAATGCTCGCATCTACGGATAAAAAAAAATGCCCACATACAAATGTCAATACGAGAAACGGGAATCTCGGGGAAAATACTGGGTATGTATATATATACAGAGTCGGCAATACCTGCCGAGTTTTCATCAGTGATGCTTCCAGCCAAAATGTTTTTCATAAGCCGCCACATTAATTTCTCTAGCGCCTGCTGATTTTACTTTTAGAATTCAAATTTGTTCATTTACTTTACAGAGAGTGCGCGGCTCTAAATGTCCTGTAGGGTCGATTCAGGGGGATATCCAAATAAAATCTATGTTCAAAATAGCATTGAAGGGATGGTGCTAATAAGTAAAAATCCTTTAATTTCGATGATATTTTGCGATGAAATAGCAAGTTTCTGAAAGTTCCTTTAGGGCAAATAAATATATTCTGTATGAAGTCAAATTGATAAAGGGCCAAAACAAAGCTTCTTTTTGTCGACAGAGCTGGAAAGAAGTTATTAAGTTACATACATGGATCACTTTGTCCGGCGTCCGTCTATCTGTCTGACTTTCACATATTTGGCTATTATAATTTAATTTACTAGGTTTACATCAAACATCTTTCAAACTTGCAGGGATAGTAATTTAAAAGCATGATGAGCCTCAGCACGTAATCTAGGTCAAGGTCACATTCAATGGTCAATGTCACTTTCTTGGTATCAAACATGCAATAGGCGAAATACCTGTTCTTGAACAGGTCTATGTTTATCATTTCTATTAATTTCAGTTAATGACGTCGCAGTATAACGGTCACGTGGTGTCCTACTTTAAAGCAGAAGTAGGTCACTAAATTTACTTTCAAATGTCGAAAATCATTGAGAAAGCGTAACAAAAGGATTCTATTCATGATAAATTCGTTATAGAGTTTGCACCTGACATAGAACAACCCTTATTAAGTTAGACCACTTGCCGAAATTTATAATTGCTGACAAAATGACGAAAAATGCCAGAGGTAGGCCATTTTTGCGCACCTTTTCATTGTTACGTCACAATGGAATTGCTTCTTTTAAACAGTGACGTCATAATGTAAATAAACGCCAAAAGATTTTGACTCGGACATTTTGTGCTTTCTAACAAAGTCGGGAAATGGTCTAAATATATTCGCTTTGTTTTTGGTCAATTGTGTATAAGTATTCTATTTGCCTCATTTTTTTTTTTTTTTTTTTTTTGGTTGATTGTTAGGTGCGCATTGTTATTTCGATTACGTATGTGTTTTCCGCGATCATGGCTGTAGCTTGGTCTTGTTGGACATCTCTTCCTAATTAACCCTTCCGAACGCGATAAATTCCATGACGTCACAATTCATTTCGATGTTAGACCGAGGTTCGAAGCTTGTATGTCCAAGGTAAAAGCATGATGCATTTTCCCCAATCAGAATGGTCAATTTTACATGAAATATGGCATAATTATGACTCTTAATTTGCAACGAATGTAGAAAAGTACTCCTTGGTGAAGTAAGATAACCATAAACACTCATATCCATAGATTTTCAGCCTCTCGGCCTTCATCAAGGGGAAACAAGAAAATGAACGATCTTTGCGCTTTATTATGCCCCCCTTCGAAGAAGAGGGGACATATAGGTTTGCCGCTGTCGGTCGGTCTGTCGGTCGGTCTGTCGGTCGGTCTGTCTGTCGGTCGGTCCGCGACATCAGTTTCCGTTCAATATCTCTGGAATGGATTCACATATTGAAATGAAATTTGGTATACAGACACATCAAACAAAAATCTAGGTCAAGTTCTTATTTGGGTCCGATCAAAAAAATTTTGACAGAGTTATGCCCCTTGCATTTCGAAAAATACCAAAATTTCAGGGTTTCCGTTCAATATCTCTTGAATGGAGTTACATATTGAAATGAAATTTTGTATACAGACACATCAAATGAAAATCTAGGTCAAGTTCATATTTGGGTCCGATCAACAAAATTTTGACAGAGTTATGCCCCTTGCATTTCAAAAAATACCAAAATTTCAGGGTTTCCGTTCAATATCTCTTGAATGGAGTTACATATTGAAATGAAATTTTGTATACAGACACATCAAATAAAAATCCAGGTCAAGTTTGTATTAAGGTCCGATCGAAAAATTTTTGACAGAGTTATGCCCCTTGCATTTCGAAAAATACCAAAATTTCAGGGTTTCCGTTCAATATCTCTTGAGTGGATTCACATATTGAAATGAAATTTTATATACAGACACATCAAACAAAAATCTAGGTCAAGTTCATATTTGGGTCCGATCAAAAAAATTTTGACAGAGTTATGCCCCTTGCATTTCGAAAAATACCAAAATTTCAGGGTTTCCGTTCAATATCTCTTGAATGGAGTTACATATTGAAATGAAATTTTGTATACAGACACATCAAATAAAAATCCAGGTCAAGTTTGTATTAAGGTCCGATCGAAAAATTTTTGACAGAGTTATGCCCCTTGCATTTCGAAAAATACCAAAATTTCAGGGTTTCCGTTCAATATCTCTTGAGTGGATTCACATATTGAAATGAAATTTTATATACAGACACATCAAACAAAAATCTAGGTCAAGTTCATATTTGGGTCCGATCAAAAAAATTTTGACAGAGTTATGCCCCTTGCATTTCGAAAAATACCAAAATTTCAGGGTTTCCGTTCAATATCTCTTGAATGGAGTTACATATTGAAATGAAATTTTGTATACAGACACATCAAATGAAAATCCAGGTCAAGTTCGTATTAAGGTCCGATCGAAAAAATTTTGACAGAGTTATGCCCCTTGCACTTCGAAAAAAACCAAAATTTCAGGGTTTCCGTTCAATATCTCTTGAGTGGAGTTACATATTAAAATGAAATTTTGTATACGGATACATCAAATGACAATCTAGGTCAAGTTCTTATTTGGGTCCAATCAACAAAATTTTGACAGAGTAATGCCCCTTGCACTTCGAAAAATACCAAAATTTCAGGGTTTCCGTTCAATATCTCTTGAGTGGAGTTACATATAAAAATGAAATTTTGTATACAGACACATCAAATAAAAATTTAGGTCAAGTTCATATTTAGGTCCGATCAAAAAAATTTGGAAAGAGTTATGCCCCTTGCACTTTGAAAAATACCAAAACTTCAGGGTTTCTGTTCAATATCTCTTGAGTGGAGTTACATATTGAAATGAAACTGTTACTTTATACCCCCATAGGTTGTATCAATGCAAGTATAAAGTTGTGACAGACTTTAATCACAGAAGGGGTAGGGGGGCATTAATGTTTTACAAACATGACTTTTAACTTGTTCATAACTGCTTGTAAGCCCAGATAAACAAAAACAGTAGGAAGTTTGACAGGAATAAACGGTAAATAAAAGTTAAGAATAAAAGTTAAAATATAATGGAACATTCGTAGATTTGAATTTTGGAAAACATTTTTACGCTTTGCTTTACAAGCAGTTATGGATCATAACATTTTCCAATTTTTTACGTTGAATTTTTGAATTTGTGTTTTCAACTTGATTAAGGCAGATAAGCCGAACAATTGTGGATATTGCGTATTAATTCTTTTTTATTATCTTATCTTTCAGTTTCAATATTTTGTAGAAACGTCGTAAAACTGAATTATAACTGAACTAAAAATGAAGAAATTCTTGTACACCGAAATTAAATAGTACAGTACATGTAATTGACTTACTCAGAACAGCTTTCCAATCCCCTTAATTAATCAGTAGATGTCTGTAAAACCTTCTCACACGTGCATGCGTAACCCAAAATAAATAGAAGGCATTATGCTTGAGGTTTTTATAGTCAACGTTCTATCTATAATATTTGGAGTTTCCCTTTAACAAAAATAGAACATTTGAATATTGAAGTTTTGGAAAACGAATTTCAAAGTCTTGAGAACCATTTTGCAATATTGTCGACGTACATTACATAAGTCCTGAAAATACATTTTACAAACAACATACGTGCCAGCTAGTCTTAACCCTTTGAAAATGTCTTTTAAAATCCCTTTTGTATAATCTAGTGCTATTTCTTATGGTTATGATGACATTCAAGATTTAATAGAAATTCCTATTCTATTAATATTGTTTCTTCAGTCTATCTAAACACCTGTGTCGATCATGTAATATTTCTATCAAAATATTTATTTCCATTCGAATATTATGCAAAACTATTTATAAAACTTCTCTAATCTAGTTTTTTTTCCTATATAACCTTAAAACTGTCTGTAAGTTTCCATGGAGATGTTGCGACGGGTGTTGCATGCAATCAGGAGACGCTGACTCTCCCGGGCACCTGGTCTCACATCGGAATGTTATTCATTCCGAGGTTCGCAACCGTTCCTCTGGACAATATAATGATTTGCCTTGCCTTCTCGACTTTGAGACTGAATAAGTAATGGATACTTCTTTAATGTTTATGTAAATTGTTTTCTCTAAAAAAAATAAGTTCCGACAATATCATTCCAGAAATAACCCACGATGAGGTTGTTTCTTTCATGCGTTTTGTCATCTGCAATAATACGGAAGTGTTCCAACTCTATACCTTCATGAAGAAATTTTCAAACAAATTTTCCTGCACTTGACACTTTTTTCGAATATTAAATTCTCATCAGTGATGCTTTTAGCCAAAAGTGATTTTGCTAGAGCCGCCTAAATGCATTTCAGTAGCGCCCTCTCGCATTATTTTCTGAATTTGGATTTGTGTATTTACTTTACAGAGAGTGTCAGTAGATGTCTACAAAACCTTCTCCCACGTGCTTGTGTAAACCAAAATGAAAAGAAGACGGCATTATGCCTCTAGTTTTAATGGTCAACGTTTCTATATATATTATCTACGAAAATCCCAGTACCCAAAATAAAACTTCGTATATTAAAGTTTTGGAAAAAGAATTTCAAAGCCTTTAGAACCACTGAATAATACATTACGTAAGCTTTTAAAAAGTAGATACAACCAATAAAGGACTTTTGAATTTTTCCGTCTTGTCTCTCTTTTCAAATTTCTTTTAAAATCTCCCATAAATGTTTTGGCACTATTTCTCATTGACCATTCCTCAGATAGTCTGCATGTGTCTTACGTGCGTTTTGGACTACACAACTATCTCTATCTCATCTTTCAAATTTATTGAAAAATGCATGAAATACTGATGTTAAGAATTCATATTTAAAAAGTTCAATGCAAGTTACAATGTAGTCCTAGAAATGAGAAATATAGATAATGACCATATCCCTATATACAGCACAAAATCGATAATTCAGAAAATCATAAACCGAAGACATACACAATCGGATTAAAACAGGAACAAAAGCAAACAAGCAAAAACCTCCACAATATGAAAAGAAGCGAACTCCCGATATGGGAGTGAGACCAGGTGCCCAGGTAGAGACAGCATCTCCTGCTTGCATGCAACACCCGTCGCTTCAATTCGGTAGAATATTTCCATTTTTGGAATGCAAACGTCTTCAAATTGAATAGCATCATTTAAGAACAGATAAATTGGCAACGTGGACCAGACATGCGCGTTTCGGGTACTTAACCCTCGTCAGTGATCCTAAATCTAAACAATTTAATATGCCAAAAAAAAGTATGAAAGTTACTATGTCGAAAACGTGTACCGAAAGACGTAGCAGGATGGGTGGGATAGGATGCTACAGGACCCACATTTTAGAAATTTCAAGAAATTTTGATAACAGAAATTTAGAAGGCGTTGAAGAAGCGATCAACCGAAATTGATTGAACTTGGCTTCATGTGCCCTCGGGACTCCTGGTCCGGGAAGATATAAAGTATAATCTTTGGTTGGACGGAAATTCACATAAATGCAAATATTATATATTCTTTTTTCTTCGCGAAAAGATATCAAATTTCTTTATAGCTAAAAACGACTATGCTGTGTTCGAGGAAAAGTAGCTACTTTAACCGCAGGCGTTTTAAATCCTTTTAATCGAAGTGCTGTAACGATTTGATTTAGCCCATATTCTTAAATTTCCTTGAATGACTGGACGTCCCCTTTTTCTATGAATAAAAGTTAAACATCAGAACCTTTCTGCGAGGAAGCCAAAGTGAATCCAATTGTGCCGATGGTACCTGGGCCGAGTAAACCTCATCTGCTAGCTAACAACGCCAATCAAGTTTTTTTCATATAACGAAGTACTTTCTAGGTAACCAGTGTCAAGAACTAACATGAGAAAGAAAAATCTATATACCTTGACGAATTGTTGAATCAGTACGAACCAGAATTCATTTGCATTTTGAGATTTTGCCTTTTTATTTATTTTTTCAAGCTGTTTAACGATTAGTGTCCAAGCGGCTCACTTCGGAAACTGGATTAACACGGTTTTGAATACTTTGTCATGCAAACGTTTATATGAAATTGATATCATTGAATAATTCTCGCGTAGCTGTAAATTGTGGTATATAATATATGGTCGTAGGTTTACTCGGTCATATCATAGAGACAAAATACTTCTTAGTTTTCAATGTTTAGTTTCAGCGTGATGTCGCCGACTTTGACATTGATGCTATGGACAGCGTCACGACGTCATGGGAAAAATTAGCATGGAAAACGACCAATCTTAAACTTGTTTTATCTATGAAATTTGATTTCTTGCATGGACTATCGTATAACAAATACCGAAATTTACGACTAAGCGAGATCTATTGAATGGTTTCGATTTCCTTAAAAATTTTGCATCATACAGTAGTCAAAATCACCTTTATTCAGTTTCCGTAGTGAGCCGCGCGAACAGTAGATAGAAACTAGATGGCTACTGTTCCAAGCAATAGACGGACTCCTCCTTAATAAAGAAAATGGAAAAAAGAATAGTTGCTTTATTGCCTTAATCACTTCAGCAAATGAGTCAAAAGAGCTTATGTCTAATTTGGGACTCTTATTTATTTATCAACAAAATAGAAGAAAAAAATAATAAATACTTTTTATGTTTACGAAAGCTTTAAATTCCATGCTCAATCAATATCAAATCCTTTACAATTTCTTTCTGAAAACAGAATTGCAGAATGATTTTGAAATGAGATAATTTATATTGTTAGAAAATGACAACAACATGTAATGCTACTAAGAAAAAAAAAGAAACAGAGAACAAGAATAAAAGAGTTATCTTTCTTATACATGTACTATGTTAAGTTCAAATAAGAAGAAGTACTTGTGTGAAGAATAAATAGTATAGGACAAAAAGTGTGAATTCTCAAGGTCAAACAGTCTTTGTTTGATAGACTTAAGTTTGTTGTGACCTTGAAAATGAGAATTTGACCTTGGGTCAAGGTCAAGGTGAAATAGCTGGGTCCAAGCATAATATGTATAAAGTATGACCTCTGAAGGTCAAATAGTCTTTGCTCTATAGGTAAAAGTGTTTTGTGACCTTAAGAATGAGAACTTGACCTTAGGTCAACGTCAAGGTGAAAGAGCTTGGTTTAACAATAATATGTATGAAGTTTGAACACTGAAGGTCAAATGAACTTTGTACTATAGGGGAAAGTTTGTTTTGATCTTGAGAATTAAAATGTTGAAAGTAGGTCAACATTAAATGACTACTTATAAGTAACCTACTATCAAATTTTCAACTCAAAATCTCAAAAAACTGTAGAAAAAATCCATTTTCAACTCGGAATAGCGCGAAAATCGTAAATATATTATCGAGCATTTCGACAACATGATCGACAACATTTTTGTGGTGTTTGGAGGAAAGGTCTTCCATAAAATTGTCGGAATTCCAATGGGGACCGCCCCACTTCTTGCCTGCATTTTCCTTTACTCATACGAAGCTGAATTCATTCAATCTTTGGTCTCTGAAGGTACTTAGCTTAACTTAGCTTCTGACTTCAACTTCACGTACAGATACATAGATGATGTGTTGTCCATCAATAATCCAAAATTCACGGATTACCTCAGCAGTATCTATCCTTCGGAGCTTGAAGTCAAGGAAACTACAGATACAAATAATTCAGCATCCTATTTGGACATAATGTTGTCCCAACACACGGATGGTCACATGAACACCTCACTCTATGACAAACGTGACGACTTCAATTTCAGCATTACAAACTGTCCTTTTCTGAGTAGCAAAATCCCTTCATCGCCTGCTTATGGCGTGTTCATATCTCAGTTGATACGCTATGCCAGAGCAAGTACCAAATATACGGATTTTGTTCTGAGAGCTAGGCGTCTTTCAGATAAGCTTCTCAGTCAGGGATATGTTTGTGACCGACTTACATCGTCACTGAGGAAGTTCTACGGTCGATATGGGAATCTCATCAAACACTATGATGTCCCACTCTCCAGAATGGTGGATGATATTCTGTCATAGACCATTTAAACCATCCAACCAAAGATTGTACTCTATGTCTTCCGAAATGAAAGAAACCGGATGTGACAGTTCTACCGAAATGAAGCGGCGGGTGATGCATGCAGGCAGGAGATGCTTACTCAAATTTCGTTCAAATCGTATGGTTAGCTTAGGACTAATAAGTTTTTAAAGATTTGACCTTTGATGACCTCTAGCGGGGGCATATGTGAATTTTTCGACAACAAATTTTTTCACCTCAAGATCTTTATATGCTCTTTCACATGATATGTTTCGTTTTATCATAAGAAGTGGTACTTTTTTGTACAGTGTCTGGAACGATCTGGGGGTAAGAGTATTGGTAATAATAATAAAAAGGAAGAATAAGAATAAAGAAAAGATAACAGAAAAGATTCCAAAGGAAAAGTTGGAATCCCTAATAAGACACAAAACGTTTAAATGATGGGTAGACATATTCATATTTAACAAAGCAATGCATTTAGGATGAAATCTGTTTTATTATCAAATTCAGTACATATAGATAATCTCATTCATGAAAAAGAATTATGTTGCATTTCAAATTGAGATCTATTCAATAAAGACTCTACAATATTTTTTCAAATGTATACAAAAAAACTTTAAAACATGATGAACATTTGAACTAAAATCCATCCATTTTGTTTCTAAATGGCACGATATGTTTACAAACATTTCATTGAAATAAATAGATAAATAAATTTGCATAGTGCAAAAAGTGAAATTCACTTATAATGAACATAAATATCAATACAAATAAAGAATATCACAAAATAAACAAAAAATTAAAACAGAATTGTAATAACAAGCAAGTATCTCTTTCAGGCTGTATAAGTGGATGGGTTGTTACATGAAAAACATATGATAGGACGAGAGGCCATAAATTATCAATTAATTAACGTATGACTTTTTTTATCTCGCCCCATGTCGGGAGTTGGCTTCTTTTCATATGGTGGAGGTTTTTGTTTGTTTGCTTTGGGTCCTGATTTTGTATGCCTTCGGTTTCTGAGTTATCGATTTTGTGCTCTATACGGGGATATTGTTATTACCATTGTTATTGTTATTATTTGTCATTTCGATAGTCAAATATTTGGACCATGATAACTTTTTATAAGGAGATGCGAATCCTTTTATGAATTATTATTGGATGGGGAATTAATAACGGAAAGACATTATGTGATATGGGATAAGGGCTTTTTTATCTTTTTGTCTAGAAGTGAAATAGAGATCCACTTTGACTTGATTCGAATAATAATATTTCTAGACGTTTTCGAGTTATTACCACTGCCACTTGATTATTGCCCCCTCCCACACTGTGGATAGGGCATGATATAGTGGGAGGGACTCTTAACAAGTGCCTGTGGTTATACCTATTTTCACACAACTATTCCACAAATGATCAATTAATAAGGAAATAGAATATCGATATACTACAGCATAGAATGATAATACTAAACACAAGTTGAACTATTGCCACCCATTTCTTTTCTTTTATCTTCACAACTTTTGCATCGAACTCCAGCATATCTTCCAAAATCTTATTTTTCTTGTTTATATAGTAGATGAGGATGGCAAATCGTACAAATGCTTCAAACACCGCGAATGTTGCTTTTCCAAACTGGACATTGGTGATGGTGGTCTCTTCTATTATGGCGATATACAACGCTAGAGCCATCTGAGGAATATCCTCTACTAGTGTAGAAAAAAGGGAAAAACTTCCTGGCAAGAAATATGTACAGCCATCACAGCACATAACAAGTATTAAGTTCATGGTTTCTATGGTGAAAGTTAATGAACCGATAATGGAAAAAGCCAATATTCCTCTCTGTGCTTCTGTTGCATTTCTTATTTCTGGTTGTTCCGATTGCATGACTTCATAGTAAAAATCCCAATCTAGAACTAGATCCGGTACCTCCAAGATGATTATCAGGATTAGGGCTTGACATATTTTCTTATGTAGCTTCGCCATTTCAAGAACAATCTGCAAAAGTGAAATATATATATATATATATTCCAAATAAGAACAATTATGATTATTTATCATTGCCTACTTATCCCGATTACCTCACCGTTTTTATTAGCATTGTCTTCAACCAGTCACTGTTTCATTACTGTTTCAAATGTCTGTTAATTGACGACCGATTTTAAGTTTTGCTGTCCATCAGTTTGTTGAATTAAAATACTTTTTCCTTGCAACTTGGTAGGGGTATGAAATAGAGAGGGTGTGGGATTGGGATACTTCTGAGTTTTTTATTGGAAAAGTATCTTTTTGGATTTCGTTTCGTTTTTGAACGACTTTTGTTTTCGTCTACCCAAGAGATCGAAGAGGGGTCAAAATATGTTAAACAACAATATCATAATAACGCAGATATATTATCATATATATCAATATTTCATTCTTTTTTACAGTACATATAGATAAAGTTGTTCAAAACAGGACAAAAAAAGAAAAACGAAGAAAAAATTCAGCTAGAATAAAAAGAAACTAATATCATTATTGATGCAAATACAAGAAGGAGGAATTATTATATATTTTTAAATTATTCAGAATACTGGTAACAAGTTTGCCCTTATTGAATTTCTTTAAATAGCTCAAGGCAATGGAATTATGATTAAATAAAGTAAAACAAAATATACATTGAGGAATAGTTTTGCTTTTGCTTTTTCTGCGTATTCTGTTAAGCACTGCTTTCGCTTTCATTTCTAAATTTGTGATTAAATGAATCTTCAGTTGTATACATGTTCTCGTTGTTTCATATTGTTTGTTAGTGTGGTCGTTTGGTGCAATATGTTTACTTTGATTTGGTCTTGCCTATTTTCCTACTAAGTATTCTGCAAAATGTTACTTTCGCTATCGTTTCTTTGAATGGATTGGTTAACTGAATTTGGAACAAGTATAATTATAATTATAAATATAACAAGTTATAATTGTTATGGTTCCATGCAGTGTTTATCGTATTTATATAGGGAACAGAGTTGGACACATCGTTTTTCTTTCACTTTTTTGTTTGGGAACAACATCTAATCTTGGCCCTTAACGGAAGGCTGTATTCCTTTTTAACTTTTGCTCTTTTTCTACTCACAATAATTCTCCCTTTATAAGTTCCTATTGTCCTCCCATAAAATGAGAAAATTTACTGTTTAAATTCCATTCTTCTGTTATGTTTGAAAGATACAAAATTCAATTTATCTTTTATTTATTCTAATTTTTATTTCCTTCTTTTTAAAATTTTTTTTTTCAATTCTATTTTCATCAAATTTAAATTTGTTACCTTTTTTTAGTTCTTGTTATTTTTCTCTCTTTTTTTCACATCTCTTTATCTGTCTTATTCTTTTATATATATTTATATTTTTATTTCTATAGGTTTTATTTTTTTATAATTTTGTTTTAAAGTTGAATACTCATTACTACTAAAATAACCCCGATTCCCGCAAAATGTGATATGACTATTACTTGGTAATTTATCTGTTCTTAAATGATGCTATTCATAATTTGAGAACGTTTAACATTGCTATTAGGGAGAATCGAAGCCATCAAACTTGACAGAGATATTTTATAAAATCAGTAGAGTTCGTAATTTTTTTCGAAAAACTTTTGAATTCTTTTGAGCACTAGCGCCTTCCTATCCTCTTTTTAATGTCACGTTACAGTGAGATGACTTTCGATGTATAGAACACTATTGCGTCAAGAGATACATATGTGCACCCGGGTAAGTGGTCGAAAATTCGTGTAAGGGAGTGGAGTTTTTTTTTTTTCATTTATATCATTCATTCCATTACAAAGAAATATTTCAATCTGCTAAGTTAAATTGAACTGAATATATTTGCTGAAGTAAAACTAAAAATAAAATTCTAGATTGTAATGTTAAGTTAGTAATTGACTTACTTACGATCAATTCCGCAATCCCCTTTATAAGTCAGCAGATGCCTAAACCTTCTTCTTGCATTAACCGAATTGAGTAAAAGGCATAGTGCCTGAGCTTTTTATAGGCCATGGTTAATTTGTATCATCTGGGGAAAACCCACCACCAAAAATAGAACTATTTCATATTTCAATTTTTCAAAACTAATTTCAAAGTCTTGATAACTGCAATATTGGATGGCTTACATGACATAAGTTCTTAAATACGTTGAATCTACCAAATACGTTTCAATCGGGTCCCTCTTTGGATTTTTTCTCCTTTTTGGAATCCCCCGTGTATGATCTGGCATTATTTCTCATGGATGGTTCTGACGAAAACCCATAAGTTATGTAATATTTCTTTCAAACTATATATTAAGTAAATCTATTTATAAAACTTCTGTAATTTACCCTTTCTTCAAATCTCAAAAATATCTGTTATCATTAAACAGCTACATTCCGACAAAATAATTTAAGAAGTAGCTTAAGATGAGAAGGTAACGAGTTTGAACGCTTCCATTTTCTTATTACCTACACTTATTATCTTTTGAGATATGGAGCAATTTATCACGCTCCCCGCGATCGAATGTTTAAAATGTGAATTACTTTTCCTCCAGTTCTTTCTCCTTAAAGAATGATTGTTTTGGCGGCCCATTATCAATCAAACAATCGTATATTATTTTGCTGTTTTTGAAAGATCTCATTTCATCCTAAACTATTATCGAAATTAAAGGAAGTTAACATCCTAACTGTGCTACTGAAAATTGGAAGTCGCGCTCGCTTTGCACAGAAAAAAAAACAAACCAAAAAAAATCAAACAAGAGGGACCTACTTAAATGGATATGACTGCGTCTGAATATCATTTTGGCTTGAAGTACAATGTATCACTGAAGAGGATTTACTATCCAAAACAAGTGTCTGGTGTATCAAAATTGGTCTTCGAGAAGATAACGAGCCGGAACACTTCAACTTTCCTACATGCGTGTGTGTTCCTCTGTGATCACTGCAGCGTGCTGATGATCTCTTTCTTATCTCACATGAATATTGTTAATCGATTGGTTCATCAAATATTATTGTTTCAAACTCAATTTTGGAAAATCCGTACAAGTAAGTTCCTGGTTAAAGGTTAAAATGAAAATGTAAAATTATTTTTTAAGAAGAAATGGATATCAAATTATTCTACAGCAAAAGCGACGCTACTCGAGAAAAAGTTACAATTTTTATTGATGTAGGCTTTTTCGGCCTTTAATGCAACTGCTGTATCGATTGCAGCGCTAAAACAAACCCTTATTATGTCTCCCCCCAACGGGGAGGAGACATATTGATTTTGCCTTCGTCGTTCGTCCGTCGTCCGTCTGTCCGTCTGTCACACATCGTGTCTGGGCTATTTCTCTTGAACCGTTTGCCGGATCACTTTCATACTTTAGTATGTTGTTGCTTATGACCTGAAGGCTTCACATCACCTTGACCCAAGGTCATATGACAAAGGCCAAGGTCATATACTACATTTTTAATGAAATTTTACATATGTTTTTGTCTAGGCTTTATCCCTTGGACCGAATAATGGATTGCTTTCGAGTTTAAGTATGTATTTGCTCATGACCAAAAGGTTTCACCTTGACCCATGGTCATTTGATCGAGGTCAAAGTAAATAAGTACATGCTATCCTGTTGGGGCTGTATCTCTTTTAACTATTTATCAGATCACCGTCATATTTTAGTATGTTGTTGCTTATCACATAAAGGTTTCAGATCACGTTGACTCGAGGTCAAGGTCAATAAGTATATTTCAAATGAAATTGTATTTGTTACGTGTATTATGTCCAGGCTTAATCTTTTGAACCGTGATCGGATCACGTCATATTTTAGTAGATGACTCAAAGGTTTCACACCACCTTGATCCAAGGTCATATGACTAAGGTCAAGTATTACATTTTTTAATGAACTTGTAAATGCTTTTGGGTCTGGGCTATATCTGTGGAATTGTATACTGGCTCTTTCTGATACTTAAGTATGCTTTTGCTCAGGATTGGAGGGTTTCTTATCATCTTGACATCTTATAATGAAATTGTATATGCTAATCATATTTAAGCTTTACCCCAAACAATGAATCATTTTCATGTTTTAGTATGATGTTGCCCATGACTCAAAGGTTTTACATCATCTTGGCCTATGGTCAAAGTAACTTAGAGGGAGGGGGAGACATCTGTTTTTTTTTTATGAAAAACATTTTTTTTAATTTTGAATTGGTATGAAAGAAAGGAAACTACCTTTCTCAATGCATTGAATAAACATAAAGTCCAGAATCAGTACCAAGAAATCAAAATTAGTGGGCATATCAAACCACAAGAAATGGAAACAAATAAAGAAGCAAACGTGAATCCCCATATGTTGATGCTGTCATGTGCCCGAGAGGAATAAGCATCCCCTGCCACCAAGCAACGCCCGACATCATTTGTTGAATATTGAAGTATCTAAGTAACCATTGTCTAAAGAATAATATGAAATCGAAATATGAAGTAGAAATAATGCTTTCTTTTGTTCACCCAGATACATTGTGCTAAGGAGATAACAAAATGTGGATCATTTAATTAGGGACAGCAAATCATCATAGATGTCTTATATGAAATAGGTTCTAAAAATAGGATGAATGAAGTTTCGCTCTGAATTCAACGAAAACTAATATATTGCTTTTAATTTCGGTTACATATACATGTATATATCAATCAACCATAGTGCTTAGTGCAGTGACAGAGCATGTAGGTGCACCTAAATTAAAGAATGGTTAAAACTCAAATACATCATTTTCTATTATTACTTGTGGTAAAACCCGGGTCTTCGATTTTATCGCTAGAATTTGAAAAACACGGATCATCGAGTTTGAACGGTGAACCTTTTGTTTTTTAGTAATCGAACGGTTTTATTTTATTGTTTGTTAAAATCGTAGTTGAAATATTTGGGTATTTAGCAAACGCTTTTGGATTATTAATTTTCAAGACTCAAAAAGCCGAATATGTTTGAAATGTTTCATGATCACCCTTGATAAAAATGGTACCCTGGAGAAGACAAATCTTTATTGATTGATTAACCCTATTTATGCCTTAGACACAAATGGATAGCGATATTTATAAAATGTGATTTTCTAAGAAAGTTTCTTTAGAGGGTCAAGTTCCACTGAACACTCAGTACCTCTTCTTCTTCTTTTAGAACCAGGGGTTCCCTCAACACGAATTAACTCGTTGCTGAAAATACAATTTGTTGATGTTTGCTAAACATTTCAAGAGTACCATTCCTTTCTACTTACTAAAAATGAACTGTGCATGTAGGATTTGTTCAAACTGGTCCTTATTCCGAAGATATAGAGAGACGATCGTTCCCTGTTTAAATCATGGCGGCTGCCATAATTTGTATTTGTCTGTGGAGTCAGTTGTATCACTGCGCAACTCCCCGAAGTTACGAAATATAGTGCGGCAATTGATTGTTTTCAGATCCAAGAAAACAGTCTGTTATCCATAAGTAGATGATATAGAATAATAAGAAATGAGTCTTATATTTTTTCTGTTGATGCAGGTATCACCCACAAAATTGGACATAAAACTTTTGCATCAACGCGCTACGCGCAGTTGATGCAGTAACTGCGCAGTTTACTGTTAAATTTTTCGGGAGGTACCTGCATCAGCAGAAAAAAGTATAAGATTCATTTCTTAAAAGAAAGAATTCAAGAATTTGAGTTTGCTTGTTTCATTCCAAAAACAAATAAAGAAAATAAAGAATGAATCATTTTCATGTTTAAGTATGATGTTGCCCATGACTCAAAGGTTTTACATCATCTTGGCCTAAGGTCAAAGAAACTTAGAGGGAGGGGTGGGAGACATCTGTTTTTTTATGAAAATTTTTTTTTTTAATTTTAAATTGGTATGAAAGAAAGGAAACTACCTTTCTCAATGCATGGAATAAAAATAAAGTCCAGAATCAGTACCAAGAAATCAAAATTAGTGGGCATATCAAACCACAAGAAATGGAAACAACTAAAGAAGCAAACGTGAATCCCCATATGTTGATGCTGTCATGTGCCCGGGAGGAATAAGCATCCCCTGCCACCAAGCAACGCCCGACATCATTTGTTGAATATTGAAGTATCTAAGTTACCATTGTCTAAAGAATGATATGAAATCGAAATATGAAGTAGAAATAATGCTTTCTTTTGTTCACATAGATACATTGTGCTAAGGAAATAAAAAAATGTGGATCATTTAATGAGGGACAGCAAACCATCGATGCATCCGCATGTAAAGATTAATTGAATTGTAAGGCGTGGTACTTCTTTCCACTAAAATAGATGTCTTATGTGAAATAAGTTCTAAAAATAGGATGAATGAAGTTTCCCTCTGAATTCAACGAAAACTAATATATCGCTTTTAATTTCGGTTACATAAATCAACCATAGTGCTTAGAACCAGGGGTTCCCTCAACACGAATTAACTCGTTGCTGAAAATACAATTTATTGATTTTTGCTTAACATTTCAAGAGTACCATTCCTTTCTACTTACTAAAAATGAACTGTGCATGTAGGATTTGTTCAAACTGGTCCTTATTCCGAAGATATAGAGAGACGATCGTTCCCTGTTTAAATCATGGCGGCTGCCATAATTTGTATTTGTCTGTGGAGTCAGTTGTATCACTGCGCAACTCCCCGAAGTTACGAAATATAGTGCGGCAATTGATTGTTTTCAGATCCAAGAAAACAGTCTGTTATCCATAAGTAGATGATATAGAATAATAAGAAATGAGTCTTATATTTTTTCTGTTGATGCAGGTATCACCCACAAAATTGGACATAAAACTTTTGCATCAACGCGCTACGCGCAGTTGATGCAGTAACTGCGCAGTTTACTGTTAAATTTTTCGGGAGGTACCTGCATCAGCAGAAAAAAGTATAAGATTCATTTCTTAAAAGAAAGAATTCAAGAATTTGAGTTTGCTTGTTTCATTCCAAAAACAAATAAAGAAAGAAAGGCAACGAGGAAAATAGTGAATTTCATATTCCTATTTCATTCACTTTATTCCATCTTTTAAAATTGTTGAAGCAATTAAAAAATGTTTTAATATGGATTTGATCACGAATACTTAGAAAAGCAGTTTTGGTTTAAAAAATGTGTATCGATTAATAATTCTTTCACTTTTGTTGATGTGAATGCCCTTTAGAAATTATTTCGAAATATTTGATCATAATAGTTTTGTTAGAAAATAATGACAGTAGACTTCTCTTTGTCCTCAGTCTGACAGTTAAATTGAGATTTAGATGAGAGAAAGTTGCAAGGCTCTGATTTTAATTTTCTTATTCTTTGAAAAAAAACAAGATAATATTTTCATTATAGAAATAAAATAGATAAAAGTCAATGAATACGACGACCCCATACAAGATATATATTGGTTTCTCCCGGATGAGGCGTTACCAAGAAGATTCAGTTCACGACCGTTCACATGTTAAACCATCCACAAACATGGCATTAGAGTTTCGTAGATAGAGGAAAGCTTTCCTGTGTTTGCAAAATTGTATCTTCTCTTTATCACCATTTCTAGGAACAGATAACAGATAATAGGTCCACATCAAGAAGATAGAAAGCCTAAAGCCTTTTCAACATTTATTCAAAATCTTCAGCACAACATCTCGTAGTATTATGGTGCACGGACAGATACAAGATTTTCTGTTTACGTGTTCTCTAAATATACGTTTATTTTTTACCAGAATGGATTACCTTCATATAACTGAATGTTGGTCATTTGATAGGCATAAAATAAATTCATATAAAGTAGATGTAGACAGTATTTACTTAGTTTAATAAAAGATGATTCTCATGGAACATAACATTTGGGTACCCGTGTCATGTCACCGTGAGACTTTGTCGATACAACGGATACCTATCATAGATATGATGTTAGTTTAACAAAATGTAATAACATAGATATGTGTGAAAAACATACTCAGTATGTTAACAATGATTGCAAAATTGCAGCTTATTCAATGTACATATAATTCACACCAGCACTGAAGCACTAACCAAGAATTTTCATAACTTAACTGAGTATCCATTCATTCATATACTCATTTGACGACTTCAACTGGTATTCGAGTAGGGTTAATGTGTTACTAATGTGTTACTAATTTTCTCATTTCTCATGATTATTTTCTTCTCAATATTTTAATTTTTCACCCAATCCTTTTAAAATATATCCACAACTACTGTAGTTCTCTGAGATGAAACTCTGGAACTCGAATTCGTTGCATTTCATATGAAAACATTGTAACGTCACTATGCATTAGTCCGACAGAAACACCCATACAATCTGAACCCTCGGTGACGTAACATTAACATATCTTTTACATGGTAAGCAGTGATTTAAAAAAAAACAAGAATGAAACTGACAATTGAGATGCAGATACACAGCCAATTGTGCCTCATATGAAATTCATATGAAATGAGCATCACGTGAAATTCATATAGATTTCACATAAAATTTATGTTAAATTTACTTCACATGAATTTTAAATGATTTTTTTCTTTGAAACCACCATGCGAAATTGAATTCACATAAAATGTTTGTCATAAACTTCACATGAATTTCATGTATAAAATTTCATGTAAATTTCAAGTTCGTGCTCGTTTCAGATGAATTTCATGTGAACTTTGATATAACGTTCATGTTAATTTAACATGAATTTCATATGAGGCACAATTGGCTGTGTATATGGCTTAAATTTGTGTTAACTCGATATATTGTTATGGGTATGCAACACACCGTCATTGCATTTATCATACGTGATACGCTTGTATGTACGTATTATATATCCACTTGATGTGTGTTGCATACCCGTAACAAAACATATCTTACAAAGACACCTATTATTCTACATAAATTATGACGTTCCTATCGTTGGAAAGTTACATGCTTGGTCAACAAGGAGTATTGAGAAACTGTTTTCGTACACAAAAACATATCGAAAACTTCAATCCATTATACGCTTACAAAGCAGATAAATTACCTACATTTTTCGTTTCAAATTGTTCATAATCATAATTTCTTGCATTAGATCCGCAATTTGCTGAATTTTGCAAAGCATTACACAATCTAAGATTTTGATTTAAGTAGCTTTTATGAACATTTTGCTTTAAGAGTCTAGTCACTGGCACACCACTTAGGTACGTACAAGTACATGAAAAATCAATATAGTGTGATGGGAGTTATCCTTCTTTTCACTCAATTGAAATTGCGAAAAATTTGCTTATTTTTCATGTAAGAAGGAAATAGAAAATAGGTACACAACAAGCTAAAATGATGATACACAACTTAAGTTGAATGATTGCCACCCATTTCTTCTCCTCTATCTTCAGATCTTTCGTCTGGATTTAGGCAAGATTTTCCAAAAGTTTGTTTTTCTTGTGAATGTAATAGCTGAGGATAAGAGTCCTTGTAAGCGCTTCAAATACCGCAAATCCAGTTTTTCCGTATTAAAGTAAAGTAAAGTAATTTTTATTTAGAGTCGGCAATTTGTACATACATAACAAATAACATGAGCTCTGTAGAGCTCTTAAACCGACTATAATTAACTATAAACGTTGTGTCTTCTATTACGGCTATGTACAATGCCAATGCAATCTGCGAAACATCTTCGACTAAAGTTGTAAGAAGGGAGAAAACTCCAGGAAGGAAGTACGTACATCCATCGCAGCATATCACAGGAATCAAGTTCAATGTTTCTATGGTAACAACGTACCAACAATAGAAAAAGCCAATATTGAAATTCGCGCTTCCGTTGCATTTTTTATTTCCGGTTGTTCCGAGTTCATGACTTCGTAATAGAAATCCCAATCTAAAAATAGATCCGGTGCCTCTAATATGAAAAGCAGTATTATACCATAGCAAATCTTCTTATGTAACTTCTTCATTTTGAACGAATAATCTATAAGAAGAAAAGAAATTTCATGTTGATGCAGCATGTGTACTCTCATTTTCAGGTTTTGAGTTTATTGTGTACAGACTTTATGGTATTCAGGAGTGTTTTCATGACTAGTAGAAATGAAATTCAAAATTAGAGAAAAACGAGATATGCAGAGCTTGATCTTAGTAAGTGAACCTAAGCTTAAATAGAATTGGAATGCAATAAGGTCTGGATAAGTAAAACATGAAGGACAAAACGAGCTACCGTTTATCGGAAAATTTTCGCTTAGTTCGCGATCTTTATCATCTCGCGAAAAATGAGCATAGCGAAAAAAAAGACACAGAATTTAACCCTTGATCTTCTTCATGTATTAGCGAAAATAAGACTCCCTTTAGAGGTAATTTTCGCGAAATTTAGTCGATGCGAGCATTGAATACATTGCAAATTACACAAATTCATACTATTAACAAATCCAAAATTAGTTATTTCAATTTCAACACACTGAAGGATTTTGTTTTGATAGCTCCTTTAAAATAATCTCCTTTTTTAAATGAGGAAAAATGAAATATTTTAGAATAAAATATTCTTACCTGCAGGCTGCATCAACAAAAGAAATATTCGATCTATCGGTTTGAAGTTGTGTACGACCTTAGCTTTAAAATTAGGATAGGCAGATTATGTTATTTGTTCATTAAACATAGAAACAAGATCCATATCACTGGGGCTCGACGTCATGGATCTACAATGTCACCAACCTTTGGATGAGATGGGAAGAGGCGGACCCAGTTGAGGGTCCTTGACGTCAAGCTCATATGATCCAATATTCTAGGAGGGGAAGATATTATTATACAATTATGGACTTTTTACGAGGTGAATATGGTGTGATATTTTCTGAATTTGAAAATATTGACCGAGGCGACAGTCGAGGTCAATATTTTCAAATTCAGAAAATATCACACCATATTCACCGAGTGAAAAGTCCACAATTGATTTATTATATAGTGGACTTAATCATGCCCTGTTCACACGAGTGCGCATTAAATCTAATTCGCATTAGATTTGATGCGCTTTATTCTAATTCGAATTAGATTCGCATTGCGTTCACACGACACGTTCTAATGCGCATTAGATTTTGGTACATTTGCACTGAGAGCCGTATACTTTAGATAGTAAAAGGATCGAATGCATGCCTGTATGTTGTTTTGATCATAATTTTATTTCTTCGTAAGTTGGGCTTATGCATGCATTGCATGACGTCATTTTGAGATAAAATGACGTCATAATATAATGTTAAAGAGACGCAGTACAGTTACTTAGAGGGTTCATTGTGAATGAAATCAAGTATTTTTACCTCTTATTCTATGTTTCGAGGTCCAAGGGTGATTAAAAGTGCCCATTTATGATGGAAATGTACTGTAGAAATCTAGTAAATCATATACACATGCGCCAGATTTAATGCGAATTAGATTCGCTTTGCGTTCACACGGCAAAATCTAATGCGCATTAAATCTAATGCGAATTAAACTAATGCGCATTAGATTCCTCGTGTGAACGCAGCTAAAATCTAATGCGCATTAAATTCGATTTAATGCGCATTAAACCCGTCGTGTAAACAGGGCATTAGTATTTATAAATGTACCTTTTCAAAATGGCTGACATCGATTTTTCTTTGAAAATATTTCAAGACGTGTTAATTATTAGCATTATCTGTCGCTGAATTATTCTGAACGTGATGGAATTCATTCAATAAGTCAAATGAAGAATATTTCAGAGTCGAAATTCGTAGATATGCTAAAAATTCAAGAATTTGAGCTTAGCTTCAGGGTCCTTGCTGCTTTTTACGAAATGACGTTAATGACGTCACAGATATAAATTTCGCGCGTTTTTGATATTTTATAGTAAACCGGAAGCAAGAGTTTTCGCGGTAGTGATATTTAATGAAATCGCCTCTCACAGGTCAATATGATGAGACAATGACTCTTCACGTGACAATTCTCAGCCAATGAGAGTGGGAATATAAACAGACTATATAAGAATCTTTGCTATTTCCAACATATATTAAGCGCCACATACAATACATTCCAAACTTGCACTGTACCATGGGATGGCTTATAGACTATTTTTACATTACCGCGGTAGACTTAAATTTTATAAAGGGAAGACCCGACATGACAATATTCGACGTAACATTGACTGTGACGTCGAAATAGATCTATGACGTCATAATGATAAATCGTCAAAAGTTGTGATGTCAGGTCTTGAAGTGTCTACAATGCAGGTCAAACGGTAATATAAAATGGTCCGTTGACCTAAGTTGACCTTCGCGTGTATATGGTGGTGTGTTATTGTCACCGTTCATTTGTCCGATTTTCTTTTCTCGTGAGCAAGTTATTTTTTATATTTTTCAAGACTTTATAATCCTTTTTATTGTGATTTCTGGATCTGATCTATAAAGCCTTTTGCTTGTGATTTCTGGATCTGAGATATAAAGCCTTTTGATTGTTATTCCTGCATCTGATATATAAAGCCTTTTGATTGTGATTTCTTGATCTGATATAGAAAGCCTTTTTATTGTGATTTCTTGATCTGATATATAAAGCCTTTTTATTGTGATTTCTTGATCTGATATATAAAGCTCTTTGATTGTGATATCTGGATCTGATATATAAAGCCTTTTGATTGTGATTTCTGGATCTGATATATATAGCCTTTTTATTGTGATTTCTGGATCTGATATATAAAGCCTTTTGATTGTGATTTCTGGATCTGATATATAAAGCCTTTTGATTGTGATTTCTGGATCTGATATATAAAGCCTTTTGATTGTGATTTCTGGATCTGATATATATAGCCTTTTTATTGTGATTTCTGGATCTGATATATAAAGCCTTTTGATTGTGATTTCTGGATCTGATATATAAAGCCTTTTGATTGTGATTTCTGGATCTGATATATAAAGCCTTTTGATTGTGATTTCTGGATCTGATATATAAAGCCTTTTGATTGTGATTTCTGGATCTGATATATAAAGCCTTTTAATTATGATTTCTGAATCTGATATATCAAGCTTTTGATTGTGATTTCTGGATCTGATATATAAAGCCTTTTGATTGTGATTTCTGGATCTGATATATAAAGCCCTTCGATTGTGATTTCTGGATCTGATGATATATAAAGCCTTTTGATTGTGATTCCTGGATCTGATATATCAAGCTTTTGATTGTGATTTCTGGATCTGATGATATTTAAAGCCTTTTGATTGTGGTTTCTGGGTCTGATTTCGGGTTTTGTATTAGACTCTCATTCACTAATAGAACATTCAATTCTTCATTATTTACCAATCAGCTTCGTTGAACATCAATACAATACTAAAAGTTTTCAAATGAACGATAGTAGGATTCCTGAAGAATTCTAAACTTTAAATCCGCCACTGAAATTGAATTGATTCTGATTACGTAATTTATGCACGAAGGCAAATATATACGTATGGTGCGACCATTGTTCCATAGATCCATAGTGAGATTTTTTTTGTAACTTTGACCGACTTTCAATTCTAACCTTTGTAAGTACATTACATTTCATGACACATTACAAAGCTTGCAATATAAAAACCTGTTCGTTTACCATTATGTTATCTCCCTCGATATAGCTTTGATCTCAGCTGGTCCTTGAACTTATTTTTAATGCCAAAATCTTAAATAAAATTCTTTGAGATATTCAAAAATCTTTGGATTTCCCTTTACAACATAACATCATTGAAACTTCATTTTTGAAATGAAACTCAAAATTTTTTAAAGAAATGTTGATTCTTTCTGGGCACCTGGTCTCATTTCCATATCGGGAGTTCGCTTCTTTTCATGTGGTGGGTTTTTTTAGTTGTTTGATTTGGCTCCTGTTTTATTCTGATTTTGTATGCCTTCGGTTTATGATTTTCAGAATTATCGATTTTGTGCTGTATATAGGAATATGGTCATTATCAATATTTGTCATTCTACAAACGAAATTTGTAGGGTTGTATCTTTATTTCTTCCTTCTGTATCTTTTATATGACCTGACATGAGGATTAGATCTCTGTGGCAGGATAAGCTTGAAGATTATATGCATCTATTCCGGTGAACCACACAAGTCGTCTAGAGTCGTCACTCTCTCCGTCATGAGTTGTCAGAAGTGTTTTGAGGTTTATACTTTGTATGTTGGTCAGTTCTGCATGGTTCTGTCGTGGTTTTTGTTGTTACAGGTTGTTTCTTATGTTAGGGAATCGGCAAATGCCGAATTGCTACCTTACGACCAGCAAAAACAAGCGCAACATAACGTCAGATAAAATTTATATCCTACATGTATATAACTTGCATGGATAGGGAAAATATTAATGACATTCATACTGAATTTGAATTCGCGTAAATTTTACGGAATGGGGATACCGAATAACAAGAAACTTTCGCAAGATACTAATTTTCGCTATATTCGCGAGTGATTTGGAATCGCTAAAAATATCCTCGCGAAAAATTGTGTTTGATAAGGTATAACATAAATTGGTATATAAGTGATATTTTCTTCTTATTGTACATGTGTCATTCTTCAAATATCCCGATTAACCATAAAGCGAAGTAAATGGAGTGAATTCTTATGATAGAAATAACTGAAACTTCAATAAAGACATCCCATTTTTCCATGAAATCGCGAAATTTGATACTCGCGAAAATTTCTGGTCATACTATTAATATTACGAAGAATGGCCCTGTCATGTAACTACAGTTTCAAAAACAAGCACCAAAATATGAAGTAATACGAATCTATAGAACAAATGTCATTTTCACGAAACTTCATTCAATATAGGTGACGAGTTGTTTCCTTTAAGATATGGTGATTTTGATTATGAAGATGGAACATATATTTCAATATCATAATTTCTACTACTTGGCTGGCATCACTGCTAGTGGACAGTGAGTCCCCGAGGATATCGTCCGTCTAGTTTTACTGTACTTCTGTTACTTCATATATCTGTAATCTGATACTAAATTTGATGAATTATTCTGAAGTTAAGTGGGCATAGATTTCTTCGTGACTAGCTCTTTGGCATATAATTAAGGCCATGTTTAGTATTTCGCTCTTCTTATACTCACTATTTGTTTTTTCCTACTTTCCGCCTTGAGCATCGCTTATGATACATTTTTGGTTGAAAGGCGGATCTGGTGCAATAAACTTCTAAGATTGAACATGTAAATCAATATGATAATATATAGGTCAATTTACGATTCAAAGGTATACTATTGTCCCTTCGAAATATTTCTCATTTAAGGCTGGTTTTGAATGCTAAGCCAAAACAAAACAGTATGTATATGATCAAAATCTATCTTAAAACTTAGCTACTTAGATATTTGCGCACCTGTTCGACGGCGAGTGCGACAAGCCAACAGGAGTCGCTTACTCCTCCTGGGCACCTGGTCCCACCTCTAGCTTGCTAGTTGTCCGTCGAGGCTCAATATTTGGTGCTCTATTGTGAGTGCTGATGAGATTATCGTCCGGATCTTCTTAAACTCATTAGTATCTTTACAATAATAAAAGAAAATCAATTGCGGTATTTTAAAGAAAAAACATATAACACGCCAAAAATTTAGAACTGACTTATTTGCTGAATATCCATTCATTCGTTCAATGTATATTCACAACTTCGACAGGTACTCTAGTATGGCAAATCAAAGAGGATAGTTTAGTTGACCAAAATTGACCCTTATAGGAATGGCATCTCAATAAATCAAGACAAGAGATAAATCAATAGAAAAGTGAGATAACTCTTTTCATTTGGATGTCACTAGTCTAGTACCAGTCAAAGTCACCTCTAATGACTATAATGTAATGAGAGTTATCCTTCTTTTCACACAATATTATCGAATGTTCATGTTAGAAGAAAATAAAATATGGAACCACTACCACCTAAAATGATGAGAAAAAACAAAAGCTGTACGACTGCCACCCATTTCTTCTCCTTTAACTTCAAATCTTTGGTCTGAATTTCGGCGAGGGTTTCCAAAAGTTTGTTTTTCTTGTGAATGTAATAGCTGAGGATGAGTGTTCTTATAATCGCTTCAAAAACCGCAAATCCAGCTTTTCCGTATTGCACCCATGTTATTGTGGTCTCTTCTATAATGGCTATGTACAATGCCAGAGCGATTTGCGGAATATCTTCGACTAAAGTTGAAAGTAGGGAGAAAAATCCCGGAAGAAAGTAAGTACATCCATCGCAGCACATAACCAGAATCAAATTCATGGTTTCTATGGTAAACGTCACTGAACCAACAACAGAAAAAGCCAAAATTGAAATTTGCGCTTCCGTTGCATTTTTTATTTCCGGTTGGTCCGAGTTCATGACCTCAATATAGAAATCCCAGTCTAAAAATAGATCCGGTACCTCTAAAATGACAAGCAGGATGAGACTATAGCAAATCTTCTTATGTAACTTCTTCATTTTGAACGAATGATCTGCAAAAGAATGATATTGGAGTCTTGTAAAACAAAATTTTCTTTGAAACTTGACAGTGTTTGTGTGTGTAATAAGATATGAAATCCTTTTGAAGATTTGAATATTTGTGTTCAGATTTCCTTACATTTGTATACGTGTGTCATTTAGATAAACAAAACAACAATAATTTTATACATTAATTTGTCAACATATTTCCATTGATATTCGAAAAATCTTCCAAATAACCACCCCCCTCCTCACAAAAGAGAATACCTCTTACTCAAAACATTAACCGACATTTGATCGCTTATGAAGATCCCTCCATGCCATGATTGACAAATTTGACGAAGTAATTTGAAAAATATATCACCATTTACAGAACCAATTGTGCCTCACATGATATTCATATGAAATTAGCATCATGTAAATTTCACATGAAAGTTCATGTAAAATTCATATAAATTTCACATAAGATTTACATGTATGTGAAAAATATTTCACATGAATTTCACATAAATTTCCTTCACAGGAAACTGAATTAACGTGACCTCCATGTAAAATTTTTACATGAATTTCATATGAAAAATTTCATGTAAGTTTCATGTTCATGCTCGTTTTACATAAATGTCATGTGAACTTTCATGTAAAGTTCATGTAAATTTCACATGAATTTCATATGAGGCACAATTGGCTGTGTATAATCTCAAGAGCCTCATCATTGACAAGCTCCGTACTCCTATAAATGTGATCACATTTGGGAACCCTTCATTTCGACAAAAAAATTATAAGCTGTGAGTCACTTTACATTAATACACATTTTTTCATTTTCTGTAATGATTTAACAACACTTTTCAACCAAACTTCGAAGGAACATGTCTCTCTATGAATATCTTAAAACAATCTGATTTGAACTGTTAAACCAGATCTCTACATGCTTCAGATGCATTCCTCTACGAGACATTACAAAATCGGGAGCATGTAGAGACCTGGTTTTAATCAGATTGATCTTAAAAGTGAATACGGGATAATAACTCGATTGATACGAGAAAGCCGTTTAAATTTTCATGTTCTTGTTACACGTTTACGCTTCATTTATCAACTCGACGCCATTTTCAACTTACATATTTCGTATTTGGATTTGATACTATAGATTCTAATGTTACATTATGAAACAAAAACAAATAGTTGTAGGAACGGGAGATCCATGCGATTCAGGATAAATGATAAAAGTACATTATTTTACATGTTCATATATGCCAAAAATCATTAAAGTATTATCATGTTCTACTTCAAAACGATTGTCAATTTCGACACCCCTATCCAAACTGTATATGAATTAAAACGTGGAAAAGATTGAAAATATAGGAAAAGAAAATATATGGAAAAGGACATCAGAATAAATGTACATACCTGCAACAGATTAAATATTCTGTCAAAAAGTATCTGTTTGACGTAATGCATGAACTTAGCTTTAAATATAGGTAAAATTTAAAGTCCCTCAATTTTTTAACAATAAAGAGCCTATATATTTTCAATATGAATCTAGAGAACAATTTTTGCACTGAACGCACACATATTTTCTTTCGCGCATGAATAAATGAAAAAAAAAATAATAAATGCTCAGTGGTGGATCGAACATTTTATTCTTAAAGGTTTCTTTTATCATTATTTTTCAAGCTGTAACATTCAATATTATATTGATATACAATAAAGGGAAAAAGGATGTAATGCTGGTTACATGTTCTTAAACGAATGTCAAAGGTCAATTTGTGGAATTGAAGTTTTTGAAATATTGAAACTCTGTTTCATCCCAAAGCATTACTGAAGATAAGACTTGTCGAAATGCTCATTCAACGCACAAATTTATTGTGATATTGATGTGCTGTACTTCATTATTTTGGCTTATCTTAATCAATTTGGTTTTAAATCCGCTCTTATGGTATCTATAGTACAGTACCGTACATTACAATCGTTTTTCATAGCGATTGAACCATCTCCATTGTTAAGTATATGGTAATTGTTACGCCTGGTTAGGTACTATGAACTGTATACTTTCTGAAAGATAATGATGTCCCTAGTACAGATATAAGACTCCCAGGTCTTGAAAATCAAAGGGGGCAACTCTTATTCAATTAAGGTATTTTGTACATGTAAGATAGAGAAAATAGGGGTTACCATTCGTGCGTTTAACAAAAACTGACAGGGTAACGGCGATTCGCCTGTCAGAAATTGAGTTTTACCGCGAGGCGTTAGCCCTGTCAGTTTTTGTAAAACATCAGTATGGTGTCCCTAGAAAACGTCTGCTTTTGACGACGTCGCCATGGAAACGCATAATGTCATAGCAAAACCTGCAGTGAAACGTGTATCCCCTTGCAGTTTTTTCATCGCTGAACCAATCAAAATGCGCGTTGCAAACAGAGTGCATAAGAAAAAATGTAAATGCTTCATTTAAGTTGAAGTTATTTCCCTTTGTGTTTTTGACCCATAAATTATTATTTCTTAGCTGCTGGCATTAATACAGAGATTATAGTACCTAGCCAGGCATAAAATCATATTTAACGATGGAGATCAGGCTTGAAAAAAAATGCCCTATTTTACATCGGATACCTTAATGACTCATCATACGTGGTGCACAGTAATCGGTGACATTTGTACAAAAAACTGCTCTCTGTCAACAGAGTCGAGACACTTACTTTTGTTTTTTAGAATATCATAATATTTATTCCAATGGTTATTTTGTCCCTCTTTGATAAGAGTAAGAACTCGCCTTATCATAAAACATCTTGACAATGTATGCGTATTGGTAAAAGGGTTGTAAGGAGGTAATAAAATGAATACATGTACAAATGCTTCAACACTGAATAAAGTCATCTTCATATTCTGAAGCAGAACAGGTCAACTTATTGTATCCAATGTAATAGTCAATTATCATTTTTGATTTTTTTTGGGGGGGAGGGGGGAGAATAAAAGTCAAATAAAGAAGGGAGAGGATCTCCAACCAGACTCTTTTGCAGCACCAACAGGAAAACACCAAACAACCCATGTGAAAAAACAAAGACGAGCACATCAAGAGACGAAAAAGAGACACACAACACAGAAGAAACATTAAACACAAAAGACTACACATAAACCAACGAGACCAATGGATACATTTTGTAACCGATGCCAACTTAAGATGGCAATTTGCAAAATAAGTAGCAAATGGTGTGGTTATACGGATTACGTGCGCATGACGATAAGGATACGGATTAAATATCGTTATAACATACTTGAATCAATATATCTTAGTTATGAAAAACGCATTTAAACTATTAATTGTATCTTGTCATCTTGGTACCCGGAAAATTAGAAGGCCCGTAATCCGTACTAGTGTAGAAAATGGCCGTCCTAAGTCTGCACCTGTTTCCATTTTGCCTCGTTGGTTTATGTCTGGTTAATGTTTCTGTGTTTTATTTGGTGTTCCTTTTCCGTTTTGCGTCTCTCTCTGTGAGTGTCTGCTCTGTGTTTTTGAATGGATTGTTTGGCTGTTTTGCTGTGGGTGCTTCAACCCAGTATTGTTGGGAACCCCTACCTGTCTTTTCGTTATTCTTTATGAGATAATATATTTTTTCTAAACAACCCTACTTATCTTGCACGTCCTTGTATGACTACTGAAGTAAAGAAAAAAGGTCGAATAATTACCCACTCGAAAGGCGTTTCCTGAAGACATTCGCTACTCTAGACACTATATAGACATAACCTCAGACAATGCATGTTTTGTAAATATTGCTATCATTTTCGTTGGTTCCAAACAGGGGATGCTTACTCCTCCCAGACACCTGGTGCTCTATTGTGAGTGCTGTTGAGATTGTTGTCAGGATCTTCTTTATCTCATTTGTACATGTAAGATACATGTAGAATTAAATTCAGCGTTATATAAAATGTTTTTCAGTAAATATACGAAATGAAATAAAACTTGACATCATTCTTGGTTTTTTTTATATATGGAGATATCTAAATACTCTTTAATTACTGTTCTTGATATGTTATCATGGAGCAAAAATATCGCAGTAACACATTCAGCGACTTGTTAACGATCACAAATTGATTAAAAAGATTTTTCTTGATTCCAAAGTATAAGAAATGAGTGCAACATAAAAAATGGCATTCGCATCGATTCCTCGTGACCATATTTTCTGTAACCTCTCCTTTAATTGTAGGTTGTTCAGCATCGTGACTAAATTATTGGCATACCGATTTTTTCTACTTTGAAAACAAAAAGTGCAGTTTTGGGATTTATTCTACGCACTATTTAAACAGAAAACATATCAATCAGATAAAAGTCTGACAGACATTCTAGAGAATCCTAAGTGTATGATATCAAAGTTCAATTGACATAAACCATGTGGGTATATCAAAGCATTAAAACAGCTTTTAGAATTCTTGAAATTCATGCATGTTCGGTTAAGACATTTAATTTCTCCATATTATATACATCGTTTTTACAGTGACAATAGTTGATTTTTCAATAGCATCATTAGTTGGACAAACACCTTACATAACACAATTTGGCGATATTTTCATTGTGTCGTCAAAATAGCATAAAGTCAGTGCGATCAAATATGACATCACAATTCAAAATTTTGTCAAATGATGTGATGTCTGTGCATATAAAATCACGGTTTAAAACGGTAATTAATATTTTCTGGAAAATGGACTATTGATAGAAAGGATTTTCTAAATCATACAAAGTACCTTCATTAAAGTAATCGTAAATTCAAGTACATGATCAAAAATCGCATTTACACTTATTTTGGTAGTGGAAATTCTATTATAGTAATAACACTGTGGCGTATCACGTGATACACAAATGATATGTTCCACGGGAATCCCCTTTGATTAAACCAAGTAAATACTGTCTAAATCTACTTTATATGAATTCATTTTAGGCCTATCATATGGTCATTATTATTGATTATATGATGGTAATTTATTCTGGTCAATAATAGATGTATATTTGGAGAACACTTAAACAGAACATTTTGTATGCGTCCGTGCACCATGTCATAACATGTGGTGAGCATTGAAAACTTTCTGTTTAAGTGTTCTCCGAATACACGTCTATTCTTGACGAGAATAGATAACTATCATATCATTATTGATGATAATGGCCAATATGATAGGCCTAAAGTAAAACCACAGTGAATAAATGCATAGAGAATAAAATTAAAGTGTTGAACTTTCTGATCGGTAAAATACATACTCTTGTATTGTTTAGAGGATATGTTTTTCGGTAAATGGTATTACTTCCTTGTACCTTTGCTTCTCTTTCTGTTGGTGTCTGCTCTGTGTTTATGCTTTGGGTGTTTTGGGGTTTTGCTGTTGGTTCTGCAACCGAGTGTTCAAGGAGATCCCCTCCTTTCTTCAATTGGAACCAACCGTACTGATTATTTGCTACTTATATATGAAGGCGAGTGTGTTCAGTCAGTCCATGCTCTGCTTAAGAAAGAAACACTTTGCACTTCAATTAAATTATTAATGCTATTAAATTGATGGCATACTCACAGATAATATTCCCAATTTTGCGGATTACCTCAGCACAATCAGTTCATGTGAACTAGCTATGTAAAAGATGCTTTAATACATTATTTTCTGTTTATATTTAGATCTCATGCTATCTTTTGATGACAGTGGTCACCTTTATACTTCCATAGCAAGTTTGACGGCATTCATTTCAAAATAAGAAAACTATATTCTTTTTCCTGAGCTGTTACATCCCTTCGTCCCATACTTACGGTGTAGTCATTTTTTAAATAAAACTAGAGGGCACTACTGAAATGAATTAACTCACGTTGGCTGGAAGCACGACTGATGAGGATTTACTAACCGAAACACGTGTCTGGTGCATTAATATTGGTTTGAAATTTTCTTCAAGAAGGTGAAAAGTTGGAAAACCGTATTACCATTTTGCAATTATACTACAACGATGTTATACTTAGGACAAGGCGACTTACCAAAGTATTGCTCAACCGTCGATATATGTATTATAGAGTCTGACTTTGTCACTGCAAAATGTATTTTGGACGATACATTGAAAATATAAAATTATATAATATCTAGTTGTCCACAATTGTTGAAAGATTTTTAAGGTACCTTGATCGAAAATTTGACATTTCCTGCATGACAATAGAGACCGATGTTTCTTTTTTCATTTCTTTTTAAGGGGTTGTCAACCTGATGATTTTTAGACTTTATAAATGATTCGAAAAATTGAAATTCTTGGCAAATTGCTCATTACTTTGACTCCCCCTCGCTGTCAAGATTCGCTCATTGAAAAAAAACGATATCCCAACTCTCATTCCAAAGAGTAGCCATTCTTTAAAAAATCAGACTATGAAACTTATTACTGAAATAGAACTGATTACCTTAAACGTGGGAATTTTGCATGGGGTAATTTTTGTATGGGGTAATTTTTGTATGGGGTAATTTTTGCGTATGGGATAATTTTTGTATGGGGTAATTTTTGTATGGGGTAATTTTTGCGTATGGGGTAATTTTTGCGTATGGGGTAATTTTTGTATCGGGTAATTTTTGCGTATGGGGTAATTTTTGCGTATGGGGTAATTTTCGCGTATCTCATGAATCAAGAGATTTCGGGAAAATTTCCCCAACGCGAATATAAACCTGCTGCATTTTTAGAAAAGCAGAGACGTTTAAATCGCTAAAATTTCCCCCAAGCGTAATGTCTCGATGTTGTGATAGCGAGTTTTGCCCCAAGCGAAAATTATCACGTGTACAGTATGGCTATATATCCTAAATATGCATGTCTTGGGAACTAAGGCCGGATCTGAGGAGAACTAGATGATGGGATGATATCAACGCATTCGAAAATTTTTGTTACCAAATTTCTTTATTTTCTAAAACGTGGGTCCTATAGCGTCATATACCACCTATCCTGCTACATCTTTCGGTACATTTTTAACAAAATATTACACTGTTTAGATTGAGGATCACTGACGAGGGTTAAGTATCCGAAACGTGCATGTCTGGTCCATGCTGTAAATTCATCTGTTCTTTAATGATGCTATCGAATTTGAAGACGTTTAACATTGACCCCATCTACATATTGCTGATATTCACTTTACCCGAATTTAAGCAAATACTCTTTATCTTCTAGTCGAGTTAAAATTTCTTGGAGTTTGTCCTCTTTTCTCCTGATGGTTTTGCAGAATTTGGTCCTTGAAATACTTCTCTCGTGTCAGAAAATTTACAGAACTTCAATTTCATAAACTTGGTGCTTTGAAATGTTTATCACAATATATTCGTTTGATATTTTAAAACAAGCTGACAGTTTTCTTAAGACAATTTCGTTCTTCATAAAAACTATCAGGTAGACTTAGCCCCACGGAAAAGATTGATTGAAAGAAACCAAATTGCTGCTATATGTAGCTAAGGACATCCCAGGTTAGTTTTTACCAGAAATGCTCATGTAAGGCTTATAGCAAATAAAGCCTAATCAGCCGAAATCAACGAACTTGTTCATTTCATTATCACTGTTTTTCCAATTACCAATCATCTGATTGTAAGTGCAAAGAACTCGTATGACCCAACGTTCGCAGAGATGAATTCTTGTCCTGGATCTAATATTATGTTTTTTGTTAATTTGAACGATTTTTCAATCAAAAATCGAGAAATACACATGCTCACAATTATATTTTAATTTCACACCCTATGGCTCTTACGATGCGTCCTTTGGTGAACACACAACTTTAATTAATCGAACCGATTGGGAAGTTGGAAAGCATGTCACTATGATTTGTTTCAATTGGATATTAATTCCGAATGAAGCATTTAAATTTGCTCGAGGGCGGAATTCGATTTTTCCCAACGGGGGGGGGGGGCTATAAAGCCCAATGGCGGTGGGGGGGAGCGTCTGGCTATGGAATGGAATTAAACTACAAAACAGGAAGAATCAAGACAAGGTTTTTAGGGGTCCTGATTCCCTGCCCATCCCCCCTCCACTAGGTCCGCGCTTGTACATTTTAAAAAAGAAACGCCGAACGATGATGTAACTTGCTGTCAAACATCCACTTTTTATAATTGATCTGGTTTAATATAGATTTAAATTTGAATTAATTCCGCTTACTTTGTTATCAGATAAAATTGAAAAAGAACAAAAAAATCCGAAGACTGTTGGTAGTGTAAGATTAATACAGTTTAATCACATCACAGTTTGAATAAAAGGAAATAATCTATATAATTTATTTTTCTCAATTAACCGTATATTAAGGTAGGTTACTAGTTTTCCCATAGAACGAATTTGTGCGAGTTTGGCCCAAACACTTTATACTGATTTTTTCGTGAAACCTCATTTACCGACTACATGTAACAGTCCCTAATTAACACTACAAAGTCTTCAGTCGCCGACATTTTTTAAAATTTAGTTAAGTAAAGCTAAACATATTAAATGGTCCGATTCTAAATGAATGAACAAACTAAACTCATGAAAATTATATCCAAAAGTGAACCTTTGTTGAACTTGATTTGATTCAAAGGGATCAAAGATGTTAGAAAGTGTCAGTCAGTGGGATATGTCTAACGAAACAAAGTAATTTGGAATAACAATCTTTACGATGCTCTGAAATTTAATAACAAAACTTAATCATGTATTCCAATATTGACCATTGCAACCACTAGGTTGGTATCTCTGCTGGTAAATTGCTTAGTCCAAGTTTTACGGTGTTTTGGCACTTCACTTGAAATAAATTTGTAAATGATGCATTAAAATTTAACAACAAAACTTAGTCATGTATACCAATAGTGACCATTACAACCACTAGGTTCGTATCTCTGCTGGTGGATTCCTTAGTCCCAGTTTTATGGTGCTTTTGCACTTCACTTGAAATATATTTGTAAATGATGCACTAAAATTTAACAACAAAACTTAGTCATGTATACCAATTTTGACCATTACAACCAATAGGTTGGTATCGCTGCTGGTGGATTGCTTCAACTTTGTATTTTCGACAAATAGCCCGAGGTAAAACATACTAACCCCTTCCCGTCCCCTTTCCCCCTCCCTCTTTGTATCAGCGTATGCTATTTGCGTTAAGGCTCGACCTGTTTACCTTTGTCTAGTTTGGATGAATAGAAAAGACTAGAATAAAATTTATTTCAAGAATGCCACCTGGTGAGAATTGTGCGCAGTACATGAATGGATTGCTATTTCCAACTGTTTCGTCTGTTTCAAAGAAAAGAAAACCACAGTGACAATGGCAACTATTATATCTCCAGACCTTAGTATAATTTGCACTGCTCTTCAATTTATTGACAAAGCCAACTTGAACAAAAATCCTATAATTAAGCTATGATAGGATTTGTAATCACATTGTTATCGCCAAGCAGCTGGTTGTACGCTCTAGAATCAATCTTATCTACAACCCGTAATTCTAATGAAAATAGCCAACAAATAATGAACTGAGTACAGATTTATTGAATACTCATCAGGTGATATTTAGGGGAGATTTTGTCTTGATATTCTTTCACGGGGATGACCATCTCATGTCAAAGAAACCCCTAATGCTTCTTCATTAACATGTCATCTTTAATGCAAAGGTGACATCTGGGAGTCTGGTTGTCTTTCCGTGCGTCTTCACTATGTTCACATAAATTGTTATAACAAAGTGTGCAAATATCGGGCTTCCGTCAAACTTGCAGGGTCGTCAAGCATGATAAGACTCATCATTTCTTGGAATTTCTAAAACGTGGGTCCTGGAGCATCATATCCCACCCATTTTTACACTTTTTGGCCATATTACATTGTTTAGACTGACGATCACTGACGAGGGTTAAGTACCCGAAACGTACATGTCTGATCCATGCTGCAAATTTATCTGGTCTTAAATGATGTTATTGAATTTGAAGACGTTTAACATCGAATTTGATTCAATATCATTTCAGGGCCATAGTCATAAATTTGGTTAAAACATGCGACAGACGACTAACATGTTTTTGAAAACTTTAAGTTCCGTTGTCTTGTATAATATTGCTTGATTCCGCTTTGATCAGTGCACCGTCGTCACGTTGGGGATTTCCTCTTTATTTTACCAATATAACTAGGAGACCGATGTTGCCGTTAGTTTTGTTTTGTTTTGTTTTGTTTTGTTTTGTTTTGTTTTTTTTTTTTTTTTTTTGCCAAATTAGAATTGCGGTAAGGAGATTATATGAGTCCTTATCTCATGGCATAGCTTATTTCTAATAACAAAACTTCTTTCGATTTCTAAAACGTGGGTCCTGTAGCATCATATCCTACCCATCCTGCTACGTCTTTTTTTACATTTGTATTGGAATGCGCATATGGTGCACTAAATTATTACAAAAGAACATATATTTCATTTTGATAATGTTTGGACTCTTTGTCAAGTAAACATATTTAATGTTGAGGAGTATAAAACATTTCTATAGACAGAGGATCCGATTATATCAATGTAAAAACTTGCAAAAGTCATTTTAGTGGTTTGTATACACGTCGATCGAAAAGAAAACGAATACGCCATCGGTATCATTACATTTCATTTTTTTCAAATTGAAATGTTCTTTACATCGTAACTGTAAGAGTCCATTTCATGATTCAACCAATCAAAAATTAGGTTAAGAATTAAGTCAATGTTCGTTTAATGGTGTTAGTGCAAGTGATAGTATTCCATCGTGGATTCTCTTATAAGATGTTGAAAGGCTGAGAGTTTTATGCAAGAAACGTCGTTGCAGTGTGACTTAGACAAGCAAAAGAAGAACAAAGCACTTTATCCGTCTATTCTCTTGATAAAATGTCCTTTATCGAGGTATTCTAATACCAAGCAAAGCTCTTAACGCTCTTAGACGGTAAAGGCTTGGAGATGCTAAGCTAACTTTGCACCTCAAGTGGTCCCGGGAGGGCCGAGTGAAATAAAAATGAACACTGCTCACGTTATGTAGCCCTTTTTCACGGATCAATGTCCCTACATACCGATTTCGTTCTTGTAACAACGAGAAGGAAACGAAATTTTAATTGTCCATAGCTTCGGGTCTTAGGCCGTGTTCCAATATTTGTACACCATGTACAAAAGCTAATCAAATGAGCAGTTTCTGAAGGAATTTTCTTGAGATCAAAGACTGGTGAAGCAAGGACTTGTCGGGGAGTGTAGTGAAATTTGTCGATATTATGATACGTAATTGTTATTGGACATGTGTATATTCGTTATACTTGCACGAACCGTTTGGGAAAGACAATGCCCCCATGAAATATTCATATTTTCCTCCTTGTTATGCTATGAGGGATGGATGACTTGTGTTTACATTACCATTCAGAAAAGTTTAGTATAAATATCAGAAAAAATGAAAAATGAGCGATGTATAAAATTTGAAATAGAATATTGTGAAAATTTATTATGGAAAAAAAAAGACTTTGGTGAATTGATACATAAATAGGGAGCTGTGAAAAGGCTAGTATTTATTCCCTCGGTTGAATGGAAATATGAAGTACCGGATCCATTAGTTTTTATCCGATCAAGAGTAAATGAAGCGTTGCTGTGTTAAGGAATCATATATCAAGCTTATGTTTCAATTGATGATTTTATTAGTATTATTTCAATATTGCAATATTGGATAGCTATAAAATGAAATGGCAATCTCCGCTAGGGATCTTGGAATTTTTATTCTTCCTGAAAATGGAAGCGAATGATGTTTTGCTAAACGTTGCGCGGCCGAGTGAATGAATGATCAGGGAAGATGTCCCTTGTAATGCTTTATAACAAAAGCATGAATAAATTTGGCTTTTTCCACTTCGACCACAAGCCGATGTAATCCAAAGTAATCAACCTATATGGAAATAGGATGTATAGTAACTTTTGCCATTATTGGAATGTTATTGTAGGAATTTTATCTGATGCAACGGGATTCCTTGAATAAGAGTCGTTCAACGACGAGCAATGACTCTCATAGCAGAGTTACCGAGCTTGAGATCGGTCACAATACTCATGGGGTAGCGTCAGCTATGACGTTTTTTGAATTTAGGAGGAAAGTACGAACTTGTTTTCGTCGAAATGGCTTGGCGATTTTATGCTGCTTATTCGGACTATTCTGGTGCAGCCTGGCCGTTGTTATGATATTATTATATGCAAATTTAGTCAAAGGTAAGAACGGTGTTGTCGTAGATTTCAAATCAAAATGAACATAAAAAAACAGATCAGCCTCTAGGTCTTCCCTATATACATGAATGAACTGCTCAAGACTTTATGTAAGTTTGTGAGCAACTAATTATTATAAGAGGTTTTCAATCAAGGCTTGTATTATTAGTGGTAAAGATCGATGAATAATATTAATTGATGTATACATGTACACTGCTTATGCATAATTAATGAAAGTGTACGTGAAATTATTACAATAGATGAAGATATATTTCAATATTGATATTTATCAAAATTTTGTATTGAAAACGTTTGTTATATTAAAATGAAAAACTTCAATTATCATGTATTTCCCTTTTTCGGACAAAGGAGTTTAAAATGCTTTGATTGAGACAACTCCAAGTTATAACAACCATATTATTGTATATGATTACTCTTTCTACTATTTGTATTCGATTAGAGACATTATATACATGTATAAAGCGATAATAACGAGTAAAGAGGTTTCAAAAAACATAAATCGTAATTCTCTTTTCTTTTATTTACAGCCTAAGATTCTTTTCATTTATCTATTATTAACATACGCCTCTTTTTCCGACTACATAACCTGTTTTCCAAGTTACAAAATAAGACGAGAGTTCTCAATCGGTTGATTTCCACTTGCAAAAAAGTGCGAATTTTCTCTGCTCTCAGAAAAGTCTCCTCAATAATTAATTTCCTCTTTATTGCTTTTTCGCCTCGTTAAATGTGTAAGCTCAAATTAAATGTGTAAGCTCGAATTATTTTCACATACTATTGTTGCAAAATTTACTCTGTAATGTTGAGAACGACCTCGAAAACGATTTGGGAATATCGTCAATTTCAAAAGCAATGAGAAGTATAGTGTAGGAGCCAAGTTCGATCGATTTTGGTTGGTCGTTTCTTCAAACGCATTTCAAAATTTCTGTCTACAAAATTCTGTAAATTTCTAAAACCTAGGTCCTGTAGCATTTGAAGACGTTTACAATTATATTCCAGCCGTCTTGCTACGTCTTTCGGTATATTTAGGACATAATAATCACAGATGTTAGTCATATTACATTGTTTAGATTGAGGATCACTGACGAGGGTTAAATATCCGAAACGTGCATGTCTGGTCCATGTTGTAAATCTATCTGCTCTAAAATGATGCTAATGAATTTAAAGACGTTAAACATTGGCATACATAGATAAGAACATTCTTACGATGGTATTATACAGTATGAATTTGTTTTTGGAAGAATAAAGATACAAAAAATAAAATCTGTACAAAGACTGGGAAATTCCATTTTTTCATTACATTCAAACAGAAACGAATTGTTCTTTGTCCTTTGCGTAATCATAGAAATGAAAGAGACATTTCTCCAGAAATGAGGTCAAAGCTTTACTGTTATAAAATGTAGGGACATGAAAAATTTAATGACTATTTCATTAGAAAAATGTGACTAGAGTATTGATTTGCCTATAAAATTTTGTCTCGAATTCCCTGAAAGCTAGCATAATAGAACAAAAGGTGTCGATAACCGAAATGCTAACATAACAGAATGAATTTATTTCAATATTCAGTGACAAAAGCTGTCTAGACTATGAACTACATGTAATTTAATATTTCTGAGGTCATCAAAATTTCAAAGTATCGGTTAGAGGGTATTTTTAAGTTTCTACATGAAGAAGAAGGGAATGGAGCGTAAGATGGCAATTACACATCTGTGAAACACTTGCTTAGCATAACAAAGATCTTTAGTTCGAACCTCACGTACGGCATTTTTTTTTTTTCATACATATACTGTTTTGCTTTTCTAAATTAAGGATCCATGACGACCATAAAGACGGGTTTCTTCACAAATAAGCAATCAATTTGAGACCCTGTGATTGGATTAGTCTAGATGTTGCCATCTAAAATCAGGAGGATGACAAATTCAAGACTGTCCGAACCTTCTATACGCCTTTCTTATAGAATACATCGAATTTTCCTAGAATCTAATATTGAAAGTAGAAAGAAAGACAGAAAGATAGACGTTTTTGCACAGGATATTTTTCTTGAGATAGAATACTTTAGAAATGCATGAAATCGTGTGACATTAAGAGTACACTTCAGTTTAATATTGTCAGTATGTGCAATAAGCTGAACGACAGTTGCCACTTTTCAGTCGGATAAATATTTGAATTATCGAATCAATAATCAATTGCATTAACAGATTAAAGCACATTAAAGGTTATCTTTGAATTCTTCATGTCAAACGAGTAACATTTCCGGATTTCAAAGATCTGAAAAATTTAAGGCGGTTTCAGGTGTTGCTATTGTTGATTGAGAAAAAGAAAATCAACTCAAGTACAATAAAACTGAAACGATCTGAAATTGTTGGAATAGGAAACTTAGATAAAACCATTGAAAAACGGTACAGAAACGACATAGTATCTTCAAATGTTATAAGAAGTAACTTAAAGGCATTTATAAAGCTTATAATCCGGAAAGCCACACAAATTAATGAAATTAGAATAAAATTATTTTCCAGCAAGCCAAAACCTCATTGTAAAATGAAATGTATGCATGTAAGGAATTGCTACACCGTCTACAATATTTGATTGAATTACAAACATCTCTTTCATAATTTACAGGTGTTAAGATGGTCAGAAACATCCCCCCCCCGGCCCCGAAATTTGCAGAAAAAAATGATGGTCTCATTTTACGCATTACTGTCATCAAAACCATCGCCTGTCCTTCATGACGTCTGTACTCCACGAAGTCTAGAACCCCTCCCCCCCCCCCCCGATTTTTTTCTAGATCCGCCTATGATTTGAATTAAATTTATCGGTTGTAAAGAAGTTTGGTTTTGTTCTTGTCGTTTCTAGTCCTTTAAAGACGCATAAAGTGGGTGATTACACTAGTATATCTTATTTTCTCTATTCTTGTATATTCTTTGCTTTCTTTCTTCATTTTTGTTTTTCTTTAAGAAACATCACCTAGCATGTTGATCAAAAGGACGCGAAGGACTCTTAAATTTTACTGAAATTTTCCATGAAATGCCGGTCTGAATTAATCACAGATATGTACACGTAATTTTGATAAATTCATAAGTCATCTTGTCTATTATTGGATCTTAGGATCAGATGATTGTTCGAATTATCAGTCCACTTAAGATTGTTTCGAAATTTTAATTTTAAATTAAATTCTGGCATAATTGTTTTTATATAATCTACATTCGTGCAGAGAAAAGTCTCATGAATATAAATATCCAATCTGGAACTCGAAAAAAATTAATTATCAACGAATTTCTCGATTATTGAAACAGCGTATCGATGCAGCAATGGCCAAATGATAAAACAAATACATCAAACGAATTGTCATGAAATTTTGCACTAAAATACAGGTCGACCCAATCCTTTATTTCTCAATATGTCGGCTCACCTCGACATAGAAAGCAATACATACTATGAATTATTCATCGTTACAATTATTGTGATGCGCGGGTCCAGAAAGGCTTGTTGGAGTAATAAGTCATCTACCCTCCCCCCTCCCCGCCTTGTTTCTTGGGCTTTGTTAAATTATTGTTTACTCCGCCCATGACCCGCGGGCCAGGACAGCCCTCCTCCCACCCCCTCCTCCGCGGAAGAAAAATTCCAGATACGGACGTGATTGAAATCTTCAGATAAAAGAAAGGTAAAAGCGGTTCCTTGAGGTTACATAAACGATAATGAAAAGTCCACCGAAGGAAACATCGGGACCCCCCCCCCCCCTGACCTTTCACTCAACCCCTCGGGGAAATTTCTGGATGTGCTCATTGTTCTGTTTCACCACCTGAAACATTCAGAAACCTGAAGATAATAACAGTTCCTTCTAGTAACATCGACACTTATAAAATGCCCCCCATGCCTCTCCCCATCTCGGTGTTTATTTCTAGATCCGCTCATCGTTCTTGCACACGAATTGCAATATTCATAAAACTAAGGTTAATACAGGTTACATCACCCGTAGTGAAAAGTTCATCAAAAGGAACTTACCCACCTTCCACCCCAACCCCACCCCCTTTTCATTCCACGAGAAAATTGCCTGGATCCGCTCATGGATTTTGCAAAACGCTAGAAATATTCGTAACTTGTAGGTAAACAATTGAAAGTCATTCCCAATAAGACTTCCAAAAATGACCGCCACGCCCAGGGAAATTTCTAGATTCGCTTATGGTTTGAAATGTTCTGAAAGCAGCTCCTTCAGGTTGCATCACCGGTAATGAAAATTCCATCAAAAGGAACAGTGAGATCCCAGTTGTTTAATAATTGAATTTTCAAAAAGGAAATGGAAACGTCCATCAAAATTTTATGACGACCTAGCACGTGATGTTTTGAGCACAATTTATGTTCATTGAAGCGTGAAGATACCAATAAACCTAGATAGTTTTTTATATTGTGGTGAAAAAGGTTACATTTGTTCCTGAGAATTTTTGAATTCAGTTAAATTTCTGAATCTTTTTTCGATGACTTCAGACGAAAAGTTACTCTTTGAAAACACTTGTACTGTATTTATTTTGTATTGATTCTAAACATATAAGCTGTATTCAAACTTTATTAAGGATTCCGACTTCCGTCGGAATCCTTTCTGTTATTGTATTGTCTTTTCTTTATTCTTATTATTAAGGATTCCGATTTCCGTCGGAATCCTTTCTGTTATTGTATTGTCTTTTCTTTATTCTTATTATTAAGGATTCCGACTTCCGTCGGAATCCTTTCTGTTATTGTATTGTCTTTTCTTTATTCTTATTATTCTTATTAAGGATTCCGACTTCCGTCGGAATCCTTTCTGTTATTGTATTGTCTTTTCTTTATTCTTATTATTCTTATTATTATTATTATTCTTACCCCCAAACCGTTCCGGTCAATTTACGAAAAAGTACAGCATCATATGAAAAAACGGAAAGTACCATGTGAAAGAGCATATGAAGATCTAAATTTAAATTTTTTTTCTTGGCGAAAAGTTAACATATGCCCCTGCTAGAGGTCATCAAAGGTAAAATCTTTAAAACCTTATAACTCCTAAACTAACCGTGCGATTTTAACGAAATTTGTTTTATATTGTTCTTTGGGAAATTTGCAAACTTTTATACGCTTACATGCTCGATAAAATATTTACGGTTTTCGTGCTATTTTGAGTTGAAAATGGAACTTTAAATTGGCACAGTGCCAATTTCTACAGTTTTTGAGATTTTGAGTTGAAACTTGGATGGTAGGTTACTTATAGGTAGTCATTGGTGATGACCTAGTTTCAAGGTCAAATTATGATTCTCAAGGTCACAACAAACTTTTGCCTATAGAACAAAGACTATTTGACCTTGACACTTCAAACTTCATAAATATAATCATTGATCGAAGCCCTTTCACCTTGACCTTGACCCAAGGTCAAATTCTCATTCTCAAGGTCACAACAAAATTTTTCCTATAGAACAAAGACCATTTGACATTGAGAGTTAAAACTTGACGCAAATATTCCTTGCATCAAGTCCTTTCACCTTGACCTTGACCCAAGGTCATTTGTTCGATTTCAAGGTCACAACAGACTTTTGTTGATAAAATATTGAGCTTTGAATAGATGAAAAGAAATCTTGATGAGAATAAACTAAAATGCTTATATTTCATCCATGACCTTGGTTCAAGGTCAAATAAACTTTTTCCAGGTCATAACAAACATTTACTCTTGTAGGATTGATAGGATTTTGTTCTTAAATATTTATTCTTCACACAAGTAGTACTCTCTTATTTGAACTTTACATAGTAAGATAGATAACTCTTTTATTTTTGTTCTCTGTTTCCTTTTTTATCTTAGTAGCATTACTTGTCTGTACTTTCATGCTGTTGTCATTCTCTATTTATAGAAATTTTCTCATTGCTAATTCATTGTGCAATTCTTTTTGGGATAGTAATTTAAAAGGATTCAAAATGGATAGAATAGATCAAGGAGTTTAAAGCCTTCCTAAACTTGAAAGGTATTTATCGTCTTTTTCTTCTTTTTTGTCGATAAATAGATAAGAGTCCCAAGTTAGACATAATCTCTTTTGACTCATTTGCTGAAGTGAATAAGGTACTAAAGCAACTATTCTTTTTTTCATCTTCTTTATTCGGATTTTAACACTTCAGTTCCGAGGAAGGTCTAATAAAGGAGGAATCCGTCTGTTGCTTGCAACAGTAGCCATCTAGTTATTATTATTATTCTTACCCACAAACCGTTCCGGTCACTTTACAAAAAAGTACAGCATCATATGAAAAAACGGAAAGTACCATGTGAAAGAGCATATGAAGATCTAAATTTAAATTTTTTTTCTTGTCGAAAAGTTCACATATGCCCCTGCTAGAGGTCATCAAAGGTAAAATCTTTAAAACCTTATAACTCCTAAACTAACCGTGCGATTTTAACGAAATGTGTTTTATATTGTTCTTTGGGAAATTTGCAAACTTTTATACGCTTACATGCTCGATAAAATATTTACGGTTTTCGCGCTATTTTGAGTTGAAAATGGAACTTTAAATTGGCACAGTGCCAATTTCTACAGTTTTTGAGATTTTGAGTTGAAACTCGGATGGTAGGTTACTTATAGGTAGTCATTGGTGATGACCTAGTTTCAAGGTCAAATTATGATTCTCAAGGTCACAACAAACTTTTGCCTATAGAACAAAGACTATTTGACCTTGACAGTTCAAACTTCACAAATACAATCATTGATCCAAGCCCTTTCACCTTGACCTTGACCCAAGGTCAAATTCTCATTCTCAAGGTCACAACAAAATTTTTTCTATAGAACAAAGACCATTTGACATTGAGAGTTAAAACTTGACGCAAATATTCCTTGCATCAAGTCCTTTCACCTTGACCTTGACCCAAGGTCATTTGTTCGATTTCAAGGTCACAACAGACTTTTGTTGATAAAGTATTGAGCTTTGAATAGATAAAAAAGAAAACTTGATAAGAATTAACTAAAATGCTTATCTTTCATCCATGACCTTGGTTCAAGGTCAAATAAATTTTTTCAAGGTCATAACAAACATTTACTCTTGTAGGATTGATAGGATTTTGTTCTTAAATATTTATTCTTCACAGAAGTAGTACTTCTTATTTGAACTTTACATAGTAAGAAAGATAACTCTTTTATTCTTGTTCTCTGTTTCCTTTTTAATCTTGGTAGCATTACTTGTCTGTACTTTCATACTGATGTCATTCTCTATTTATAGAAATTTTCTCATTGCTAATTCATTGTGCAATTTTTTTTGGGATAGTAATTTAAAATGATTCAAAATGGATAGAAGAGATATAGGAGTTTAAAGCCTTCCTAAACTTGAAAGGTATTTATCGTCTTTTTCTTCTTTTTTGTCGATAAATAGATAAGAGTCCCAAGTAAGACTTTTGCTGAAGTGAATAAGGTACTTAAGCAACTATTCTTTTTTTATCATCTTTCTTCGGATTTCAACACTTCAGTTCCGAGGAAGGTCTAATAAAGGAGGAATCCGTCTGTTGCTTGCAACAGTAGCCATCTAGTTCTTATTATTCTTATTATTATTATTATTCTTACCCCCAAGCCAATCCAGTGACGTTACAACAAAGTACCGCATCATATGATAAAATGCAAAGTATCATGTGAAAGAGCAAATAAAGATCTTAATTTAATATTTTTTTCTTGTCGAAAAGTTCACATATGCCCCCGCTAGAGATCATCAGCGGTCAAATCTTTAAATTCTTATAACTCCTTTACTAACCGTACGATTTGAACAAAATTTGTTTTATATTGTTCTTTGAGAAATTTGCAAACTTTTATACGCTTACATGCTCCATAAAATATTTACAGTTTTCAAGCTATTTCAAGTTGAAAATGGAACCTTAAATTGGCAAGGTGCCAATTTCTACAATTTTTGAGACTTTGAGTTGAAACTTGGATGTTAGGTCACTTATAGGTAGTCATTTAATGTTGACCTTCTTTTCAAGGTCAAATTTTTATTCTCAAGGTCACATGAAACTTTTGCTTATAGAACAAAGACTATTTGACCTTCAGAGTTCAAACTTCATACATATAATTGTTAAGCCAAGCTCTTTCACCTTGACCTTGAGCCAAGGTCAAATTCTCATTCTCAAGGTCACAACAACATTTTTGTCTATAAAACAAAGACTGTTTGACCTTGAGAATGCAAACTCGGTACAAATATTCCTTGCAGTAAGTCCTGTCACATTGACCTTGACCAAAGGTTATTCGTTCGATTTCAAGGTCATAACAGTCTTTTGTCGATAAAATATTGAGCTTTATTCAATTTCATATATATTTTGAAGAAAATGATATTCTATACTCATCTTTTTTCCTTGACCTTGGTTCAAGGTGAAAATTTCATTCTGAATGTCATAACAACATTTACTTGTTAAATACACAGTGTTTGTCCTACACTACTTATACTTCACAAACGAGGTCCTTCTTATATGAACTTTACATGATCTAAGAAAGATAAATCTTTTATTTCTATTTCTCTTCGTACCATGACTTGTCTGTACTTTCATGCTGTTGTCATTTTCTAATTAAATGTTTTAAAAATGTCTAAAAATTGAATAGCATCATTTAAATTAACTGGTAAATTTGCAGCATGGACCAGACAGACAGACTGACAGTGTAAGATAGACAGTGTTAGATAGACTGACAACGATAGAAGAACGAACAGACATACGAACAGATAGAGAGAGTACTAGACAGAAACGCAGACGATCGGCGATAAAAAAAACGTCCAGACTGGGGATCGAACCCGGTACCCTTGGGCCAGCAGTCCAACGCCCTATCCACATAGCCATTGGCGTTCCTGAATGTTAGTGGTTTTTATTTTTGATATACAGACGGAGAAATACAAATGGCTGATTCAGCATTACAAGAATTATCGATCGTTCATGCAACAAGTCAGTCCTATTCATAGCTTTTTATTCAGAAGAAAAACACATTTCATATTGCACATAGTTATTTCACTGTCATTGACTTCAACGTGTATATATGGCCACCTTAGGCCTCTTTTTTTTCATTCGTCAATCTTTGAAACAACTGTACAAGACCTTTGACGGAGCAATGTGGCCCCCTTGACCTTCTTGGTTTTTTTTGTTTTGTTTTGTTTTGTTTGTTTGTCTTGTTTTTTTAATTCGTCAATCTTTGAAACAACTGTACAAGACCTTTGACGGAGGAATGTGGCCCCCTTGGGCCTCTTGTTTGTTTTGTTTTGTTTTTTTTTTTTTTATTTTCATTTGTTTTGCTTGTTTGTTTGTTTGCTTGTTTTTTTCTTTTTTGATTCGACAATCTTTGAAACAACTGTACAAGACTTTTGACTGAGCAATATGGTTCCCTTGGGCCTCTTGTTTTTTTGTTTTTTTTTTTTTCATTTATTTTGTTTGTTTGTTTGTCTTTTTCTTATTAAATTCCTTAATATTTGAAACAACTGTACAAGGCCTTTGACGGAGCAATGTGGCCCCCTTGGGCATTTTTTTTTTCTCGTTTGTTTGTCTGTTTCTTTTTGAATTCGTCAATCTTTGAAATAACTGTACAAGATCTTTGACGGTTTGTTTATCCAATGACATAGGCTAGTCCTTCGAAAGGGGGAGGTTGATAAGTTTTTGTCCCTCCCCCTCCGACTTACATGTTACATACGTGTACATACCTGTTTTCACCTACCCTGTCTAGATCCGCCCTTGCAAAATAAGCAAACACATTTTATTGATTCATAATTTTATTCTCTACATACATGGTCAATGAAAGTCAAATAAAAAAAATACATTTTATGAAATTCTGTGTTGTTTACTCCTGAATACAAACCTGTAAATAGAATCGATCGATAAAGATTTATCATTCGGAACATGCTCGACATGTTGAGTCATATCATAGTCGCAAGATTTCATCCTTCTAAAGACTTTTGATGCAAACTTTTGTCAGTTCTGCAATAGCTCAGCGGTAGAGCGTCAGACTTAGAATCGGAGGGTCCGGGGTTCGATACCGGCCTCGGCCAATTTTTTTCCCTCATTTTTTTTCATTCGTAAGCAAACATAAAGTACAGTGCTTCAACATTGTTTTCATTTCAAAATTTATACGAGTATGTATTAGTTCAAAATGTTTTCTAACAGAATCAAGAAATATCGAATACATGTACCAGTTTGAAAACACTTGCTAATATTGTCATGATTCATTGGAAAATCCCTCACATAATTAATATGCATGACCCAGGATGTGTTACAAATTTCATTGGTCAATTCAACCATGTGACCTGACATTACATGTACAAGATACGATGGGCCTACCTTGGTGAAGGTACCTGGTTCGAGTCCAGCTGCGGCCAGTCATTTTCGCATTTTTTCAATTTTCATTTCTGTTCTTAACAAGATGAAAATGAGAGGAATCCGTCTGCTATGTCCACAGGAACCTCCATCCTTCCATTTATTAAGGATTCCGATTTCCGTCGGAATCCTTTCTGTTATTGTATTGTCTTTTCTTTATTCTTATTATTCTTATTATTTTTATTATTATTATTATTATTATTATTATTCTTACCCCCAAGCCAATCCAGTGACGTTACAACAAATTAAAGTACCGCATCATATGATAAAATGCAAAGTATCATGTGAAAGAGCAAATAAAGATCTTAATTTAATATTTTTTTCTTGTCGAAAAGTTCACATATGCCCCCGCTAGAGGTCATCAGCGGTCAAATCTTTAAACTCTTATAACTCCTTTACTAACCGTACGATTTGAACAAAATTTGTTTTATATTGTTCTTTGAGAAATTTGCAAACTTTTATACGCTTACATGCTCCATAAAATATTTACAGTTTTCAAGCTATTTCAAGTTGAAAATGGAACCTTAAATTGGCAAGGTGCCAATTTCTACAATTTTTGAGACTTTGAGTTGAAACTTGGATGTTAGGTCACTTATAGGTAGTCATTTAATGTTGACCTTCTTTTCAAGGTCAAATTTTTATTCTCAAGGTCACATGAAACTTTTGCTTATAGAACAAAGACTATTTGACCTTCAGAGTTCAAACTTCATACATATAATTGTTAAGCCAAGCTCTTTCACCTTGACCTTGATCCAAGGTCAAATTCTCATTCTCAAGGTCACAACAACATTTTTGTCTATAAAACAAAGACTGTTTGACCTTGAGAATGCAAACTGGGTACAAATATTCCTTGCAGTAAGTCCTGTCACATTGACCTTGACCAAAGTTCATTCGTTCGATTTCAAGGTCATAACAGTCTTTTGTTGATAAAATATTGAGCTTTATTCAATTTCATATATATTTTGAAGAAAATGATATTCTATACTCATCTTTTTTCCTTGACCTTGGTTCAAGGTGAAAATTTCATTCTCAATGTCATAACAACATTTACTTGTTAAATACACAGTGTTTGTCCTACACTACTTATACTTCACAAACGAGGTCCTTCTTATATGAACTTTACATGATCTAAGAAAGATAAATCTTTTATTTCTATTTCTCTTCGTACCATGACTTGTCTGTACTTTCATGCTGTTGTCATTTTCTAATTAAATGTTTTAAAAATGTCTTAAAATTGAATAGCATCATTTAAATTAACTGGTAAATTTGCAGCATGGACCAGACAGACAGACTGACAGTGTAAGATAGACAGTGTTAGATAGACTGACAACGATAGAAGAACGAACAGACATACGAACAGATAGAGAGAGTACTAGACAGAAACGCAGACGATCGGCGATAAAAAAAACGTCCAGACTGGGGATCGAACCCGGTACCCTTGGGCCAGCAGTCCAACGCCCTATCCACATAGCCATTGGCGTTCCTGAATGTTAGTGGTTTTTATTTTTGATATACAGACGGAGAAATACAAATGGCTGATTCAGCATTACAAGAATTATCGATCGTTCATGCAACAAGTCAGTCCTATTCATAGCTTTTTATTCAGAAGAAAAACACATTTCATATTGCACATAGTTATTTCACTGTCATTGACTTCAACGTGTATATATGGCCACCTTAGGCCTCTTTTTTTTCATTCGTCAATCTTTGAAACAACTGTACAAGACCTTTGACGGAGCAATGTGGCCCCCTTGACCTTCTTGGTTTTTTTTTTTGTTTTGTTTTGTTTTGTTTGTTTGTCTTGTTTTTTTAATTCGTCAATCTTTGAAACAACTGTACAAGACCTTTGACGGAGGAATGTGGCCCCCTTGGGCCTCTTGTTTGTTTTGTTTTGTTTTTTTTTTATTTTCATTTGTTTTGCTTGTTTGTTTGTTTGCTTGTTTTTTTCTTTTTTGATTCGACAATCTTTGAAACAACTGTACAAGACTTTTGACTGAGCAATATGGTTCCCTTGGGCCTCTTGTTTTTTTTGGTTTTTTTTTTTCATTTATTTTGTTTGTTTGTTTGTCTTTTTCTTATTAAATTCCTTAATATTTGAAACAACTGTACAAGGCCTTTGACGGAGCAATGTGGCCCCCTTGGGCATTTTTTTTTTCTCGTTTGTTTGTCTGTTTCTTTTTGAATTCGTCAATCTTTGAAATAACTGTACAAGATCTTTGACGGTTTGTTATCCAATGACATAGGCTAGTCCTTCGAAAGGGGGAGGTTGATAAGTTTTTGTCCCCCCCCCCCTCCGACTTACATGTTACATACGTGTACATACCTGTTTTCACCTACCCTGTCTAGATCCGCCCTTGCAAAATAAGCAAACACATTTTATTGATTCATAATTTTATTCTCTACATACATGGTCAATGAAAGTCAAATAAAAAAAATACATTTTATGAAATTCTGTGTTGTTTACTCCTGAATACAAACCTGTAAATAGAATCGATCGATAAAGATTTATCATTCGGAACATGCTCGACATGTTGAGTCATATCATAGTCGCAAGATTTCATCCTTCTAAAGACTTTTGATGCAAATCTTTGTCAGTTCTGCAATAGCTCAGCGGTAGAGCGTCAGACTTCGAATCGGAGGGTCCGGGGTTCGATACCGGCCTCGGCCATTTTTTTCCCCTCAATTTTTTTCATTCGTAAGCAAACATAAAGTACAGTGCTTCAACATTGTTTTCATTTCAAAATTTATACGAGTATCTATTAGTTCAAAATGTTCTCTAACAGAATCAAGAAATATCGAATACATGTACCAGTTTGAAAACACTTGCTATATTGTCATGATTCATTGGAAAATCCCTCACATAATTAATATGCATGACCCAGGATGTGTTACAAATTTCATTGGTCAATTCAACCATGTGACCTGACATTACATGTACAAGATACGATGGGGCCTACCTTGGTGAAGGTACCAGGTTCGAGTCCAGCTGCGGCCAGTCATTTTCGCATTTTTTCAATTTTCATTTCTGTTCTTAACAAGATGAAAATGAGAGGAATCCGTCTGCTATGTCCACAGGAACCTCCATCCTTCCATTTATTAAGGATTCCGATTTCCGTCGGAATCCTTTCTGTTATTGTATTGTCTTTTCTTTATTCTTATTATTAAGGATTCCGACTATTCCGTCGGAATCCTTTCTGTTATTGTATTGTCTTTTCTTTATTCTTATTATTATTCTTATTATTATTATTATTATTATTATTCTTACCCCCAGATCGTTCCAGTCACTGTACAAAAAAGTGTCACTTCTTATGATAAAACAATAAGTATCATGTGAAAGAGCTTGTAAAGATCTAGAGGTAAAAAAAATTTGTCGCCGAAAAGTTCACATATGCCCCCGCTAGAGGCCATCAAAGGTCAAATCTTTAAACACTTATAACTCCTAAACTAACCGTACGATTTGAATGAAATTTGTTTTAAAATGTTCTTTGGGAAATTTGTAAACTTTTATACGCTTACATGCTCGATAAAATATTTACGGTTTTCGCGCTATTCAGAGTTGTAAATGGAATTTTAAATTGGCACAGTGCCAATTTCTACAGTTTTTGAGATTTTGAGTTGAAATTTTGATGGTAGGTTACTTATAAGTAGTCATTTAATGCTGACCTACTTTCAAGGTCAAATTTTCATTCTCAAGGTCACAACAAATTTTTGCCTATAGAACAAAGACTATCTGACCTTCAGAGTTCAAACTTCATACATACCATCGTTGAGCCAAGCTTTTTCACCTTGACCTTGACCCAAGGTCAAATTTTGATTCTCAAGGTCACAACATACTTTTGCCTATAGAATAAAGACTTTTTGACCTTCAGAGTTCAAACTCCATACATATCATCGTTAAGCCAAGTTCTTTCACCTTGACCTTGACGCAAGGTCAAATTTTCATTCTCAAGGTCACAACAAAATTTTGCCGATAGAACAAAGACTATCTGACCTTCAGAGTTCAAACTTCATACATACTATCGTTAAGCCAAGCTCTTTCACCTCGAATTTGACCCAAGGTCAAATTTTGATTCTCAAGGTCACAACAAACTTTTGCCTATAAAACAATGACTATTAGACCTGCAGAGTTCAAACTTCATACATAATATCATTAAACCAAGCTCTTTCACCTTGACCTTGACCAAAGGTCAAATTTTGATTCTCAAGGTCACAACAATCTTTTGCCCGTAGAACAAAGACTATTTTACCATAAGAGTTTAAACTTCATACAAATTATCGTTCAGTCATGCTCTTTCATTTTGAACCAAGGTCAAATTCTCATTTTCAAGGTCACAGCAACTTTTCCCTACAAAACAAAGACTATTTGACCTTCCGAGTTCAAACTTCATACATAATATCGTTAAACCATGCTCTTTCAACTTGACCTTGACCCAAGATCAAATTCTGATGCTCAAGGTCACAAAAAACTTTAGTCTATAAAACTAAGACTATTTGACCTTGACGGTTCATACTTTACACAAATATTCCTTGCATCAAACTCTTTCATCATTACCTTGACCCAAGGTCATTTGTTTGATTTCAAGGTCACAACTGACTTTGGTTGATTAGATATTGAGCTTTGCTCAGATTAAGATCAATCGTGATGAGAATAATCACAATACTTAGCTTTCATCCATGACATTGGTTAAAGGCCAAATAATCATTTTCAAGGTCTTAACAATTATTTACTCTTGTAGAATTTCCACTTTTTGTCCTATACTATTTATTCTTCACACAAGTAGTCCTTCTTATTTTAACTTAGTATAAGAAAGATAACTCTTTTATTCTTGTTCTCTGTTTCTTTTTTTGTTCTTAGTAGCATTACATATCTGTACTTTCATGTTGTTGTCATTTTCTATAAATAGAAATTATCTCATTGCAAAATCATTGTGTAATTCTGTTTTGAGAAAGTTATTGTTAAGGATTTGATATTGATAGAGCATGGAGTTTAAAGCTTTCATAAAGATGAAAGGTACTTTTTTTTTCTTTTATTTTGTTGATAAATAAATAAGAGTCCCAAATTAGACATAAGCTCTTTTTACCCATTTGCTGAAGTGAATAAGGTACTACAACAACTTTTCCATCTTCTTTATTCGGATTTTAACACTTCAGTTCCGAGGAAGGTCTTATAAAGGAGGAATCCGTCTGTTGCTTGCAACAGTAGCCATCTAGTTATTATTATTATTCTTACCCCCAGATCGTTCCAGTGACTGTACAAAAAAGTACCACTTCTTATGATAAAACGAAAATGATCATGTGAAAGAGCATATAAAGATCTTGAGTTAAAAAAATTTTGTCGTCGAAAAGTTCACATATGCCCCCGCTAGAGGTCATCGAAGTTCAAATCTTTAAACTCTTATAACTCCTAAACAGACCGTAAGATTTGAACAAAATTTGTTTTAAAATGTTCTTTGGCAAATTTGTAAACTTTTATACGCTTACATGCTCGATAAAATATTTACGGTTTTCGCGCTATTCCGAGTTGAAAATGGAACTTTAAATTGGCACAGTGCCAATTTCTACAGTTTTTGAGATTTTGAGTTGAAAGTTGGGTAATAGGTTACTTATAGGTAGTCATTTAATGTTGACGTACTTTCAAGGTCAAATTTTCATTTTCAAGGTCACAACAAACTTTTGCCTGTAGAACAAAGACTATTTGACCTTCAGAGTTCAAACTTCATATATAATATCTTTAAACCAAGCTCTTTCACACTGTCCTTGACCCAAGGTCAAATTTTGATTCTCAAGGTCACAACAAACTTTTGCCTATAGAACAAAGACTATTAGACCTGCAGAGTTCAAACTTCATACATGATATCACTAAACCAAGCTCTTTCACCTTGACCTTGACCCAAGGTCAAATTTTGATTCTCAAGGTCACAACAAACTTTTGCCTACAGAACAAAGACTATAAGACGTGCAGAATTCAAACTTCATACATAATATCATTAAACCAAGTTCTTTCACTTTGACCTTGACCAAAGGTCAAATTCTGATTCTCAAGGTCACACCAAATTTTTCCTATAGAACAAAGACTATTTGACCTTAAGAGTTTAAACTTCATTCAAATATATGTTCAATCATGCTCTTTCACTTTGACCTTGACCCAAGGTCAAATTCTCATTCTCAAGGTTACAGCAACTTTTCCCTACAAAACAAATACTACTTGACCTTCAGAGTTCATACTTTATACATATCATGCTTGGGTCCAGCGATTTCACTTTGACCTTGACCCAAGGTCAAATTCTGATTTTCAAGGTCACAACAAACTTCAGTCTATAAAACAAAGACTGTTTGGCCTTGACAGTTCAAACTTTACACAAATATTCCTTGCATTTAACTCTTTCATCATGACCTTAACCCAAGGTCATTTGTTTGATTTCAAGGTCAGAACTGACTTTTGTTGATTAGATATTGAGCGTTGCTCAGATTAAGATCAATCGTGATGAGAATAATCACAATACTTAGCTTTCATCCATGACATAGGTTAAAGGCCAAATAATCATTCTCAAGGTCTTAACAATCATTCACTCTTGTAGAATTTACACTTTTTGTCCTATACTATTTATTCTTCACACAAGTAGTCCTATTATGTGAGCTTTCCATAGTATAAGAAAGATAACTCTTTTATTCTTGTTCTCTGTTTCTTTTTTTTTTCTTAGTAGCATTTCATATCTGTACATGATGTACTTTCATGTTGTTGTCATTTTCTATTAATAGAAACTATTTCATTGGAAAATCATTGTGCAATTCTGTTTTGAGAAATTAATTGTAAAGGATTTGATATTGATAAAGCATGGAGTTTAAAGCTTTTGTAAAAATGAAAGGTATTTAATTTTTTTTTCTTCTATGTTGTTGATAAATGAATAAGAGTCCCAAACTAGACATAAGCTCTTTTCACCCATTTGCTGAAGTGAATAAGGTACTAAAGCAACTTTTCTGTTTTCCATCTTCTTTATTCGGATTTTAACGATTCAGTTCCAAGGAAGGTCTAAGAAAGGAGGAATCCGTCTGTTGCTTGCAACAGTTGCCATCTAGTTCTTATTATTATTCTTATTATTATCATTATTATTATTCTTACCCCCCGATCGTTCCAGTCACTGTACAAAAAAGTGTCACTTCTTATGATAAAACAATAAGTATCATGTGAAAGAGCATATAAAGATCTAGAGGTAAAAAAAAATTTGTCGTCGAAAAGTTCACATATGCCCCCGCTAGAGGCCATCAAAGGTCAAATCTTTAAACACTTATAACTCCTAAACTAACCGTACGATTTGAACGAAATTTGTTTTTAAATGTTCTTTGGGAAATTTGTAAACTTTTATACGCTTACATGCTCGATAAAATATTTACGGTTTTCGCGCTATTTCGAGTTGAAAATGGAACTTTAAATTGGCACAGTGCCAATTTCTACAGTTTTTGAGATTTTGAGATGAAACTTGGATACTAGGTTACTTATAGGTAGTCATTTAATGTTGACCTACTTTCAAGGTCAAATTTTCATTCTCAAGGTCACAAAAAACTTTTGCCTGTAGAACAAAGAGTATTTGACCTTCAGAGTTCAAACTTCATACATAATATCGTTAAACCAAGCTCTTTCACATTGACCTTGACCCAAGGTCAAATTTTGATTCTGAAGGTCACAACGAACTTTTGCCTATAGAATAAAGACTATTTTACCTGCAGAGTTCAAACTTCATACATATTATCATTAAGCCAAGCTTTTTCACCTTGACATTGACCCAAGGTCAAATTTTGATTCTCAAGGTCACAACAAACTTTTGCCTATAGAACAAAGACAATAAGACATTCAAAGTTCAAACTTCATACATAATATCATTAAACCAAGCTCTTTCACCTTGACCTTGACCCAAGGTCAAATTCTGATTCTCAAGGTCACAACAGACTTTTGCCTATAGAACAAAGACTATTTGACCTTCAGAGTTTAAAATTCGTACAAATAATTGCTCAGTAATGCTCTTTCATTTTGACATTGACCGAAGGTCAAATTCTCATTCTCAAGGTCACATCAAGTTTTCCCTACAAAACAAAGACTATTTGTCCTTCAGAGTTCATACTTTATACATATCATGCTTGGGCCCAGCTCTTTCACATTGACCTTGACCCAAGGTCAATTCTGATTTTCAAGGTCACAACAAACTTTAGTCCATAAAACAAAGACTGTTTGACCTTGAGAGTTCAAACTTTACACAAAGATTCCCTGCATCAAACTCTTTCATCATGACCTTGACCCAAGGTCATTTGTTTGATTTCAAGGTCACAACTGACTTTGGCTGATTAGATATTATGCTTTGCTCAGATTAAGATCAATCGTGATGAGAATAATCACAATACTTAGCTTTCATCCATGACATTGGTTAAATGCCAAATAATCCTTCTCAAGGTCTTAACAAACATTTACTCTTGTAGAGTTTACTCTTTTTGTCCTATACTATTTATTTTTCTCACAAGTAGTCCTTTTTATTTGAATTGAACAAAGTATCAGAAAGATAACTCTTTTATTCTTGTTCTCTGTTTCTTTTTTTTTTTTCTTAGTAGCATTACATACCTGTATTTTCATGTTGTTGTCATTTTCTATTAATAGAAATTATCTCATTGCAAAATCATTGTGCAATTCTGTTTGAGAAAGTAATTGTAAAGGATTTGATATTGAGAGAGCATGGAGTTTAAAGTTTTCGTAAACATGAAAGGTATTTAATATTTTTTCTTCTATTTTGTTGTTACATAAATAAGAGTCCCAAATTAGACATAAGCTCTTTTGACTCATTTACTGAAGTAAATAAGGTACTAAAGCGACTTTTCTTTTTTCCATCTTCTTTATTCGGATTTTAACACTTCAGTTCCAAGGAAGGTCTAATAAAGGAGGAATCCGTCTGTTGCTTGCAACAGTAGCCATCTAGTTATTATTATTCTTACCCCCAGATCGTTCCAGTCACTCTACAAAAAAGTATAACTTCTTATGATAAAACGAAAAGTATCATGTGAAAGAGCATATAAAGATCTAGAGGTAAAACAATTTTGTCGTCGAAAAGTTCACATATGCCCCCGCTAGAGGTCATCAAAGTTCAAATCTTTAAACTCTTATAACTCCTAAACTAACCGTACGATTTGAACGAAATTTGTTTTAAAATGTTCTTTGGGACATTTATAAACTTTTATACGCTTACATGCTCGATAAAATATTTACGGTTTTCGCGCTATTCCGAGTTGAAAATGGAACTTTAAATTGGCACATTGCCAATTTCTACAGTTTTTGAGATTTTGAGTTGATACTTGGATACTAGGTTACTTATAGGTAGTCATTTAATGTTGACCTACTTTCAAGGTCAATTTTTTATTCTCAAGGTCATAACACACTTTTGCCTATAGAACAAAGACTATTTGACCTTCAGAGTTCAAACCTCATACATATTATCGCTAAGCCAAGCTCTTTCACCTTGACCTTGATCCAAGGTCAAATTTTCTTATTCGAACTTAACATAGTATAAGAAAGATAACTCGTTTATTCTTGTTCTCTGTTTCTTTTTTTTTTCTTAGTATCATTACATATCTGTACTTTCATATTGTTGTCATTTTCTATTAATAGAAATTATCTCATTGTGCAATTCTGTTTTGAGAAAGTAATTGTAAAGGATTTGATATCCATAAAGCATAAAGTTTAAAGCTTTCGTAAAGATGAAAGGTACTTAATTTTTTTCCTTCTATTTTGTTGATAAATAAATAAGAGTCCCAAATTAGACATAAGCTCTTTTTACCCATTTGCTGAAGTGAATAAGGTACTTAAGCGACTATTCTTTTTTCCATCTTCTTTATTCGGATTTTAACACTTCAGTTCCGAGGAAGGTCTAAGAAAGGAGGAATCCGTCTGTTGCTTGCAACAGTAGCCATCTAGTTCTTATTAAGGGTTCCGACTTCCGTCGGAATCCTTTCTGTTATTGTATTGTCTTTTCTTTATTAAGGATTCCGACTATTCCGTCGGAATCCTTTCTGTTATTGTATTGTCTTTTCTTTCTTCTTATTATTATTCTTATTATCATTCTTACCTCCTCATTGTTCCGGTCACTTTACAAACAAGTTCCGCATCATATGATAAAATGAATAGTACCATGTGAAAGAACATACAAAGATCTCAATTGAAATTTTTTTTGTTGTCGAAAAGTTCACATATGCCCCCGCTAGAGGTCACCAAAAGTCAAATCTTTAAACTCTTGTAACTCCTAAACTAACCGTAGGATTTGAACGAAATTTGTTTTAAAATGTTCTTTGGGAAAGTTGCAAACTTTTTTACACTTAGATGCTCGACAAAATATTTACGGTTTTCGCGCTATATCGAGTTAAAAATGGAACTTTAAATTGGCACAGTGCCAATTTCTATAGTTTTTGAGATTTTGAGTTGAAACTTGGATGGTAGGTTACTTATAGGTAGTCATTTAATGTTGACCTACTTTCAAGGTCAATTTTTTATTCTTAAGGTCACAACACACTTTTGCCTATAGAACAAAGACTATTTGACCTTCAGAGTTCAAACCTCATACATATTATCGCTAAGCCAAGCTCTTTCACCTTGACCTTGATCCAAGGTCAAATTTTGATTGTCAAGGTCACAACAAACTTTTGCCCATAGAACAAAGACTATTTGACCTTCGAATTTCAAACTTCATACATATTATCGTTAAGCCCAGCCCTTTCACCTTGACCTTCACCCAAGGTCAAATTCTCATTTTCAAGGTCACAACAAACTTTATTCTATAAAACAAAGACTGTTTGACCTTGAGAGTTCAAACTTTACACAAATATTCCTTGCATCAAACCCTTTCACCATGACCTTGACCCAAGGTCATTTGTTCGATTTCAAGGTCACAACAGATTTGATTAATTAGACATTGAGCTTTGCTCAGATTAAAATCAATCGTGATGAGAATAATCACAATACTTATGTTTCATCCATGACATTCGTTCAAGATTAAATAATCATTCTTAAGGTCATAACAAGAATTTAGTCTTGTAAAATTCACCTTTTTGTCCTCTACTATTTCTTCTTCACACATTTGAACTTAACATAGTAAAAGAAAGATAACTCTTTTATTCTTGTTCTTTTTTTTTCTTAGTAGCATAACATATCTGTACTTTCATGTTGTTGTCATTTTCTATTCATAGAGATTATCTCATTGCAAAATCATTGTGCAATTCTGTTTTGAGAAAGTAATTGTAAAGGATTTGATATTGATAGAGCATGGAGTTTAAAGCTTTCGTAAACATGAAAGGTATATATTTTTTTTTTCTTCTATTTTGTTGATAAATAGATAGGAGTCCAAAATAAGACATATGCTCTTTTGACTCATTTGCTGAAATGAATAAGGCACTAAAGCTACTATTTTTTCCATCTTCTTTATTCGGATTTTAACACTTCAGTTCCGAAGAAGGTTTAATAAAGGAGGAATCTGTCTGTTGCTTGCAACAGTAGCCATCTAGTTCTTATTAAGGGTTCCGACTTCCGTCGGAATCCTTTCTGTTATTGTATTGTCTTTTCTTTATTCTTATTATTATTCTTATTAAGGATTCCGACTTTCGTCGGAATCCTTTCTGTTATTGTATTGTCTTTTCTTTATTCTTATTATTCTTATTATTATTATTCTTACCCCCAAGCCAATCCAGAGACAACAAAGTATCGCATCATATGATAAAATGGAAAGCATCATGTGAAAGAGCAAATAAAGATCTTCATTTAAATTTTTTTTCTTGACGAAAAGTTCACATATGCCCCCGCTAGAGGTCATCAAAGGCCAAATCTTTAAAACCTTATAACTCCTAAACTAACCGTGCGATTTGAATGAAATTTGTTTTATATTGTTCTTTGGGAAATTTGCAAACTTTTATACGCTTACATGCTCGATAAAATATTTACGGTTTTCGCGCTATTTTGAGTTGAAAATGGAACTTTGAATTGGCACAGTGCCAATTTCTACAGTTTTTGAGATTTTGAGTTGAAACTTGGATGGTAGATAAATTATAGGTAGTCATTGATGATGACTTAGTTTCAAGGTCAAATTTTGATTCTCAAGGTCACAACAAACTTTTGCCTATAGAACAAAGACTATTTGACCTTGACAGTTCAAACTTCATAAATACAATCATTGATCCAAGCCCTATCACCTTGACCTTGACCCAAGGTCAAATTCTCATTCTCAAGGTCACAACAAAAATTTTCCCATGGAACAAAGACCATTTGACCTTGAGAGTTCAAACTTTGCGCAAATGTTCCTTGCATCAAGTCCTTTCACCTTGACCTTGACCCAAGGTCATTTGTTCGATTTCAAGGTCACAACAGACTTTTGTTTATAAAATATTGAGCTTTGAATAGATGAAAAGGAATCATGATGAGAATAAACTAAAATGCTTATCTTTCATCCATATCCTTGGTTCAAGGTAAAATATCTTTTCAAGGTCATATTAAACATTTACTCTTGGAGGGTTGATAGGATTTTGTTCTTAAATATTTATTCTTCACACAAGAAGTACTTCTTATTTGAACTTTACATAGTAAGATAGATAACTCTTTATTCTTGTTCTCTGTTTCTATTCTTTTTTTATCTTAGTAGCATTACTTGTCTGTACTTTCATGCTGTTGTCATTCTCTATTTATAAAAATTTTCTCATTGCTAATTCATTGTGCAATTCTTTTTGGGATAGTAATTTAAAAGGATTCAAAATGGATAAAATAGATCAAGGAGTTTAAAGCCTTCCTAAACTTGAAAGGAATTTATCGTCTTTTTCTTCTTTTTTGTCGATAAATAGATAAGAGTCCCAAGTTAGACATAAGCTCTTTTGACCCATTTGCTGAAGTGAATAAGGTACTAAAGCAACTATTCTTTTTTTCATCTTCTTTATTCAGATTTTAACACTTCAGTTCCGAGGAAGGTCTAATAAAGGAGGAATCCGTCTGTTGCTTGCAACAGTAGCCATCTAGTTATTATTATTATTCTTACCCCCAAACCGTTCCGGACACTTTACGAAAAAGTACAGCATCATATGCAAAAACGGAAAGCACCAGGTGAAAGAGCATATGAAGATTTTGAATGAAATTTTTTTTCTTGTCAAATGGTTCACATACGCCCCCGCTGGAGGTCATCAAAGGTCAAATCTTTAAACTCTTATAACTCATCAACTAACCGTCGGATTTGAACAAAATTTGTTTTATATTGTTCTTTGGGAAATTTGCAAACTTTTATACGCTTACATGCTCGATAAAATATTTACGGTTTTCGCGCTATTCAGAGTTGAAAATGGAACTTTAAATTGGCACAGTGCCAATTTCTACATTTTTTGAGATTTTGAGTTGAAACTTGGATGGTAGGTTACTTATAGGTAGACATTTAATGCTGACCTACTTTTAAGGTCACATTTTTATTCTCAAGGTCACAACAAATTTTGGCCTATAGAACAAAGACTACTTGACCTTCAGAGTTCAAACTTCATACATACTATCGTTTAGCCAAGCTCTTTCACCTTGACCTTGACCCAAGGTCAAAATCAGATTCTCAAGGTCATAACAAATTTTTGCCTATAGATTAAAGACTATTTGACCTTCAGAGCTCAAACTTCATACACATAATTGTTCAGTCAAGCTCTTTCACCTTGACCTTGACCCAAGGTCAAATTTTCATTCTCATGATCACAGGAAACTTTTGCCTATGGAACAAAGACTATTTGACCTTCAGAGTTCACATTTTATACATATAATGCTTGGGCCCAGCTCTTTCACCTTGACCTTGACCCAAGGTCAAATTCTCATTCCCAAGGTCACAACAAACTTTAGTCTATAAAACAAAGACTGTTTGACCTTGGCAGTTCAACCTTTACACAAATATTCCTTGCCTCAAACCCTTGCACCATGATCTTGACCCAAGGTCATTTGTTAGAGTTCAAGGTCACAACAGAGTTTGGTTGATTCGACATTGAACTTTGCTCAGATTAAGATCAATCGTGATGAGAATAATCACAATACTTATCTTTCATCCATGACATTGGTTCGAGGCCAAATAATCATTCTCAAGGTCATAACAATCATTTACTCTTGTAGAATTCACACTTTTTGTCCTATACTATTTATTTCTCACACAAATAGTCCTTCTTATTTGAACTTCACATAGTATAAGAAAGATAACTCTTTTATTCTTGTTCTCTTTCTATTTTTTTTTTTTTTTATTAGTAGCATTACATATCTGTACTTTCTTGTTGTTGTCATTTTCTATTCATAGAAATTATCTCATTGCAAAATCATTGCGCAATTCTGTTTTGAGAAAGTAATTGTAAAGGAGTTGATATTGATAGAGCATGGAGTTTTTAAAAAGCTTTCGTAAACATGAAAGGTATTTATCATTTTTTTTTCTTCTATTTTGTTGATAAATAAATAAGAGTCCCAAGTTAGACATAAGCTCTTTTGAATCATTTGCTGAAGTAAATAAGGTACTAAAGGAACTATTCTTTTTTCCATCTTCTTTATTCGGATTTTAACACTTCATGATCAGTTCCGAGAAAGGCCTAATAAAGGAGGAATCCGTCTGTTGCTTGCAACAATAGCCATCTAGTTATTATTCTTATTATTATAATTCTTACCCCCAAACCGTTCCGGACACTTTACAAAAAAGTAGAGCATCATATAAAAAAATGGAAAGTACCATGTGAAAGAGCATATGAAGATCTTGAATGAAATTTTTTTTCTTGTCAAATGGTTCGCATATGCCCCCGCTGGAGGTCATCAAAGGTCAATTCTTTGTACTCTTATAACTCCTTAACTAACCGTAGGATTTGAACAAAATTTGTTTTATATTGTTCTTTGGGAAATTTGCACACTTTTGTACGCTTACATGCTCGATAAAATATTTACAGTTTTCGCGCAATTCAGAGTTGATAATGGAACTTTAAATTGGCACAGTGCCAATTTCTATATTTTTTGAGATTTTGAGTTGAAACTTGGATGGTAGGTTACTTATAGGTGAACATTTAATGCTGACCTACTTTCAAGGTCAAATTTTTATTCTCAAGGTCACAACAAATTTTGGCCTATAGAACAAAGACTACTTGACCTTCAGAGTTCAAACTTCACACATATTATCATTTAGCCAAGCTCTTTCACCTTGACCTTGACCCAAGGTCAAATTTTCATTCTCAAGGTCAAAACATACTTTTGCCTATAGAACATAGACTATTTGAACTTCAGCGTTCAATCTTCATACATACTATCGTTAAGCCAAGCTCTTTCACCTTGACCTTGACCTAAGGTCAAATTTTGATTCTCAAGGTCACAACAAACTTTTGCCTATAGAACAAAGACTATTTGACCTTAAGAGTTCAAACTTAACACAAATATTCCTTGCATCAAGCCCTTTGACCTTGACCTTGACCCAAGGTCATTTGTTCTATTTCAAGGCCACAACATACTTTGGTTGATAGAATATTGAGCTTTGATCAGATTAAGATCAATCTTGAAAAGAATTACCTCAAATACTTTTCTTTTTTCCGTGACCTTTATTCTCGGTCAAATGATCATTCTCAGGGTCATAACAAACTTACTCTTGTAGAATTGGCAGTTTTTGTCCTACGCTATTTATTCTTCACACAAGTAGTCTTTCTTATTTGAACATAACATAGTATAAGAAACATAACTCTTTTACTTTTGGTCTCTGTTTTTTTTTCTTAGTAGCATTACTTGGCTGTATTTTGATTCTATTGTCATTTTCTATTTATAGAAATGCTCTCATTGTAAAATCATTGTGCAATTCTGTTTTGAGATAGTAATTTTAAAGGAATTAGAATTGATAGATCATGGAGTATAAAGCTTTTGGTAAACATGAAAGGTATTTATATCTTTTTGTTCTATTATGTTGATAAATAAATGAGAGTCCCAAATTAGACTAAAGCTCTTAAGACTCATTTGCTGAAGTGAATAAGGTACAAAAGCAACTATTCATTTTTCCATCTTCTTTATTCGGATTTTAACTCTTCAGTTCCGAGGAAGGTCAAGTAAAGGAGGAATCCGTCTGTTGCTTGCAACAGTAGCCATCTAGTTATTATTATTATTCTTACCCCCAGATCGTTCCAGTCACTGTACAAAAAAGTAACACTTCTTATGATAAAACGAAAAGTATCATGTGAAAGAACATATTAAGATCTTGAGGTAAAAAAAAATTGTCGTCGAAAAGTTCACATATGCCCCCGCTAGAGGTCATCGAAGTTCAAATCTATAACTCCTAAACTATTCGTACCATTTGAACGAAATTTGTTTTAAAATGTTCTTTTGGAAATTTGTAAACTTTTATACGCTTACATGCTCCATAAAATATTTACAGTTTTCAAGCTATTTCAAGTTGAAAATGGAAACTTAAATTGGCAAGATGCCAATTTCTACAGTTTTTGAGACTTTCAGTTGAAACTTGGACAGTAGGTTACTTATGGCTTGAGATTTTATGTTGACCTGGTCTCAAGGTCAAATTCCTTTTCTCAAGTTCACAACAAACTTTTAACTATAACACAAAGACTGTTTGACCTTGGAAATTCAAGCTTTACACAATCATTCATTGCATCAAGCTCTTTTACATTGACCTTGACCCAAGGTCATATGCAAGATTTCAAGGTCACATCAGAATTTTGTTGATAAAATATTGAGCTTTCTTCAATTTCAGATATATTTTAATGAAAATGATATTCTATACTTATCTTTTTTCCTTGCCCTTGGTTCAAGGTCAAAATTCCATTCTCATTGTCATAACAACATTTACTTGTTAAATACACAGTGTTTGTCCTATACTATCTATACTTCACAAAAGAGGTCCTTCATATATGAACTTTACATGATCTAAGAAAGATAAATCTTTAATTCTTAATCCTCTTCGTATCATGACTTGTCTGTACGTTCATGCTGTTGTCATTTTCTAATTAAAGACAGACAGACTAACAGTGTAAGATGGACAGTGTTAGATAGACTGACAACGATAGACGGACGAAGGGACGGACGGACAGACAAACGAACAGATAGACAGAGTACTAGATAGAAATAAAAACGATCCGCGACAAAAAAAAAGAATTATCCAGACCAAGGATCGAACCCAGTACCCTTCGGTAGCAGTTCAACGCTCTATCCACCTGACCATTGGAGTTCTTGAATGTTAGTGGTTTTTATTTTTGATATACAAATGGAAAAATACAAATATCTGATTCAGCATTACTAGAATTATCGATCTTTCATGTAATTTTCGACATCCTCTTTGCAACCGTAGCACAGAATTTCATGAAAACTTACGAGACGCAAGAATTCAAGGCCCTCTACCAAGTTTGTGTTTCACGTGCAGATCGGTAAACAAATACAGTCACCAAGGGTCCTGATTGGCTGACGAATTTTCGACTTCAATATCTTTAACCGCTGCACAGAATTTCCCGAAACCTTACAAGAAGCAAGTACTCAAGGGCCTCGAACAAATTGTCCTCTATCATTATTTTGTTTTCAACTCAGGTGAGCGATGTGTCCACCTTGGGCCTCTTTTTTTTTATTCGTCTATCTTTGAAACAACTGTACAAGACGGGCTTTGACGAAAGCCCGAGCAATGTGGCCCCCTTTGGGCCTCTTGTTTTACTATATCTTTTTTATTTTGTTGTGTTTGTTTGTCTTTTTCTTCTTCAATTCGTCAATCTTTGTAAAAAGTGTACAAGACCTTTGACGGAGCAATAGGGCCCCCTTGGGCCTCTTGCTTTTGTGTTTTGTTTGTTTGTTTGTTTGTTTGTTTGTTGTTTTTTTTTTTTTTTTTTTTTTTTTTTTTTGTTTTTGTTTTTTTTTTTTTTTTTGTCTTCTTCGTTTTACTTCGTCAATCTTTGAAATAACTGTACAAGATCTTTGACGGTTTATTTATCCAAAGAGAAAGGCTAGGCATTCGAAAGGGGGGGTTAATGAGTTTTAAACCCCCCCCCCCTCCGACATACATCTTACATACGTGTATATACCTGTATTTACCTACCTTTTCTAGATCAGCCCTTCCAAAATAAGCAAACACGTTTGATAGATTCATAATTTTATTCTCTACATACATGGTCAATGAAAGTAAAATAAAAGAAATTACATTTTATGAAATTCTGTGTTGTTTACTTCTGAATACAAACCTGTAAATAGAATCGATAGATAAAGTTTCATCATTCGGAACATGCTCGACATGTTGAGTCATATCATAGTTGCAAGATTTCATCGTTCTAAACACTTTTAATGCAATATTTTGACAGTTCCGCAATAGCTCAGCGGTAAAACGTTAGCCTTCAAATTGGAGGGTCCGGGGTTCGATACCGGCCACAGCCAATTTTTCCTCATTTTTTTTTTCATTCTTAAACAAACATTAAGTACAATGCTTCAACATTGTTTTTCATTTCAAAATTTATACCAGTACGTATTAGTTCAAAATGTTTTCTAACAGAATCAAGAAATATCGAATACCAGTTTGAAAACACTTGCTATTGTCATGAATCATTGGAAAATCCCTCACGTAATTAATACGCATGGCCCAAGGTGTGTTACAATTTCCATTGGTCAATTCAACCACGTGACCTGAGATTACCATACACTACATTACAAGCTACAATGGAGGCCTACCTTGGTGAAGGTACCTGGTTCGAGTCCAGCTGCGGCCAATCTGTAACAACTTGGATGAACCTGAAAATCAAAAGGCGGCTTCCTCTCCTCAGTCCAATCATAATGTATGAACATCGTGAAATTCAATTGACGCATATTCAAGTTATTGCGTTCATTGCGCCTATATTTTGCCCTTAGCTTAACATGTATTTGCATATCCCCCCTCCCATCACACATTACACATAATATCTCGGTTATGCAACAAAAAAAATCAAAAACCCATAAGATATGTCAATGAACATCCTTTCTACTTGAAGTATACAAAATTTCAAAACATTTTGACCCGAAATAGATTTTAAAGAATTTTTAAGTATTTTAGTATATTTTTACTGTATTTTAAAAATCTAAGTCCCATAACTCTGTAACAACAAATTGGATGAACCTGAAAATCGAAAGGCGGCTTCCTCTCCACAGTCGAATCATAATGTATGAATATCGTGAAAATCTGTTGATGCATATTCAAGTTATTGCGTTCCATGCACCTATATTTTGCCCTTAGCTTAACATGTATTTGCGTATAACCCCCCCCCCTCCCAGTACACATAATGTCTCGGTCATGCGACAAAACAAATTAAAAACCCATTACATATGTCAATGAGCATGCTTTCTTCTTGCAGTATACAAAATTTCAAAACATTTCGACCAGAAAAAGATTTTTAAAGAATTTTAAACTAATTTAGTATATTTTCACTTTATTTCAGTAATCTATGTCCCATAACTCTGTAACGACAAATTGGACGAACCTGAAAATCAAACGGCGGCTTCCCTCTCCACAGTCCAATCATAATGTATGAATGTGTCTATAACCCGTGGCAAACAGCAAAATAATTATAAATGTTATTGAGCATTTTAAAACTGGCCTCCCAAGCATGGTGACCTTGAATTTGCATTTTTATCATCTATACAGAACCCAATGGTTTTTCCTAAAAGTGACCATGACCTTTGACCTGGTTACCATAAATGAAAAGGCTTCTCCACCTGCTTATAAGCATATCGCCAAATTTGACCTTTAGACCTTTCCCTCAAAATCGATGGGCTTACTTCCATATTGATCCCTATATTACCATATATTCTAATGCAATGTCTCAAATAAGAGCCGAATTTCATAAGTTGTTCCCTCCTCAGGTACGGCCATAAATTTAGAACATACTCACGGTTAATGTCAGTAGAGATTTCAACAAAATGGGAATACGGTAACTTGCATTTGACGTTATGTTTGTAGCCGGTAAGTGCTGATTTTAAGGTATAAACATCCGGGGGTTTTTTTCTGGCTCCAGTAGCGTGTTGCAAAAAAGACTCAGTTTGCGACCATAAAGTCAGCATTTACCGGCCGCAAACATACATTGTAATGTCAGAAGCACGTTATCCCTATTCAGACTGACATGGAGGCGTGTGGTTTATAGTTATACAATTTTCGTATTAAGATTTTATTTACAGGCATGAAAATGAAGAGATGTAATCGTTCTATTGTACTTCTTTAACATACGTTGCCGTCGCGCTGCGTTGAAAACAAGTAACGAGCTGTATAGTTACCCAAATATTTATCGCGTACCTTGTATTAGGACAGGTTTTTTTTAAAAACAGATTTTACAGGACAACTAAATTTCCTATTGAACACATTCAATTTTCATATTAACCTGCAATAGAAATTGAGATACGATGAATATTTTTTTACGAAAGAAGGCGGCAATTTTACCCTAAGTAGGAGATGAAATACATGTATCGAAGGTTGCGGGCTGAGTTAATGAGAACCCTGAGTCAGACTGTACGTTTCAATAACAATCAGTGAGTTCAAACGTTGTCAGGCGTTAATCCTTATGTGGGAAAAAAGGAAACCAACCCGGTAGCGCCGTACAATATAAAGTAGCGTTTCGAGAGAGAAATTATAGATTGCTTTGTATTTTTACAATATTTAAAAAAGTGGAAGAATGAAAATGAATGGCTTTGCAATAGATTATGTTAAAAGGCAGATAAAATTACACCAAAATCGGTAGATCTAACATTTCTGGCATGTATTTCATAAAGCGCGACGGTCATAAAATTGGCACGAAAAACCTAACTGCAACTAAAAATCAGGAAAAAACATAAGGGTCGGCAGCTTTGAGTAGGGTCGGTCGGGTGATGGGAAACAAAGGTATTTTTTCTTTTGGCCTAATCCCTCCCCTCCCATTACACATAATATCTCGGTTATGCGACAAAAAAATAAAACCCCATTACATATGTCAAAAACATCCTTTCTACTTGAAGTATACAAAATTTCAAAACAATTCGACCAAAATAGATTTTTAAAGAATTTTTAACTATCTTAGTATATTTTCACAGTATGTTAAAATTCTAAGTCCCATAACTCCGTAACGACAAATTTGATGAACCTAAAAATCGAAAGGCGGCTTCCTCTCCATAGTCTAATCACAATATACAAATATCATAAAAATCTGTTGACACATATTCAATTAATTGCGTTCCTTAAGCGGCCAGACAGACGGACGGACTTCGCCATACCATAATATGTCCCGTCAAATGACAGGCGTATAATAAAGGGTCTTTTCTTCGCCGCATCTAAAGCTCGAGAATAGAAGTGACATGATAAGCTTGTGGCGTTTTATGCCCGCGAGATCATTATATTCCAGAAAAAATAGAAATAAAACATGTATCTCACAAAATTCCATCTAAAAGTAAAATTTGCCAAATTAAGTAATTTGTTGTTTATTTAGTTGCTTTATTTACGCATGTGAGGCTTCGTACATGTGTATAGTACAAACCAATTATATATGGTGTACAAAGTCAGTACTTACTACACGTACGTGTGAATTAAACAATTTGAATTTGTTGATTCATATTATCCTGCAAAATTTACCACGGCATGGAAGAATTTTTGCGTTACATGTACCTCTGAATCCGAATGATAAGAAGTCAGACTTCGCATCAGACTGCATACAACTTTTATATCCAAACATTTTGATGCGCAACAATGTCTCTTACAATACCATGAACATGATCAACCTTCTGTAAGGTTTAAATGACCACAAAAAATATGATTTTACATAAAACTTTCCATGTCGAGAACGATGAACTTAAGGGGTCAGATGAATGAATAATGCATGCGGTGGGACGCACGATCTGGAATCAATGGGTCCAGGGGAATTTTTATGCGTCAGTAACGCAGGACATAGAAGAAGATTAATCCCTGGCCTCGCTGCTTCGCGGCTCGGTGATAATTTGTTTGGTTCATGCAACTGGGGGAATTACTGGACAACAAACCTTGGCTAGCTAGTTGTTATTTCTTAAGCAATAGCTTCATTTTGGCAGATGCAATATGCATTTATCGGCCATTCCATAATTTTTCTCGAATTTCAATCAAGCCTGTACTGATTTCAATGCCTAATAATAATAAAAATTTACATGTTCTGAATATATAGTTACATAATATATAATCATCATAAAATAACTTGATAATTTCAAGCAGTCTTTCCAATAACTCACTAGCCCAACTCCAGAGTTCATAAAATGTATCGGTTTTATCGGATTTGCCGATAAAAAATATTTGGTCCGATAAAAACTCACAATGTGTCTAGAAATTATTTGACCCGATAAAAAACCTCATTTTCTATTCATCATTTGGACTGCTAAAAACTCTAAAGTATCCGACATTTCAATATGGGAAGATTTCAAGAACTCTGTGACGCCCGAGGCTACCAATTTTTTTCTAGGCTAGTAGAAATTCTTTAAGAAACTATACAAAAAACTAGTAAAATTTATCTTTGGGCTTATTGCTGAAAAAAGCTTTCGAGAGACTGAATAATTTCAGGTCACTTATTTGAAAAAAATAATTTAGGTCAATTTATCAAGAGAAAATAGCAGATAATTGGCTAATAATGTGATAAAGAAAACACGGAAATCGAACAAGTAAATTAATTTCTTGATAAAAATATCAATTATAAAGGGTCATAAAAAAATCAAGTTGCGGTATTGCGAGTGAGTAACTTTGTTGTGTTATATTTAGCAAACGCACATTTATCTGAGGATGCCATTCATACAGACTGAGCTTATACATGATCGATGCAGACTTATTATAAATTGACCCTTTCGAACGCAGGAAAAATTTGAAAAATTCCATGACGTCACAATGCAATTTCGATGTTTGACCGAGATTCGAAGCTTGTTTGTACCAGGTAAAAGCATTGCGACGTCACAAAATTTTGCATTTTTTCCCGCAATCGGAAGGATCAATTAAGACTGGCACTGGCACCTTCCCCAAAATAAAATAAAAGTACCTGTTAATCAATATAATTGTCAAACGCTTCAATCAATTTCTGAACATGTTGACTTCTGCATGCCTTGCAATAACAATACAGCATGAGAAAATATCGAAAATTTTCAAAAATACTGTAGTAAACTGGCGCTTGTACTAGACTGGGTAGTAGAGTGTCGGACTTAACATCAGAAGGTTGCGAGTTCGATCCTAGGTGGGGGTAGTCTTGTGTTTTCTACAATGGCGCCAGACGTAAATCCTAAGGAGAGATGGTGGGTAAGAGGGTTGTCGAGATGTGGTACGGAGGCCCAAAATTGAAAGGGGAGAGTAGTGTAGTAAACTGGCGCTTGTACTAGACTGGGCCAGTGGGACATCTCTTTGGCTCATTCTGTAGAGCGTCAGACTTAACATCAGAACGTTGCGAGTTCGATCC